>JAJOZX010005297.1:225000-332982 GCA_023014485.1 Bathynomus jamesi
CAAAGGAAATACTTCAAATGAGCGATAATTCCGGCCAGCTGGTCGGTAAGTTGGTCAAAAGGCGCCAAGCTGGCTGCTGGTGCGATGGATTGGCCTTAACAAAGAGGACTTTCATACGCTCACCCCCACCCCCTCCTAACCCCGAAGAAATATGAATGGGGATTAGGGGGGGAGTTGAGGGATGGGGAGTATTCTGATGGGGGGGATTTGATTTACTACCAGTATCATGGCAATAATTCTTAGTTGCGATTACGCGATACCTCCTTTTGAGAGAAAAAGCCACTGTTTCATGTTTCGTGAGAGGAAGCGTTCAGCATGTTTCATCAAACAAAGGGTTACATACATACGTCCTCGAGTCGGCCCGAATGAAAGGTAGAACGCTGTAACAGAAGCCGAATTACTCGCCGACGGAATGAAAATCCATTCGGCAAAAGGATCGTTATGAATTTATTACTCGTTTTATGATACCGAATCACCATTCTACGAAATCGCAATTTATGTTCGTAGACAATCCTTTAATTATAAGAGAACCGCTTCTTCCCACTGAATTATATATATATATATATATATAATAATATATATATATAATGTATGTATCCTGAAAAGAGCGAACATTGTCCCTATATATAAAGGAGGGGATAGATCTCGAGCAAAGAGCTCAAGTGACCAGTGTCACTGACGTCCCTCTCGTCAAAATGTTTGAAAGAATAGTTGGAGAGAAAATCTGAGACTTCTTGGAGACACTGGAAAGATTCAATGAGAACCAGTAGGGATTCCGATCAGGAAGATCATGTCTATCACGAGTAATAGAGCACTATAACAATATCACAGACGCGCTTGAAACCAATGAAAACTACGATGTCATATACAGGGATTCTGCTAAACCGTTCGATAAATTTAATCATGGTATAATAGCACATAAAATGAAACATATGGGAATAACGGGCAAAGTAGGAAAATGGATCTACAACTTCCTCAGGGAACGGCAGCAAGCCGTAAAAATCCGAAGTAT
The DNA here is from genome assembly GCA_023014485.1 of Bathynomus jamesi. Classification (NCBI taxonomy): domain Eukaryota; kingdom Metazoa; phylum Arthropoda; class Malacostraca; order Isopoda; family Cirolanidae; genus Bathynomus; species Bathynomus jamesi. Next base: position 226,013 of record JAJOZX010005297.1, read on the forward strand.
ATCATCAAAATCGGAAATACGCAGCTCAGTTCCACAAGGAACAGTATTAGCCCCACTTCTATTCATTATCATGCTAACAGATATGGACGATGAAGTGACCAACAACACTATATAGTAACATCTTTTGCAGACGATACAAAAATCAGCAGAAAAATCATTAATGCAGAAGAGGTAGAGGCCCTACAGAGGGACACGAAAAGTATATACAAATGGTCAGAAGACAACATGAAATTTAACACAGAAATTTCGGATCTTGATATCTGGAAGAATTGAGGAAATAAAACAGACAGCATATTGTGTCCCAGACAGACAGGAAATTCAGAGAAGCAAGAAAGCAATAGATTTAAAGGTTATAATGACCAATGATACGAAATTTGAGACATTAAATCAGATAGCGATAAACAAAGCAAAAACAATCAGGGGACAGGTAGGCTACTGGGAACCTTTAAAAGAAAGGACAAGAGAGCAATGATTCCCTGCTGGAAACACTGATCATACCAAAATATGAATACTGATCAGTCTTGGTCCCTATATAAAAAGAAAGAAAAATTCATAGACTAGAAGAAATTCAAAGAAATTTCACAACCAAGATTGATGCCTGCAAAGAATTCAACTACTGGGAAAGAATTCGTAAATTAGATTTATATTCACTAGAAAGAAGAAGAGAGATGCATCATGATTTACAAGTGAAATATAATGAGAAAAATTGTATCTAACCTCAAACTGAACCCAATAATCACCCAAACAACAGTGAAAAATAGGAAAAGTAGAATGTGTAGTATTCTCAAACTAAAGGCCAGAAAATGGACACCCTCGGTTCTAAAGGAAAATAGCCTGATTGACAGGGGGAATAAGACTATTCAACCAGCTTCCGAAGGAGATCAGGAACATTACTGGTGTCAACGTAAAATTCTCCAAAAGAAGACTAGACGTCTGGCTCAGAACGGTACCAGATGAGCTGGGTGCGCGATAGAGATCGCAAAAGAGCAACTTGCTCCTCCACCAGCCAGGCCTAAAGGTGGGGCCACCAGCTTCACCGTGTGAAGAGAAACCAACGCTAATGTAGCTTCATTCAATTTAATTATTTTAAGATAGCTTTTTGATTAACTGTACATACTATTAATTTTATTATTCGAACATATATTGTAATTAAACACACTTATAAACCATTTCGACTCGTAAACCTCGTAAATCGGAATAAAGCCAATGGTGCGCGACTTCTGAGACACCCTGTGTATATATATATATATATATATATATATAATATATATTACTGTAAGGGCACATGAAAGCATTTGAAAATGTCATTTTTAATATTTAAATCTATGAAGCAACATATATTTCGTAAATCTGTCATTTTTTATTCTCACTTTTCAGTAATTGTAATTACATCATTCGTATAAAGGAAACATTATATATAAAATACCTTCAAACAGTGAAAAAGCTCTTCCTGATACAAAAAGCATTAAAAATAATTGAATTACGCTTACGAAATTTAAAGTTACCCCTTTTCTTTCATTTCACAGAAAACGAAATTGTAAAGTTTTTTTTTTTTTTTAGTTGGTTGCTGTGTTATAGGAAGAAACTAAGTTATGTCTGCATTCATGTTTCGTGAAAAAGAGATAGACATAACTGTATTTCTGTCCGTCTGTCTGTGTTTATTAATGTCTGTCTATTCATCTATCTAGTTAATTACGTGCTAAACCGAATGGCAGTATCGTAGCGTCGAGTTGTTTGATGAGGTTTGGTTAATTTCTTTCGCCACATCTAAGGTCATATGACCTGGGGGGGGGGGACCCACAACTTTACGTGGTACCCGAACTATCTAATGATAGATACATAATATAGACTCAGAGGACGGTCGTCCATCCAACTACAACCCAGACCTAATGTCGCTTAACTTCAGTGAACGACGAGAAGCGATGTTACGACATTGGCTACGACGTAGCTTAGCCCAAGTTTTGCCCAATAAAAAAATGGTCGTGATATTTGCGGGACCTAATATAAACCATTTGGTTGATTCTATCCACTCTAAAAATCCAACCTAATCTAACCGAACCAAACGACCGAGCCTACGTAACCTAACCTAACACGAAAATAACTCGTCAATTAAATATGACGTCGAAGGAATGACATTACTCCGAAATTACAGTCATACTGAAATAATGTTAATGATACATCGGCGTTACTATTAAAATTTTACGAGTTTCATCAAAACAGTTGAAGACGTAAATAAATACATCAATATTATTAACAATTTTTAAACGACGGCTGAACGCCGCCACACTCCCGTCATTTGTTTTAAAGGGAAAAAAGCTACGAGATATTTATGTAGGCAATAGTTCCAATATACAGGGTGAATAAAAAGTTCCGCCCAATTTTGGGTGAATTGTGGAAACCCAAAATCGGGCGGATCTTTTTATTCACCCTGTATTTATGTAGAAATAATTGCCATTTTATTATTATTTCGTTTTTTCTCTATTTTCCACTTTTTTTTACCTCAATAATATACAGAAATATTTTTTTTTTATTAAAACTGCAAAAAGAAACAGTAATGAGAATATTTATATTAATAAGGAACTGATAAGGAGGGCTTTATAAAGGCGAAACGTCTCTAAATGGTTTCATATATAAATAAAGGTATAAGATATATATATGTGTGTGTGTGTGTGTGTGTGTGTCGGTCGTGTTTATATTTTAGATTTAACGATAGAAAGCAATAATTTATTTTATATATATATACAGGGTGGGCCGTAAGTTTCCATACATAGGAAAATTTAAATTATGGTCTTCACGTGCGTCGGTATTTGGATCAGCAGTTTCCGGATGCTTGGATTGGTCGGCGTGGTCCTGTGGAGTGGCCTCCCAGATCCCCAGATCTCACCCCCCTTGATTTCTATCTTTGGGGGCACTTGAAGGCCATGGTGTATCAGGAAAAGATACGAGACATAAATCATCTAAAGGAACGTATCACCAACGCCATTACAAGCATAACGTCAACTGTGCTAATGCGTGTTCATCAACAGTGGGGAACACGTATTGAAATGTGTTTTCAAACAATGGCAACCATGTAGAGCATATTATATAAATAAAAATGGTTGTCCATAAAAAAATGTTTATTTTTCCTATGTATGGAAACTTACGGCCCACCCTGTATATATATATACACTGTAGCAACAAGCCAAAAAAGGCTGGCTGGCTGGCTTTGAATATTTTTTTTTCTTTTTCAGCCTGGGGGGCGAAGGATCAAGGAGACCGTCCCTTATTGCTCAACATAACAACATAACGATCAGATTGATCATTGCTCAAGTCTCAAGTCCTCTCATTTGATCGCGAAGAAACGAGAGAGAGAAATTGAGAAGGAATTACTAAATTGACAAGTAAGTACGATTCTGTCTCGTTGTGTTACATAAATACATTTACTATTTCTGTTCATTGTCTCATTATTGCAAATTTATGCTGATCACACACACACACACACACACACACACACACACATATATATATATATATATATGAAAATTATTTCACGAAAGTAACACGTGAAAAATATTTATGATGAATAGAACCACGAAGGAAAGGAAACACAAAAAGGTGCTCAAGCGCTTTCGTCTAATGACATCCTCAGGAACACTGAAGTACATAAAAGGTTACGGCCTATATATAGGTTACAGAAAGAAAAAAAAAAATTAATAAATAACATACATACACACAAACATATATACATATATATATATATATACATACATATCTACACACACACACACACACACATATATATATATATATATATATATATATATATATATATATATGCAATAAACGGAGAAGTAAAAATAAAAATTAAAAATTAAAAATTAAAGATTAGAGGATTAACCAAGAGGCATACAGATTTGTAAGGAAAAATATCGATTTTTAGCACAAGATCAAATGAATTAAAAATACAAATTTATACTGGAAATCTACCCAGGTTTTAACACTTTGCCTTTTAGAGTCAAGTTTCGATATATATAAAAATAAAATGAAGATTAAAAGTTAATAAAGTAGCGTACAAGTTTACCAAAGATTTAGCGTCCTACCCTTTTTATCTAAATTTGTTTTGAAGGAATTCAAAACAACAGGATCGAGTTGAAAAAGACCTTTGCTTATGTTGAAGTTATTTGAAAGTTGGATAATGGCAGACTCAAGAATATTTCTATTGACAATGTTACTAGAATGAAATAAAACTGAAGCATTATTCCAATCAATACCGTGGGATAATTCTGACAAATGGACAAAAAGAGCACTGGACAACTGTCCTGTTCTAAAATTGGGTGTAAACAATGTGATTCCTTTTACATAGGTCAGACGGGAAAGGATTTGCACACACGTATAAAACAGCATCAATATTCCGTTAGAACAGGACAGTTGTCCAGTGCTCTTTTTGTCCATTTGTCAGAGTTATCCCACGGTATTGATTGGAATAATGCTTCAGTTTTATTTCATTCTAGTAACATTGTCAATAGAAATATTCTTGAGTCTGCCATTATCCAACTTTCAAATAACTTCAACATAAGCAAAGGTCTTTTTCAACTCGATCCTGTTGTTTTGAATTCCTTCAAAACAAATTTAGATAAAAAGGGTAGGACGCTAAATCTTTGGTAAACTTGTACGCTACTTTATTAACTTTTAATCTTCATTTTATTTTTATTATATCGAAACTTGACTCTAAAAGGCAAGTGTTAAAACCCGGGTAGATTTCCAGTATAAATTTGTATTTTTAATTCATTTGATCTTGTGCTAAAAATCGATATTTTTCCTTACAAATCTGTATGCCTCTTGGTTAATCCTCTAATCTTTAATTTTTAATTTTACTTCTCCGTTTATTGCATATATATATATATATGTGTGTGTGTGTGTAATATATATATATATATATTATATGTGTGTGTGTGTGTGTGTGTGTGTGTATGTATGTTATTTATTAATTTTTTTTTTTCTTTCTGTAACCTATATATAGGCCGTAACCTTTTATGTACTTCAGTGTTCCTGAGGATGTCATTAGACGAAAGCGCTTGAGCACCTTTTTGTGTTTCCTTTCCTTCGTGGTTTTATTCATCATATATATATATATATATATATATATATATATATAATATATATATATAGGGTGTCCCGTAAGTCAGGTCTCATAGGAAAATTATTTTAAATTAAATTTACCAAAGTAATACATTAGAAGTAAAACAAATGTTCAAATTGATGGCTTGTTTTGGGACCTTTTTTTTTTTTTTTGTTGCAGGTAGAATAACGCAATGGCTAATATGGAAGTGAGTTACCCTCGTGAGGAAAAGGCCTCCAGAGCAGACATGGGGTCGATTATTAATAATAATCATAATCTATGATGGTGATTATGCAACCATAATCAATTCATAATCAAAATTAGAAAATATATATAATCATAATCAAATCATAATAAAAATTATGAATGTTATAATCAATGATTATTCAATGATTAAAGTGTATTATGTAAAATGTAATAAACATATCAATCGTTCATCGTAACTTCACCATGTGATAATGATGGAAGAATAATTTTACGTAAGATGTTTTCTTTTGTGACTTTTTGAGTATAAAATATAGTACATATACTAGAATACTGCCGTATACACTGTACATTTATTCATTAACATATTCTGCTTGTGATTCCATATTTAAATACGCATAATCAATATCTGACATGGTAATCATAATTTAATCATATTTAACTGTGGCAAACAAATTCAAATTTTAATCAACATTTTTAAGCCATGTAATATAATCATAAATGTTAATCATAATCAATTCATAATCAACATTTTTGCAAATCCACTAATCATAATCAAATCAAAATAAAAAAAATTTGCACCCCACTAATCATAATCAAATCATAAGCAAATTTTGTAATCGGCCCCATGTCTGCTCCAGAGGCCTTTTCCTCACGAGTGTAACTCGCTTTCTTATTAGCCATTGCGTGTTATTCTACCCTCAACAAAATAAGGTCCCGAAACAAGACATCAATACGAACATTTTTTTTTTTAGTTCTAACGTATTAATTTTGTAAATTTAATTTAAAATAAATTTTCCTGAGACCGGACTTATGGGACACCCTGTATATATTAATCGCTGCATTCATAGCCTAAGTAGAGAGATGAAAAGTTTAAACTTTTTTTCATAGAGTATCATTCTGCCCATAAGCCCATTTCAGGGTACGAGCAGCTCGTCGCAGTATTACTAATTGATTGATTGAGATAATACTTTGGCGTCGCAACATCGAGGTCATTGACGCCGAATATATAAGTTAATAAGTAATTAAGAGTTAAATAACATAAAATTATGAAATGAGTAACGCTTGAAGGAATAAATAACAAATGATGGCGATTATGAGGAGGTAGACAGGATTAAGGTACTCCAGTTGCTCGCGGCGGGCTTCTGGAATCGCTAAAAACATAAAAGAAGGGGGAGAGTTGGGAAGGGTAAAAATTATTTCGAGTGCCAATAAAATGGCGGAAAACTCCTCGGTAAAAATGGATGTAATGACAGCTAGGCTATCAATGCGGGTAAAAATAGGAAAGACTGCCGCAAATTCGACGCCAGCATCAGACTCAGAGCCGTCGGTAAAAGTTGGAACCGAGTCCGTATGTAGGGAAGAATGTTCGAAGAAGAGGTGGCGAAGTCCATCAACGGGGATATCGGACATGACACCCGTGAAATACCGACGGTAATTACCACGCCGGAACTGCGGGGAATGCCACAGGCGCAATCGGCTCACGGGAAAGCTCAGGCCCGCTCACTAAACAGTGTACCCGATAACCGAGACTGAGGAAGACGAGGGTGACGGTCGTAAAGGGGAAACGGGTCAATCCCTAACGCACGAGCGCGGATGAGCGAGTTCGGAAGCCGCTGGACTCGGTAGTACCACCACCGAACGGTCAGTGACTGGCGGCGCCAATCCAGAGGAGCTCCCGAGCGTCACTCAAAACACTCGGAATGGGAGAAGACGCAGACATCCCTGTAACCGAGCGAATGCTCGCATGATGGACTGCATTCAAAATCCGAAGCCGAACACGTGTTTTCGAGGAATAGACTTCGCAGTCATAGTCATGCTTTGACCTAACCAGTGCCCGATACAAGCAGAGAAGCGTTCTAAGGCCAGCATCCGAAGAGTGAGCCAGAACTCGCAGCAGGTCCAGCACTCAGACGCGAAATCTTGAGGGACTGGAGATGAGGAAGCCAGGTCAGCCGCCCATCAAACACCACCCAGGAATCGTGTCTCGTCTACGCATGGAACCCGGTGGCCACGCTGGAAGAGGTCTGGGTTCGGATGAGCCCCTCGGATACGGCAGAAGTGCATGACTACCGTTTTCGAAGTCGAAAAACGAAAGCCACGCAAAATCTGCCCACCGAGACACCCGATCTGCAGGCAACACTCAACTACTGGTATCCTGGTCGCGGAAAATGAGATCGATAAGTCGTCGTCCACATATAGCGTGCTCGAGGCCCCAGAAGGAAGCGCCGACACAATGTCGTTAATAGCAATTACTAAGAGTGACACTAAGGAACTTCCCTGCTGAACGGGAAAGGAAACCAAATAAGGGGTCAATGTACTGACGAGGCTTCCGTATATATATATTATATATATATATATATTATACACACACACAAGGACTCGGACTTAAAAAATTTAAAGTATACAGGGTGGCGCAAGAGTCGTACATCATAGGAATTTTCAGTGTTGATTATAATATATATTTCTTTCTTTTAGGTAGGGGATGGCTGCGAAATTAACAATAGACGAGAGGGTGAGCTTGGTTTTAATGCATGGAGTACCAGGTACTACAAATCGGTACCCATTCATCGATTTGGTGTACCTGGTATATTTCATACATTAAAAGAAAGTTCACCCTCTCATCTATTGTCAATTTCGCAGCCATCCCCTACCAAAAAAAGAAAAAAAAAATTATAGTCAACACTGAAAATTCCTTTGGTGCGCGACTCTTGCGTCACCCTGTATACTTTAAAATTTGTTTAAGTCTGAGTCCCTGTATGTATGTATATCCAGCTGTTCATCCTTCCACACAATAAAGAAAGTGGTTGGTAGATAAATGGGTACCCTAGGTGGCCCAGTGGTTAAGACACTGGGCTGCTGATGGGGCGTGGTTCGGATTCCACGTTAAACTGTAGGTCTAAGGTGGAGTGAAAAGCTTGACCTTCGTCAGAATGAACAATTCGGGAGCAAGCTAATCAAAGGTTATATGTATTCATCATATACAGGGTGGGCGGAAAGTAGCTCCCTATTTTGGATTGGTAAAAAAATACGTATATTATCCATTTATTTCAGAAGAAATAATATGAAAAGGTAGGCATACATGGTAGGTTTCTCTAAAATTCAATGTGGGCTCCAACTCTTTCCACCAGCTTCTGGAGCCGCCCAGGAATGGCGTCCACTGACTTTAGCTGGAACTCCGGCGGATGGAGGACATGACTTCCCGAATTCGGTCCTCCAGTTCTTCCAATGTCCTCGGTTTGGTGCGGTAGACTTCTTCCTTTACCCACCCCCAAAGAAAGAAGTCGCACGGTGTCAAGTCGGAGCTCCTGGCTGGCCATTGATGTGGACCACGACGACCCATCCAACGCCCAGGGAAGTGGGCATCCAGCCACTCACGGACAACAAGACGAAGTGCGGAGGGGCGCCATCTTGCATAATATCAGATCGTCGATGTTCTCCCATGTGCTGACAACCGGCCAGACCTCGTTTCGCAACATAGCAATGTACCGCTCAGCATTCATGGTGTTGCGCAGAAGGAACGGCCCACAACCTGATCTGAGGTCATACCACACCACACCGTTACACTGAACCGATTCTGCCATTTTTCAGCGGTAACCGTGCGACTCTTCTCTTTGGGGTGGGTAAAGGAAGAAGTCTACCGCACCAAACCGAGGACATTGGAAGAACTGGAGGACAGAATTCGGGAAGTCATGTCCTCCATCCCGCCGGAGTTCCTGCTAAAGTCAGTGGACGCCATTCCTGGGCGGCTCCAGAAGCTGGTGGAAAGAGTTGGAGCCCACATTGAATTTTAGAGAAAACCTACCATGTATGCCTACCTTTTCATATTATTTTTTCTGAAATAAATGGATAATATACGTATTTTTTTACCAATCCAAAATAGGGAGCTACTTTCCGCCCACCCTGTATATATATATATATATATTATATATACACACACACAAAGACAATTCATATTAAAAAACTTTTGATGACATTTATAGTACTTGAAATGTTAACTGCATAAATTTATCACTTTACTACAAAAAAAAAACCCACCTCATTAGTAAAAAAAAAGAATCATACATGTCATACATCAAAATAATACGTTACATCGTACAGTGAATTGGAATAACAATAACGTCGTACAACGCCCAAATTTCAGGTTACGTAAGAAATTAAATATAGAAGTTTTTTCTCTCTCTCGTGTATATATATATATATATATATATATTATATATATATATATAATATATATCTATATTATTATTATATATATATATATATATATATAAATAAAACAATGCGTGTAATATTTAGGTAATAAATGTATTATAGTATCCAGCGATATAGTGTCATAATTTACAATTATGATTGTGTTAGTCAATCTTAATATAGATATAATACATTATACTTGCATAATTTATCTGTACCTTTGTTACTCGTTTATATAGAGAGAATATCCATAATACTCGTTTGCTTACTCATACGTAAAAATAGTTCTGAAAATCACTCGTAAGCCGGCCGCACGCAGGATCGTCTCGCGATTCACGACTCGGGTCGTGACGAGTCGAGTCGCGTGTAATTTTATATTGACAGAATGGGAGCGACGCGATTATAGGCACACTGTAGCGACCGCGACGCAATTCTGGAGAATCGCTGCAATGTGCGGGGCTCCCATTCTGTCAATGTAAATGAGACGCGATTCGAGTCGTCAGTCGCTAGACGATCCTATATGCGGCTGGCCTAAAAGTATACGAATAAGCTACGAATTTGATAATACAATTATGGCTTAAATCGGTAAATAATTGAGTGAATGTGTTACAAAAATATTACATCAAACAGACATAGGTTATTAGGATTCGTGAGGTGGGGCCAGAAACTGCGACACGGTGCACAGTGCCACAAATGGGTTAAAAACGGTCAAAAACCAAAAATAACAAATTTAAGTAAATTTTATTAAAACCATTTCCACGTCAAAATAAAACACTTCTACTTACTGATTTAAGTATTTGAAATTTTATTCTCTTACATTAAGGCAAGAAAAATCTACGAAATAATATACATTGTCTTAAAATATCTTGGAGGGGACAAAATATTTGTTCTAACAACTTACTTGAAGTTACTATATCACAAAAATTTTCTGTAGTTTCATGTTCTGCTTAGTTCTATTGAAAGAATAAACAGTTAGAACATTTTCATGCATATTTTTTATTGAAACTAAAAAGATAGCATTAATTAAAAAAACTATGGCAATATCATAGATTACAGATTAAATTGTTATCTAGAAAATGTGTAAAATTAGCAAAACAAAAAATGGGGGATTTTGGGGAATGTAATTTTTGTGTTAACATTAATGCAACCTTTAAGTAAATCAAAGAAACATTTTTTGCGACTATTTGCGACTTTGCGTGTTAGAACATGTTTTTCATGTATTAACTAACTAAGTCTGCAAAGAGTGATGCATGATTCCCAGTTACACCACTCATAAAGTTAAAGTAGGAGAAAATACTGAAGTTGAAATTGCCATGAAATACGAGTTATCTCTAACTATGCTTGATGGAAAGGCTATCAATGCAATTACAGATACTACTTCAACACAGTCATGTAATTTATGTTTAGCAAAACCATCCCAAATGAATGACATTGATTTTCTCTTGAAAAAAGAAATAATTAATACTGATGCTGTTGAATATGGTCTCTCAATATTGCATTGCTGGATTAGATTTTTTGAATTTATCTTACATATTGGGTATAAATTAGAAACTAAAAAATGGATGGCTAGAACTGAAGAGGAAAAGAAGAGTGTGCAAGCCAGAAAAAAACAGGTCAAGTGGGATTTCAGAAAACGACTTCATTTACTGGTGGATCATCCGAAAGCGGGGGCTGGAAACACAAATGATGGAAACACAGCAAGAAGAGCTTTCCAAAATGCAGAGATATTTTCCGAAATCACAGGTGTGAACAAGAAAGTAATTGATATGCTCTATTGTATCTTGCAGGTTCTCAGTTGTCAAAACCAAGTTGACATTGCAAAATTTGAATCTTATTGTCGAAAAGCTGCTACGACTATTGTAAATTTATATCCATGGTATAAAATTCCTGCTTCAGTAAACAAAGTACTTCTACATGGAGGTTGGTGATGAAAAATCATCTATATCCAATTGGTTCTTATTCAGAAGAATGCCAAGAATGTCTACATAAAGTAATAAGAAATGTTCGTCTCCATCATTCCAGAAAAACATCTCGACTGAATACTATGCAAGATCAAATTCATTATCTTTTAGTATCAAGCGATCCAGTCATTAGTACAATTCGAAAAAAGAATAGAAACCCCAAATTGAGAGAGATGTCAGAAGAGGCACGTTCACTTTTAAAAGAGAGTGAAATATTAGAGAATTTAAATATTAGTTCTGATGAGGAAGATATGTTCTAAATATGAAGTTTTTGTAATTTTGTTTACACTATTTACACTTTTTTCATATCAGTTGTCACACTTATTTTGGGGGAATTAATTTCATAAACTTTAAGAGGTATTACGATGTTTTTTATTTACCCCTTCTGATATAGTGGCAGGTTATCAAATAATGTTTTAAACAATAGATGTGTATAGTGATTAAAATGAAACCATACTTATTTTAGTATGTCATTTGACAAAATCTGCAAAACAAAGGCCTAATTAACAATTATCTGTTTAGTATATTTTTAGTAATTTGAGAAACTTAAGAAACTACAGTAGGTCATAACCTATTGATTTGGAATATTATTATTATTTATAGAAAAATCACTCAATATGTCACCATTACATATATACAAAAGGTACTAAACATAATTTTTTATTAAAATAAATCATAATTAAACATTTCAACTACATAAAACTAGGTACAATTGAAAAAATAATTTTGGCCGTTTTTTAACCCATTTGTGGCACTGTGCGGCGGTCAGGCCAACTAATGCGGCTCATTTTCTAACTCCTGAATTATTCTTTCCACCAGCACCATCGGGATTCGAACCCCCTACCTCAGCGTCTTCGCTTCGCTTACGAGGAAACCGTGTTACCCACTGAAGTACGGGAGCTGGCTATTAAAGGGCATAAGCTCGTGTAGCTTCGAGCATCGGGAAATAGCACTGTTCTTTACTTGTCTATATTGAAATATGTCAGTTGAAGATACGATTTGCGTCTTAAGTACGATGACCGTACTTAAATAATAACGAAAGGGGAAAGGCAATAAAGGGGGAAAACTAGGACCTCGTGGGTCTCGAACCCGCATCACGTGGTTTCAAAATCATCGTTTCCACCAATCACACCATCAAGAATGGAGTATGGTCAATGCCGTGATTAACGCCCCCCCCCCGTACCCCTTGGCCGGGGGCGACCCCGCCACCGAGAGGGCCTCCGGATTATAAATAGACTGAATATTATAAGTTAAAATTATTTAATTAATCTCATTTTGATTTTTTACCTAATTAAATTTTTAATAAATCCAAAATTTGCGTTTATATTTTTTAGTCCTAAAATTCTTACTTCACTGCCATATCCTTGGTTTTTTTTGGGTGTCTGTAACCCCCGTCAGTTTCCCCAAAATTTAATTATGTCGTTTAATCTGAATATGTACAAATTGGCATCCCATAAATTAAGTAAAATTTTACATATAGGCTTACTACAGGGTGATCCACTTAAAATTGTACTCAAATTAAAAATGTTTTTAATTTGGGTACGGTTTTAAATGGATCACCCGGTACAAGTACAACGCGCTTACTACAACTACAGAACTCACGCGTTCTATTCAAATTAGACAGATTTTTAGTCTCTATTGAAATAAACGAGGCTGTACCTTTTGTTTTTATATTTTGTACGTCGAAAGGCGAGTGCATTCCTCATCAAGAGCCCATACAACGCTTACACGCGAGGGATAATGATGAATTTAGGATGATTCCGTAATGCGGGTATAATATTTTGGCGTCGTTATTGCCGTGTATGAAGAATCTTAGACGACAGATCAACTTAACGAGTTACATCATTCAGAATCAGTTGAATTTTGAAGAAATTTCAGATTTAACATAATAGTGGTTTGCCTTGTGTATATATATATATATATATATATATATATATATATATATATATATATATATATATATATATATATATATATATATATATATATATATATATATATATATGTTAAACACAGACCGTGCATGGAACAAGGAACTCTTCTGGGAAAATCCACTATAGTCCGAATAAGTAATGGTAAATGACAAATACCATAGTTTTTCTTTTTCATGATGCTAGCCCGACGTGGGCAACGGGTCTCTCGCAAAGAGATCCCATAAATATAGCTTCCCTCACCAGCTATCTGCAAAGCAGACAGGATCCAGCTTTGGGACATGGACCTAGGGTTTAAAGCAAGCCTAGTCCCTACATTCAGAACCTCTATATAAGTAAAAGACTCGTTGCATTCACGTCGGATTGAATAAACAAAGAAAAAGGGGTAACTATTGTATTTTTAGCCAAAAAAACCAAAACTTAAACCTCAACCGGGACATTGAGCGTCCACTTTTCAAGGCACGTTTGCGACGCGATTCCCAAAATCGCGTCGTCGCGGTCGCTGCAGTGTGCGGGCTTACATTTTGTCAATGTAAAATCATACACGACTCCAGTCGTCAGTCGCAAGACGAATCTCCGTGCGGCCGGCCTTAAACTACATCAATTCATTAGGATTTGTTTGCCGAGTCTGTTTGATCATTTTCATTTATTTTAGGAAGTTGTGGATAAGTCCTTTTTCATGGGTTTTTATTATTATATATTCCGTTTTATTAGATATGCTCTGTATTAATTAATTAATTAATTAATGCAACAGTTTCGATGCCCACTGGCATCCTCTTCGGGTGGATACAAAAAAACGAATTAATCAATAATTGAGAAGTTGCTTGCGAAACATAACTTTTAAGTCCCAGCTGTTTGCGAAAGCTGTAACGGTATCATTATTTAAAGAAATATAATGGTACCTAATTTTAAACTTCGGGGACTCACCGCAATAGATTGCATCTACTTTTTAGTGGTCTTAAAAAAAAAAAAAAAAAAAAAAGTGATTTGGATCTTTACAATTTTTATTGGAATTTGTAGACGCGAGATAAATTTTTATGCTTGTCGCCATTTTTATAACGAATTTTTTAAATCTTGAATATTCTCTTGCATTTAAGATATAAAAGGAAGAATATATATATATATATATATATATAATATATATATATATATATATATATATATAGGGTGTTCCATAAGTCTGGTCTCGGCAAAATTTATTTTAAAATAAATTTACAAAATTAATACAGGGTGGTTCAGAATTCCGGAATCATAGGAAATTATTGCAAATTCTCAAACTGAAGGCCTCGTTCGATATACGTGTTATATCGGGCTTGTACGCTATGTCGCACATTTCGTAGAATGTCTGGCGTTATCTTATTACATTCTTGAATGATCCTCCGTCCTTCAGCTGTTCAATTGTTTGTGGTCGATCACCGTAAACTGTGCTCTTCAAATGTCCCCACGCAGGAAAAAGTCCAAGGGTGCGAGGTCAGGAGACCTCGGAGGCCATTCAACTGGACCTCTTCGACCAATCCATCGATTAGGTAATGTTTCATTTAACAAGTTGCGTGCGCATAAAGAGAAATGAGGTGGTGCTCCATCTTGTGGAAGAGGAGTCATTCGTGAAGCAAGAGGGAGATTCTCAAGATATGGGCGTAACATTTCATTTAACATTTCCAAGTATGTTTCTCCGGTTACATTTGCATCGAAAAAATATGGTCCTACAATTATATCAGCATTACTTTTGGATCGTTTTGCACAATGTGCTTCGTGTGCCAAGTGAGGATTATTGTCAGCCCCAATAACGGAAGTTTTGCCGATTAACCATATAACCAAGATGAAAAACGGCTTCATCACTGAACATTGTCTCGCAATAATGTCGGCTGGATGTTTAATTTTGTTAGTACCCATTCGCAGAATTCTACTCGTCTGTCACAGTCGTTCGCATGAAATTCTTGAACGGGTGGAATTTGTACCTTTTCAGTATTCGCAGAACTGATTGATGACTCGTATCCAACTCTTGTGATATTTTCCGTGTCAACCTATGCGGACTAACTGTGACCTTCGTCAGGACACGTACTTCTGATTCCTCATCCGTACTAGTTCTTCTTCGACCACTGCGAGGCTTATCAGCCACACTAACCGTTTGTCTTAATCTTGCTAATGCTTTCGACACCATTCCTTGTGTAGGTTTAGCTTTATCCGGATGATTCTCATGGAACTGTTGGCATGCTTCCCGTTGACTTAATCCACGTACATGCGGAAGAACTACCTCTACCTTTTCCCGGAGTGTGTACTCGGCAGCCATAATCAATAATTTACAAAGGGTTATCTGAAACGAAAAAAAAAAATCTATTAGCCTATGATTCCAGAATTCTGGACCACCCTGTACATTAGAACTAAAACAAATGTTCAAATTGATGTCTTGTTTTAGGGCCTTTTTTTTTGTTGCGGGTAGAATAACACGCAATAGCTAATATGGAAGCCAGTTACACTGGTGAGGAAAAGACCTCCGGAGGCCTTTTCCTCACCAGTGTAACTCGCTTCCATATTAGCCATTGCGTGCTGTTCTACCCGCAACAAAAAAAAAGGCCCCAAAACAAGACACCAATTTGAACATTTGTTTTAGTTCTAATGTGTTACTTTTATAAATTTAATTTAAAATAAAGTTTCCTATGAGACCGGACTTATGGGACACCCTGTATATATTAAAATGCTAAATAAATGTAATCAAATGCTTGTTAAAATTCGGGAAAAGTACAAAGAATTCTTGTTCATTTTTACATATCAAATTAACCGCAATTATGAAAGACTTTTATGGAAATTATAATAGCATTTTTTTTTTTTACTAATCCCAAACTTTATCAAGAATAAAGTTTTCTGTGTGTGTGTGCGCGCGTGCTTTTTCACATGTGACATTTTTGTACTTTTCAATAGTCTACTAGTACTATTAATAATAATTTAATTAATGTAATTAAAAATCCGAAGCTTAAATTTCGACATGTAATTACTATTAATTTTGAACTTTATAGAAAATTTTTGAACTTTTTAATTTTTTTTTATTCGCGAATGACATTCTAATAATTTTGGGTGTTTCACGAAGGTCTTTCTCGCCGATTACGAGAATTATTCGAAAATCTTTACCTGTACGTGAGTCTACTAAAATTAGCCGTAATAAGCCCTGAACTTTAATTTTCATGCTTTAAAGGAAATGTTGTGTATCACGAAGAGCGATTGTGTAAGAAGAATTATGTTATATTAGCCGTACGTGGGAAAATCGATAGAAACAACACTTTCGAGAACTTTTTCTTTATTTTTTTTTAAATTTTGGGGGGGATTAGTATATTATTAAGTATTACGTAATGAAAGGTCATGGTGTTAAAAAATTTATTGCGTTAATTTTGCTTTTCAAAAACAAATTATATAATTTAACTTTTTAGTGTTAAATTAACATGATTTTAATTGAATAATTTTAGTAACGAGTAATTGAATAGTAATTTTAAACTTCTAATGAAAAAAATATATCTATAGTTGGCTTGGTGAAGGAGAGAGTTGTTTTTGAACTCTTCATCTCTCATAGCTAGGCACACCCGGTTCATCTGGCACTGTTCTGAAATTTTCTTTGAAATCTCCACATTCACAATAATAATAATTCCATATTTCTTTTGGCAACTGGTTAAACAGTGTTGGCACTCTGAATGTTCCTTCTCTAGCCTTTAGTTTTGGAACATCGCGCACACTGCCTTTCCTCTTTCTCAATGTTGTTTGGATGGTTATCGGGTTCAGTTTGAAGTTAGGTACTATTTTCCTGTAGGTACTATTTTCCTTTAGGGAATTACCTGAAGATAGGGTCCCCAGCCTTCTTTAGTTAGCTTTATAAGGCTAACTAACGAAAATATCACGACCTAACCTAAACAATCGTCAAGGGCGTACAGTTGATCTAACGATTGGTTAGGTTAGGTCGTGATATTTTCATTAGTTAGTCTTATAAAGCTAACTGAAGAAGGCTGGGGGCCCTGATCTTCAGGTGATCCCCTGTAGGTACTATTTTTAGTTAGGTACTATTATTTTCCATGTGAATATTATGGTGTATCTCTCTCTCTCTCTCTCTCTCTCTCTCTCTCTCTCTCCCTTTCCAACAAGTACATACAGGTTTAATTTACATAATCTCTCCCAATAATTTGTATAGATCTTTGCGTCCAACCTAGTGGCGGGGAGGGTTACTACTCGTGAAACCTTCCCTGATTCTCCCCTTAATGCGTAGAATAATTTGGTGCAGATTACCCTAGCCGCTTAAAGAGTACTCTGGCCATTTAGGGGCGCCCTCCCGGTGGGGGGCGAATGTTGGGAGGGGCTAGTGTTAGTAAAATCTTCCTTGATTTTCTCTTAACACGTATACTCAATTTTGTGCAAATTGCCCTTTTGAATTAAATTGAATTTTTGAATTGAAGACCTTCATTGATAAAATAAATGGTTTTACAATTTTTGTTTTAACATAAATAATTGTGAAATTGGATTATTTATTTTATTTAATTCGGCCCTTAAGCTTTAGGCTTTACTGGGCTCTTAACGCCTAATTGAAATAAAACGAATAATTATTATTAATAATACATAAATCATGAATAAGAATTATTAATTAGAGTATGTATTAATCTTAAGTTATTATTATTATTATTATAGATATAAAACAAATATAGTCATTATTGAAGGTATGATACCAATAATTATACAAAGAAATCAATATTAGACACGAGAGATGAATAATAGCGAGTAATGTACATTTAATCCTAGATTTTTCATTAGTATTCCATTATTAATCGAGATTCCAACTTGGTTTTAAACGAATTTACATTCACAATATTTTTTATATCAGCATTTAAATCATTCCATAGTTTCAATCCAATGAAAAGGGGTAATTTTTGAGATGAAGACAATCTACATAAATTGAGGTATAACGTGCTTTGATCTATTTCTGGGCTGATACGAGTGGATTTCTTGATGAGTTACAAAATATCTATTTACCCATTGTAAGTTAATGATTTTGTTCTTAAACTCGTAAATAAAAATAAAATGTGCCACTTTGATTACATCATCGAGCTTTAGTATTTTTCGCTCTTTAAATAATGAACTTGAATGATCTTGGAAATCAGCATCAGATAATAACCTTATTACTCGTTTCTTTTTGGGATGACGAAGATACGATTTAAGGCGTTGTTAGCGGAGTTTCTCCAAACAAGGGTGCAGTACGTTATACAAGAAAGAACAATAGTATGATACAGAGTTAATAAAACCTGTTTAAGGACTACAGCTAAGTTTAAGCATTAATAGCAAGGCTCCTTGAAATCTCTTTTGAGATATAATTTACATGATCACTCTATTATAAATTCTTATCTAGCATTACACCAAGACATTTTGTTACAGTACACTCCTTTACGGCGATTTCATCAACATTTAGTTCATCAAGATACGCATTTCGTTTGTTAGTAAAATTCATGAAATGTTTTACTGGTATTTAGGAAGAGTTTATTGGTGGTCAACCATTTTATTATATTGATAAATTCTGATTTAAATATATTCTTGGCTGAATTAACATCTTTGTGAGTAAAAGATACAGTTGTATCATCTGCGAACATTATGAAGTTACGTATATCAGATGAACGTGGAAGGTTATTTGGGCATCGTTTAGGCGTGTGTATAAACGAACATAGAACAGACACATACATCATCCCATATATGCTTTATACGATGAAGTCATGGGTGGGCTTAATGGTTTCAGTTTTAGGTCTTAATTTTGTTTGAAGGAGAAATAATTTTCAATATATATATATATATATATATATATATATAGTGAAAATTATTTTCCTTCAAACAAAATTAAAACCTAAAATTGAAACCATTAAACCCACCCGTGACTTCATCAACGTATAAAATACGATTAATGCGAGAATTGGTGGTCTTTTTCCCAAGAAATGACATCGATAAATCTTATTCGCAGCAAGCTTCTGTTGATTTGACCTTGAAGGTCGACTGTATTTGGTGGATTGTAGAAATAACGGCAGATTTTATCGCTTTCTTTTATTTTTGGTTTGACGGAATGTTCATCATCATTTCATACGAATAAAAGAAGTCTTTTGGTGTGGGGGTGGTGTCGCTGGCTTATCTCGTCGTTTATTTTGGTTTCGGTTTTAGCGATATTTTTTCGTTAGCGTTGTTATCGTTGTCACCAAATATGCTATCATTGTCGTCATTGATAGTTTGGCTTTTGCCCTTGGAGAGGAACGTGTTATCTTATTCTTTTTCCTAATACTCCCACTATTACTGCTGCTGCTGCTGCTTCTTCGTTATTATTGCAGTTGCAAAGTTTCCGCTTCCTTCCGACCCATCAAATCGCCGCGGCGTTCATCCAAAGCCGTCGAAAAAATAAAAGGCCGGAAAGACCCGGAATACGAGAAGGAAGCTGGATTTTCTTACGATTAAAATTTCGTTCCTGTCGATTTAGAAAGATTAACGCAGATCAGATCTCTCTTGTTAATCTCGCAATTACGCGTTAATTTTTAAAAAGAAGCGTACGTCCATATTCACTTCCTACTTCATGTTTTATATAAAAGTATTGCCTCTTTCGGTCTTTTTTATTGTAAAGCTTATTTATAAGCGGAGCGGAACAGGGATATAGAATTTTTAGCAAAGCCATTACGACCATTAATTTGTTTAGGTGTCCTTTGAACTAATAAAAATGTGTGGTATTGCCTTGAATAGTATTTTTTTTGTTATATTATTAATTCTTTGACTTTCAGAATCTACCTCATTTGAGAATAATAATAATAATAATAATGTACTAAACGTGAATGTCGTTTTGTACAAGACAAATTGATTAATAGTCCTACAGTAGGTTGCAAAGTAATTAACCCAAAATTTTACTTAATTCTTGTATACATGTGTGTATAAAGATGGCATACCGCTACAGATATACCGCTACCGCTATGGTGTTTATAGATATGATTGACTATGTAGATGTAGGTATTTGGTAGAAATAAACTTTCAACACGTTATAGGTACAGATGTACGAGAAATAAAGCCTTGGCCTACGTCCCGGGCGCCTCATGTCACGTGTCTCTAAATTTATTTTGCATTTTATATTATACAGGGTGTACATAAAGTCAGGATCTATTTTTGTGAAGCACTTGGAAATTATATGGAATTCAATCATAAAATGATAAAGTGGTAATATTTATTAAATAATTAAGAGTAGGATTCGACGTGACGCCCATCAGTATCCCTGCACAGCTCAAATCGTTCCGCAGCATTTCTAAACACATTCTGGAGCATTTGCGGGGTTATGTTATCTGCAGCTGTTCGTATACGTGTACGTAAGTTTTCAAGACTCGTAATCTTCGTCTGATAGACGTGCGATTTGATAAAGCCCCATGCAAAGAAATCTAAAGGGGTTAAATCTGGTGATCTCGCTGGCCAAGGTCTTTGGTTGCTTCCGCGTCCGATCCAGCGATTTGGAAAACGTCCATTTAGATAATCCTGAACAATTTTGGCATAGTGATAAGGAGCACCATCATGTTGATAGACGACGGTACTAACAATCCTATCCCCGTCGTCTATCAACATGATGGTGCTCCTTGTCACTATGCCAAAATTGTTCAGGATTATCTAAATGGACGTTTTCTAAATCGCTGGATCGGACGCGGAAGCAACAAAAGACCTTGGCCAGTGAGATCACCAGATTTAACCCCTTTAGATTTCTTTGCATGGGGCTTTATCAAATCGCACGTCTATTAGACGAAGATTACGAGTCTTGAAAACTTACGTACACGTATACGAACTGCTGCAGATAACATAACCCCGCAAATGCTCCAGAATGTGTTTAGAAATGCTGCGGAACGATTTGAGCTGTGCAGGGATACTGATGGGTGTCACGTCGAATCCTACTCTTAATTATTTAATAAATGTTACCACTTTATCATTTTATGATTGAATTCCATATAATTTCCAAGTGCTTCACAAAATAGATCCTGACTTTATGTACACCCTGTACATAATGTTCCAATAATATCCACACTGGTCAATTTTTTCAAATTTAACTGGATTACGAATGGGCACTATTTCGTAATTGTTTTCAATATTCATCCCTAATATCGGATAGCATTAGGACTATGTTGCGTACAAAGGCCTCTTTCCTCTTATGTCATTGTTACACAAAAATCATAAGGCTTTAATGGTAGCTAATTTATTGAGAGTTGTCAATCATTGATTTAGTTAAATAATTATTGAAAATAAAGTAGTGCTCATAATAATTTGTGACTCTTAACAAATACAATGTTAATTTAGATATGCATATTTGTCAAAATTGAAAATGATGAATTCTTTATATTAAGAAAACTTTAACGTTAACCACATCGCATGCGCATACGGGAGTGACGTAGGTTTATTGGGCGGGCCATTGACAGATCATTTATGAGTTGTTAATCATTCATTTTAGTTAAATAATTATTGAAAATCAAGTAGTTCCCAATTTCTCATAGTTTTTCTCTTAACATATATAATAATAATTTATGAATGCATACATGTCAAAATGAGCAATAACGAATTGCTACTACATTTTACATAATGCAAACTTTAACATTAACTACAGCGCATGCGCGAGTTACGTCAGTTTGTTCAGACGTAAGGCAGTAATTAGAGTACATTTACTTGCATTACGCCATTGTGATTACGTGATTCCGTGATAGGTGAATCTGTCTCATCAGCATGGAAAGGTTGGGGGACCCCTGCTACCTATGCATGGTCATCTACCTTCCAATTCACTTCTGAAAGGGTAGGTAGGTAGATAAGAGAATGATCCAACTGAAAAAAATTATGTTTTGAAAAATTATTAGTAATACACACACAAATTTTAAAGTACTATACATAAAAAAATGAACCTTGAATGTCATTATGTAGTTATTTTCTGACATAACTTTTAAAAGAAAAGACGTATCAAGGTGTAATCCTCAGCACTTATTCGTATACAACAGAGTAGATCTGTAGTAATTTAAAACATCATTCTTAATTAAAATAGCTATGTTAAAAAATCCGAAAAAACTGGTCTCTCTCGATATTATGCAGGTAGTCTAGAATTGGTATAAAATGTCTTCATTGCCTTATATTCTAGTGATATATGAGAAAAAAGATATAGAGCAGTTCAATATGCATCATTTAATTAAATATAGAACAAAATTAAAATATATTACATGCTTATGTGACCAGCTTTATTCTCAATCACATCACAAACCCTGGATCTTTTCCGTTTGACTGCCGCCATTGAAACATACCCGAAAATATCACGACTTAACCTAACCAATTATCAAGGGCGTACAGTTGATCTATTAGTAAATAGTAAATACTATTCCAGAAACAAACAATGTTATAATTAATAATAGATCAACTGTACGCCCTTGATAATTGGTTAGGTTAAGTCGTGATATTTTCGGGTGTTTCAATGGCGGCAGTCAAACGGAAAAGATCCCAAACCCTTTTATCTATAGATCTTGCGAGGTTTCTAATTTCCGTTGATGTAATGTTCATAATAACTGTTTTTATTGCTTCTCATAATGCCTCTTTGCTCGTGTATTGTTTGCCACCATCATACACCCTCCGTTTCACGATCGACCATAGGTTCTCTATAGGGTTGACATCTTGAGATGCTGGTGGCCACGTCATTAATCTATCATCTTTGCAGCCCTTCTTCACCAGATGGCTAATAGTCACAAAATGCATGAGAAGGGGCAGTGTCATAGATAAAGATGGTTTTTCGCTTGGAACTTAGTGGCTGGATCTTATATCATTGGAAAAAGTTGCCATCTAAATTTTACAATAATTTTATCCAGTAAGTTTGACACCTTCATCTACTTCAAAAGATACAACAGTTTTGTCATCTACTACAGTGGTCCGCAACTTGGGGTCCGTGAATGAGTTTCAGAGGTCCGCAGAAGACAAGGTGTATATTCTAATTCACACAATTAGAATATATACAAATTATTTTTGCTAAGGGGTCCGCAAAAATTCTATGGGTCCACAGGTGAGAAAAAGGTTGCGGACCACTAATCTAGAACATAATACCTCCGGTTCTTTGCTGTCGCCTAAGCCGCATGGGTGTTTCTATTCATCTAAACACAGCTTCTAGACCAGCCATCAGGACCATCTATAATTGCCCTACATTCATCCGTGAACATTACAAGTGAGAAATCTACTTCCATGTATTGCTGGGCCCATTCCAGGCACTGGTTCTTATGTTTTGCAGTTAAAGGTGGCCGGAAAATAGGTTTGGCATCCCTAGCTACTTGACGAAGGACCCGGCATGTGCTTTTGGATAAATCTGGATTTTCACCCATTTGAAATATTTGCTTGACATGTAACAGAGGTGTTTCAGAACTACTGTTTTGATACTGCGGATTTTCCTTGGTGTTATGCACTTAAAAACTCCCTTTACATTTGGTCCTTACTCTCCTCTCTCTCTCTCTATTAATGTTTGGATATTTCAAAGGTTGTTTGACCTTCACCCAAATTCTTAACAATAATTTTTTTCTTGGCTGCTGTTAAATCTGATTCTTACCCATGATTATTACTGACAGTGTCTGAAAATAAGAAAGACTCCAATTAATGAGGTATTTTTAATTCAAAACTGTAAGTAAATTACTTACATAATATCGAGATACACCAGTTTTTCGTCTTTTTACCATAACTACTTTAATTATGAATTAATAATATTAAAATTACTACATAATCTACTCTGTTGTACTCGTACATAGTGCTGAAGATTACACCTTGACACATCTTTTCTATAAAAGGTTATGTCAGAAAATGATAACTGTATCACGCACTGTGTGTGTATATGTATGTATGTATGTATGTATGTATGTATGTATGTATATGTATATGTATATGTATGTGTGTTCAATAGAAATATTAGAATAGCTCCATTTTGGTGTCATCTTTTGTAAAGAGAATACAATAGCTGATGTTTTTTTGTAGGACATTCTTTTCTGGGTAATTTTAAATGATAATGGTGATTTGAGAGAAGTTTAACACAGCACTGAATCCAGGTTATATTAAATTAGGTTAGGTCACTTTCATTAAATTAGGTTAGTTTAGGTTGAATTATGGTAACTGGTTTAGATCGGTTTATACGTGTAATTATTTAATTTTAGGTTGTTTAACCTCCTTCGTAGCGACGAAAGTCACGTGACGGAGGGGACCTATAGCTTTACGTAGGTCCGAACCTCGGGGTCACTACATCATCTGAGCACAGAGGGCTGGCCCCTTCGTAGCTTAATCCGGCCCTGGATTTAACTCTCTTTACTACCATTCCTCGCGTTCTTTGAGTCCAAAAATTAAATAGCCATCGTTCAAGCTTTCCAGTAATTCCTGTATTAAGTTGGTTTGTTATACTTCCATAATCACATTTATAGAAGACTTTAGCAAAATCAAAATATATTGCGTCTATATTTTGACCTCGACACAATGCATCCAGTATTTTCTCTTGGTAGTCTAATAACTGTAATAGGCATAATTTTCCAGCCATAAAACCGGATTGGTTCGGATTAACTAATCCATTTTCTGGTAAGTAGTACGCATTTTTTTATCTAATTACGCGTTCGAAGGTGGGAGGCGAGTGCTATTGGGCGATAATTCTTAGGCATTTCTCCGTTACGCCTTTGAATAAGGGAATAATGTTTCTATCCTCATATTTCCCGTTCCTTTTCGAAAAGGTGTAAACATATTTTGGATTATTTTTATGGTTTCTGTTACCTCGTTTTCCTCCTCGTTTGTTTTAGAATGTTTGTTTTAGAGCCAATTTCTATTTGGCCTAAAACAAACATTGTTTGAGCTTCAAAAAATGGTCTCATTCATCTCTCGTGTATTTGTTTAATGTAAGTAACAATAACCATTCAGGAGAGTCAAAAATTGGCTTGTATTATTATTATTAGTAGCAGCAGCAACGGGATCCGAGCCCTACGACCTCATTCAGTGTCTCCACTTCGCTTATAGGGGAACGGTGTTACCCACCCACTGAGCTACGAACGCTGCTTAATGTGAACGAAGTACGCATGAAAGTAGGTGAATTTTGTTGAATCATTTCTTAGTTTTAGGCAATATTTTATTTGGAAAGTCAAACGAAGGTCAAACTAATTCTCATGTTTAGTTTTACGTTCATTTTGTCGTTGTCGTAAACTGTTACTTAGTTTTTTCCATTTCATGAATGATTTTGATGCAAAGCTACCACGCAAATTATCTTCAAAATTGAAGGTTTCGTCCAATTTTTTACAATTAAAGCTTTTTCAACTCAAATTTTTGGGACATCGTTTGTAAGCATTGTTAATATTTGAATTTTAAAACATAATAGCGGGTACGTTCCTGTTATCCCGGACCCCAGACTTTTTGCCGAAAATATAACAACTTAACCTAACCAATTGTCAAGGGCATACAGTTGACCTAACAGGAAAGTATCGGTTTTTCTGTTATTATTAATAATAATCTTTTAAAGTCTCATTATGGACAAACAAGAAATACGGTTAGGTCAACTGTATGCCCTTGACAAGTGGTTAGGTTAAGTTGATATTTTCGGCAAAAAGTCTGGGCTTCGGGATAACAAGAAAGTACCTAATAGCATTTTAATGTTTATATTTAATTAAGGTGTTATTATTTCAGATTATGAGACGTGTGTGTGTGTGTGTGTGTAGCTTACACCTAAATTCCGTTAACCCATCCTTCTTGATGGTTTTTCTAGTAAAGTACACGTGAACATACTGAAATTTTGGCACCAAAGTTTCAGAAGTAAATTCCTATTACAGAAATATTTGAGGTTTTCGTGTGGAGTTAAACAAGGCTCTCTACCGTCTCCCTTCTTATTTGCATATTGACAAACCAACCATCCCGCTTATAATAAATTCAGAATGGAGTGTTTTGCTTACAATACAAGGATAAATTGTGTATTATCTATTGTCATATTATGGAATTAATTCATCACTTAAAGATGTGTGTATGAGCTGTCGCGTTAAAACTTAAAAAAATTATAACATTATCACGACTTCGATTTAAGTTTAATCATGTATAAAACAAAAGTTATGAACTTATTTTCTCAGAATTTAAAACGGGCGTGTAATAATTTTGCATTCAAGTTGAACCAAGAAATAATTGGCCACGTAAAAACATGCAAATATTTGGGTCACTGTAAGTGTAGTTCCTCGTCTAACAACACCAATTTGGTTTCAGATTCTGTGCAAGTATATAAAAACCATTATTTTCATATTTGTTATGCTAACATTCAAGGGGCAAGACCTTTGTGCTAATTATAGTAAATAAAGCAGCTTCGGAATGACATTCTATAAATAGACCAAAAGTAATCTTTAGAATGTTTGTTTGCGCATCACGACTACTTTCAATCACGCTGCTTATTATCTGTTTACGCGTAAATGAATATACATATAAACGTGCTCAGTATACCATCATATCCCGCCTTTTCCTCACGAGTGTAACTCACTTCCGTATTAGCCATTGCTTGTTATTTTACCCGCAACAAAAAAAAAAAGGTCCCAAAGCAAGACCTCAATTTGAACATTTTGTTTTAGTTCTAATGGGGTTACTTTTATAAATTTAATTTAAAATAAATTTTTCTATGAGGCCGGACTTATGGGACACCCTGTATATATATATATATATATATATATATATATATATATATATATATATGTGTGCTAATGAAAAGGATCTACTCCAGAGCTAATCTATAGGTTTCAGTTGGTATCACATCAATACCACTGAATACCGTACACAATCACGGCCAAAATTTCCGTATGCTTTATTTTTGTGACGTATTGTCCTATCTGACAACTGGAATTTTGCCCGTGACTGTACATTCTCTAAACTGTAGTGGACATCGTGTTGTGATGAAAATGTTCGTACATTGACTTTATATTGTTTTATTTTATTTCAAGGATGTAAATTAATTAATTATACGTTCATCGTATTGTATAAGATACATTGCCCTTTTCGCAATTTGCATTTTACCTTATCTATTGTGTTTTGAATTTATTTCTGGCCAGTAAAATTATACTTTTCTATTCATAATTCCGGAATCATGTTATATGTGTGTGTGTGTGTGTGTGTGTGGTGTGTGTGTGTGTGTGTATGTGTGTATTATCAAGCGTGGGGATGTAGCCACCCGCGCCTACCTAGAGGAGCAGCTAGCGCCACATCTCCTGCGATACAGGAGCGGAAGGATTGGGCTGGGGACCCATCTTTTCTCCCAACGAAGACACCAATAGCCTCGGGCGTGGGATGTGTTGTCAACCAAATGTTAATTTCTCATCATTTCTCTCGCGTAAAGAAAACTCAGCCACGGACTGTCCCAAGCCAGTATGAAAATAGGAAAGGAGGGTGTAATGACGAGCCCGCTGCGCGTAACGTATCCAGTTCGGCCAGTTCTCCCTTTAAAGGGAACTTATCTTTCCCGGTTGGGGGTTTTAACACTCGTTTTAGCGCTCTCTGTTGGACAAAGGACGTAACACGGAACGGCATCTCTCATCAAGGAATTCGCAAATCCTCGAAGATTTGATTTTATGGTCTTTGACGAACTTGGACCAAAATCTCTTCATCTGAGCATTATATGATGATGTTCTTAATTTTAGGGGTTATTTAATCTGTTTATCCCCCCTCCCCACCTTCCAACCTTCGCTCGCTTGGATTAGGTCTTTAAGGTTTAGGACATTCGCTCCTTTGAACTGCCTGTACCCCTAATGAATATCAATTAGAGAAGATATTGAAGCCCGAAGGTGTTTTCTCGGCAATGCTTAAAAAGTATCCTTTGTTACTTAATTTGTATGCATGTATATGCGTCGTTTCTCATTTACGTGCACAATAAATATATATATATATATATATAGTGTGTGTGTGTGTGTACTCACCCTGTCAGTGTTTACAATAAAAACATGGTAAAAATTATTCCAAATTACTAACTGTTTCGGGGCCAGCGCCCGTGGTTCAGGGGGCTATCACCGTTTCTTCGTAAGCGAAGTGAAGACACTGAGATCGGGGGTTCGACTCCCGATGGTGCTGGTTAATAATATAATCCAGAAGTTAGCCCAATGGGCCGCATTAGTCTGGCCTGAGCGTTCTGCCAGTTTCTGGCCCTACTCGCTTATTATTAACTATGGGAGAGCGCTTTCATTAGGTTCAGTCTGACCTTATAACCTCGTCAGACCAAGTAAAAGTGGTTCATGTATGGTGGAAAAGGGGAGTTACGACCGATAAACCCAAGAAAAAAAGGGTTGAAAGAAACTCATTCTTCCCAAAATGTCAACCATGCAGCCGTAAGATTAGTTTAAGTTCTAGGGTTACCATATTTGAACTTCCAAAGAAGAGGACACTCCGGAGAAGGGAGGTGTATCTGTATCAGTATCTACCAACTCACGTTGTATTAATGTGTATATATACTGTGTATTGCGTGTCGTCTATAATGAGTATCTATAAATAAGAACGAGTGTTAGGGTCTCAAAAATCAGTTATAATTATTCAAATTTCCCGGACATGGCCGGGAAACCCGGACGTATGGTAATCCTAATTTAACAACCATACGCGCACAAAAAATACACTACATAATTATTTGTCAACCAGTCTAGATGATCAATTCAACCATGAGATGATTATTTTCTGCATGGTAACCACAAACTTAAATGGTACTGTTAGTTTGTTTTCGGTGTGTGGTACTTTTGTTGTAGCAATTAAATATTCTGTGGGGCTTTCGATTTTGATAAACTTTTGGTATATACCCGCAAAACTACAGATTAGCCATACCTTTATCTTACTTGTCACTCGAGATGGAGAGAATGTTTAAAATTGAGAAAATTATAATTTGAGAAGTATGATTGGTGTAAACCGGACTGAACGCATGAGAAGTGAAGATATTTAGGAAAGCTGTTGAGTGAGAGCCACTGGATTGTGAAAAAGGTACATAGTAGCGAGTGCGTAGGTGTGAAAAGTAGAGGAAAAGGAAGTAGATGGAAGAGTGCAGTAAATAAAGAAGTGAATGTGGAATTGATATAAATGTGGCGTAAGAGTTAATTAGAAACGGAGAAATGGAGGCGGTTTGTGAGAGGCACGTAAATGGAGACTTTAAATGGTCTCACTCGGCGTACCAGTGGAAGTACTATACCCTAATCGTTTCATGAAAGGTAACAAATGGATCACACTGAGGTTGGTATGCTACCTTATCCTGGTTGTGAGCCTGGGTTTGAGGAGTCTCCCCTGCTTCATGCGAGTTCGTCAGGCTTGTTCTTCTGTCCCATTTCGCAACATGGGAAAGTATGTGTGAAACCAGAATGAAAGATTTTAAAGAATGTAAGCTTTTATGAATAATTTCAAGAAAAAAATTAAAAAGTAAAAAGTTCTGAATTTGGATGAGAAATAATTCAATGAAGTGACTACACCATAATTTAGATGGTGGTTTGCCTCTTAACTCCTTTTGTTGGTTGCCAAATTACGGAGTATATATGGTTGACTGACAATTTAGGCTGTAGGAGTCACTTTCAACATAGTCTGTGCTTTCAACTTCTCTTTTCTTGAGTTTATCCGTTTGGCCATGATATATATGTACAGTACATTATATTCTAACGAAATAGTATCGGATGTAACTTATAAAAATATTTTTCTTCCTCCGATTGGTCAATCTGTGAAAGAAATAAAAAGTGGTCCTTCATTTGACAGATCATAATCTCTAGCTAACGTTCTGAATACACATTGGTTATAGATGTTAGGCCCCGCCTTCGTAGGAGGAGACTTCTATAAAAGTAACAAACATTTCCACATTCCATTACTATTTCGTTAGAATGTGTATATACAATGGTTATGACCATAGTCGAATCCAGAGGTGGTGCCAGGGGTCTTAATTGAAGCAAGTGGACATAAACATTCAAACGTTTTACCTAATTTCGTTTAACCAGGATGTATGGGGCCTCCAAATTAAGCCCCGTTGCTTCATTTAAGCCCCCTGGTCCCCTCTCTGGATCCGCCTATGGTTATGACGCGTTTCTTAGCGTATATGAACAACTTTTGCTCGGAGTGATGTGGTTAGACTGGGTCTAACGAAAGAGCCCTCATTTTCAGAGTGACCCCAGTAAGGGTATCTTACATAAATGAAGGGGTTCATTTTGCGCATGCATGACCAAAACATATACGATCAAATGATTCTTCCTTCCAGTTGACGTTGAGATATGGAAAATCATTTGATAAACTATAAAATTTGTTTAATTATGAAGTGTATACTGATGAGTTGGACTTTCTGCGTAAACTTATCATATCCAGTAACTGAACGGCGTTCGGTCCCTCCTTTATTACTAACAATGTATTTATAAATAATATTTATAGCAACAATAATCATCTAAAATTAACGGTACCTAAACAAATATTATATTCCAAATTACCCTTTCTTGAACATACTAGCTTGGAATTAACACTCAAATTAACCAACCAACGAAAATGAGAATACCTATTTCGAATGAAGTGCGTTTTCTCTTCAAATAATACAAGTGGTAGCCCGTTTAAGGTTAAAGACAACATTCCTGATTTTGTATATTCGCATATGACACATGTGTTGACTGTGAAGTCACGTACGTTGGAAAAAGTGCCCGTCGCTTTTCCACTCTCACATGAGCGATGACAAAGGTGATCGAACAAATAATAATACAACAACAACAACAACACTTGACAAAACTAATGAATTCAGCCATTGGAGATCATTCCATTTCAAGTAATCATACCATTCGTAGCTCAGAGGTCTCCATTCTAGCCACAAATGGTTTTGAAAATGACCTCAGTATTTTAGAAAGTTTATTTATATGGCATTTAAGACCCCGTTCAACTGATTATTTATTCATCATTAACGGGTCTTTTAATTTTAAGGTAATGTCTTCGTTTGTATTTTGTTTTAAAAATTTTAGTTTTTAAAGTTTTTAGATTTTAACTTTTTAAATTACTCAGTAACGGGATTATCGTTGTATTCATTAGGTTATTGGTTTTAGCCTTGAAAATGGGTATGAGTGACTCGAAACTAGTCGGTATAGAGAGATGTTCAGATTTGCACTGATTATTTGGATCCTTATATATTGAACAATAAGAAGCATTACTTTCGTACCGACCCTCGCATACACACACACACACACACACACACACACACACACACACCCTCACTTTTTCACTCTCCCTCAAACTGCAGAAAATATGTAATCTTAAATTTTCAAAATAATTTATCTCGCTTCTTTGGGGAAATCTCTCTTTTGCTGCCTATTTTTAGCCTGTGTAAATTAAACTGTCATTAGGTAATACGCAGGAAATAAGAATAATTGGATTTACACCCTTTTCTCGGGTTAAAACTCGCGGTTTTACCTTAAATTAATGCATCTTGCGTGTAGGTACAGAAATTTTGGATCACCTGAAGATCAGTCCCCAGCCGCCTTTAGTTAGATTCATAAGGCTAACAACGAAAATATCACGGCCTAATCTAACCATTCGTCAAGGGCGTACAGTTGACCTAACGAATGGTTAGTTTAGGTCGTGATATTTTCGTTAATTAGCCTTATAAAGCTAACTAAAGAAGGCTGGGGTCCCTGATCTTCAGGTGATCCGAAATAAGTATATAGAATGCCTCCCTGATACGTGTATGTAAGAGTACGCGATGTACTTGATCCGAACTCGTGTTGCCACGGGAAGAAACACGCTTGAGGTGTGTTTTGCTCCTAATGAATCATATACCCGGACCTCTAAGCCAGGAGTGTCTGATATGTATGCAAACTAACAACACAAGAAAGGAACTGATTACGAATTTGACCGCCTACTGGATTATGATAATAGAAAGCATCGTTGCGTCCATTGGTGATGAACCACGTATGGAAGACTCGTTCGAACCTTCACCCTCAATATACGTGGCAGCAATGATGCGAGGTGGCTGCTCGTACTTTGAATGAGTGTATGGTGAGAATGGTGCTTTGTTAAATGGTGAAGTCTTTCTTCCTCATATGGTTTAATCAGTTATATATATATTATATATATATATATATACTGTGCATGTCCTCCGTGGTGGCGGAGGGGACCTACAATTTTACGTGGGTTCCGAACCACAAAAACATAAGAAATTTATGTAAAAGCCGCCGGTAAATTGGCAACGACCAATTTTTACGAAACTAAATAATTATCAATTTAAAACTAATTAATTATCGATTTAAAACTAAAGATAGAATCTCTCGATCCAGAGGATCAAGTCATAATAGACTACTATCCACAAATGTTACACTCTGTATCTATTTATAACGGACATGCAAATATATCAGATCCAAAGAATCCAGTCAATTTCATTACGGTATCCATCAAGTCACGGTCCATATCGATTGCGGACCAAGTCAAAATTTACAACCATATACATTACAATATATACACTAACGAGGAAAAGTGTAGGTGTGGCTGTAAAGACTGTACAGTAATGTAGAAATGTGTGTGCACCCATTATGGGTCTCCCATTTAAAGGTGTTTGTGGGGCAAGTGAAGATCATGAGTTTTTCAATACCTCACAGTACTATGGGGGGCACCGCTCGACAGAGGAATCTCTTTAAATGGGGTGTGTAAGGACAGAGAGTATCCCCTAACCCAAGACGCTGCCTCCCTATATCCCACAACACTTGTGTTGAGCTGTGGGATCTATCCCCAGAAAGCCTTAATTTTACTACCTTAAACTATACCCTTTCTATCAACATATGCGTCTAATCGATTTTTAAACATGTTTATAGACGTGCTACTAATTACTTCTACCGGCAAACTATTCCAGGTATTTACTATTCTATGCGTAAAAAAGTTTTTCGCAACTGCTGTCTCGAACCTTCTACTTGTCAACTTACACCCGTTATTTCTAGTCCTATTATATTGAGATATTTCGAAAAAGCTATCTCTATCTACGTTATCGAACCCATTCATAATTATGAAAACCTGGATTAGATCACCCCTTAACCTCCTAGTCTCGAGTGTTGTCAATTTTAACTCCTTAAGCCTATCCTCGTACGACTTTGACCTAAGAGACGGAATCATCTTAGTTGCTCGTCTTTGAACTCTTCGATTTTGTCTATATCTTTGCGCATATGCGGATTCCAAAATTGGACCGCGTACTCCAAATGGGGTCTAACTAATGATTTATAAAGTGGAACTATAATATCGCGCGATTTGTACTCAAAATTTCGAGCTATAAAACCTAACACTTTGTTCGCCTTATTGACCGCTGCTGTACTTTGTTTCGCTACTTTTAAATCACTAGTGACTATAACTCCTAAATCTTTTTCCTGCTCTACGCTTGTTAAATCTTTCCCTGACATACTATACGCAAAATTACCGTTACGCGAACCTATATGCAAAATTTTGCACTTATCAACGTTAAATCTCATTTGCCATGTGACTGACCAATCAACGATTTTATTCAGATCTTCCTGAATTTTACCTCTATCTTCGTCATTAATCGCCCTACCACCCACTTCGTGTCATCCGCAAACTTTGAAACTGTACTGACTAGGCCGACATCTAAATCGTTAATATATATAAGAAAAAGCAAGGGGCCCAATACAGAACCCTGAGGAACGCCACTCGCTACATTAGCCCAATACGACTCCGCTCCATCAACGACCACCCTCTGTTTCCTGCCTCGCAACCACTCTTCTAGCCAATTTATTACTACACCCCTGATTCCATGAGCCTTAGTTTTTTCAATGAGTCTTTTGTGCGGCACGGTGTCAAACGCTTTTTGAAAATCTAAATACACTACACCAACCGCCCGATGTCTATCGTAAACGTCAACCACGCTTTGGAAAAATTCTAAAAGATTAGTTAAGCAAGATTTGTTTCGCCTAAAACCGTGTTGCGTATTTCTAACCAGATTATGCACTTCTAAGTGTTCGACTATACGATCCCTAATTATTGATTCCAGTAGCTTACCTACAACAGACGTTAAACTGATTGGCCTATAATTTCCCGCCGCACCTTTATCGCCTTTCTTAAAGATAGGTGTTACGTTTGCTAACTTGAAATTATCTGGTACGCACCCCTGAGAAATAGACGCATTAAAAATCTTTGTTAGCGGCACAACAATGCTATCTTTTAATTCTTTTAGTTGTATGGGATATATGGAATCTGGACCCGGTGATTTACGCGTTTTCATTTTATCAATATAGCGCATTACTTCCCCTTCACTAACGACAATATTATCCAAAATATTACCATTATCAAGAGGTATTATGTCTACGACCGTAGGGATATTCGTTACATCTTCTATAGTAAAAACTGACGTAAAAAATTCGTTTAGCAAGGTAGCCATTTCCTTGTTTTCAGAGACTAGATCTCCATTTACATTTTTCAATGGACCTAAGACACTTTTTACTGGATTTCTATTATTGACGTATATATATATATATATATGACGTGTATATATATATATATATGACGTGTATATATATATATATATATGACGTATATATATATTATATATTGACGTGTATATATATATATTATATATTGACGTGTGTGTGTCTATGTATGTATATATATATATTATATATATATATATATATATATATACAGGGTGGGGCACGGGAATCAAGTGTTTTTTGAATAGCTAGTAATCGGCCATTAGGAATGGGAGGGGCGTGCGGTAGGTAGCATTCCATTCCTGGGTTCATAGCATTTAACTTTAACTAACACTCACCTTTATCTTTCAGGTGCCATCATGGAGCAGTGGACGTTAGAACACCGCATGTTCGCGTATGATCATTTTGTTAGGAGTGGCGAGTCAGTGACAGCAGTTCAGCGTGCGTTTCGCCGCAGATTCAACATTCATCGAAATGACTCTGTTCCCGCTCGTGACACAATCTTACGTTGGGTTAACAATCTTCGAACAGGAGGCTCAATAATGAAAACAAAACCGAAGGAGCCGCAACGCACTGTGCGTACTCCAGAGAACGTTGAAAGGGTCAGACAAGCGATGTTGCAAAGCCCAGGCCGCTCTGCTCGGAGACATTCAGCTGCACTCGGAATCAGCAATCGTACTGTTAGACGGATTTTGCATGAAGAATTACATTTTCACCCATACAAGTTAGCGATGGTGCAGGAATTGAATGTAAACGATTGCCCCCAACGACTGAATTTTGCACAGGAAATGCTTGCACTTTATGAGCAGAATGAAAACATGATGGTGGTAATGAGTGATGAAGCCCATTTCCACCTTAATGGGGCCGTCAACAATCAAAACTGTCGGTATTGGGCTGCTGAAAATCCGCGACAACTCCATGAAAAACCGCTGCATAGCCCTAAGGTTACAGTTTGGTGCGCGGTGGGAAAGTTTGGCGTCATCGGTCCCTATTTCTTCGAACAAAATGGGGTTACCGTTACCATAACATCTGGGCGTTACATTGAGATGGTGAACACCTTTTTCATCCCTGAG
This sequence comes from Bathynomus jamesi, assembly GCA_023014485.1. Classification (NCBI taxonomy): domain Eukaryota; kingdom Metazoa; phylum Arthropoda; class Malacostraca; order Isopoda; family Cirolanidae; genus Bathynomus; species Bathynomus jamesi. The sequence continues at coordinate 261,893 of JAJOZX010005297.1, forward strand.
TTACGAAGAAGGCGTATTGCTCGTCGACATTTGTGGTTTCAGCAAGATGGGGCCACGCCACACACCGCCAGAGCGTCAATGGCTGTTCTTCGCCCCCTGTTTCCCAACCATCTCATTTCGAGATTTGGTGACATTGCATGGCCCCCCTCGGTCCCCTGACTTGTCCACGTGTGACTTCTTTCTATGGGGGTACCTCAAGTCACGTGTCTACGAGGACAAGCCCCGTACATTAGATGCATTGAAGGAAGCGATCCGTCAACAAATCATCCAAATCAACAGAGACCTGCTGGGAAGAGTGGAGGCCAATTTTCGTAAACGCCTTCAACAATGCGTCGACGGCCAAGGACATCATATGCCAGATATAATTTTCGGTACATGATTATTATGACATGAAATGCTATGTTCTTACGAATGTTGTTCTACCAATATATTTTCTTTACAAAAATAAATATCATTTTCCTGATTATTCCAAAAACACTTGGTTCCCGTGTCCACCCTGTATATATATATATATATATATATATATATATATATATATATATAGTTAATTAATAAGTTTTAGGAAAAAGTGATGAATGATGAAATTTTCTAATTAATCAATGATTAAAAATTAAATACTTTTGAAAAGAGTAAGAAAGAGCTTTATTGTTTCTGTTGCGTGAGATAAGACCGAAGAAAAGATTTAGTTTGCTTTAGTTCAAGAAATCAGGCATGGGCGGATTTGACAGTTTATACACGCAAAAAGGTACAAAATTTAAGGTAAAATGATGAGGAAAATTAATCATTTTCAATCATTTTCTAAAAATATTTTTTTATTAATTAATGATTCGATATTATATATATATATATATATATAACCAAAGTATAGGATTTTATTGAATCACGTCAGGCGGTAATAAGTCTCATAATTACTGCATTTTTCCCCAAGGCAAAAAGGTTTTTCCCAGGGACGATCCCTCATTTAGTTAAGAGGAAACTATTTTTAAGGAAATTTTGTAATACACCGCAAAGAAAATTAAAATTAAAAGTGTCACTATTTTATACTTCTTTAAATATTTCAGTGCCGATTGTGTACAATTTTCAAATTGAAAAAAATGGGGTGTTTATATATATGTATGTATGTATATTAGTTAGTTAGTTAGTTAGTTAGTTAGTTAGTTTACATTAACGAACTTTTTCGTATTTCGCTCGCGTTGGTACGAAACATAAAAAAAATTTACCCCAATATGAATCTCGTCTTTTATATGAATCCGAGTTAAGAAGATACATTTTACAACTGTTTTACACTCGAATCACGTTTGATGATTTTGTTTTACAGCAGGGATTCTCCCTTTAAGGAGTCTCATTTAAATAGGACTCTCGTTTGAATGAGTCTCGCAAAGATCAAATATTTTTGAGGAAATTTATTTTCTTGTATGCTTATATAATTAACGAAAGAGGAGGGCCACAAGCGGTGCTAAGTAGTGGCCATTGTCTTAAAACACTTCTCGTCAATTAGCGAAGTTAAGCGACAATGGTTCTGGATGGTAGTTAGATGGGAGATCGTCGTCCGCATTCGGATGATGTATCGACCCTTAAATGGTTCGGATCCCGCCTGAAGCGGTATAGATTACCTCCATCATGCGATCTTCGCCGTTATGAAGGAAGTTAAACAATCCTGAAAACACGCGGGGCCAAAAACTGGCACAGCGCTCAGGCCGTAAACACCGGGATTAGTGTTACAGCATCATCGGTAGTCGAACACTGCAGCGACTGCGACGCGATTCTGGGGCGATTGCGGGGCTCCCATTCTGTCAATGTAAACTCGCGCGCGACTCGAGTCGTCACGACCCAAGTCGTCACGACCCAAGTCGTCAGTCGCGAGACGATCTTGTGCGGGGCCGACCTTAATCTCTGCGAAGGTATTTGCGACCATTTGAATTTTTGCCTATTTTTTTTTTGTTCGGCTTTTTATTTCACTTTATTATTTTTAATTTTTATTGTTATTTACTGTTAAATTCGTTTTCATTCAATAGACTAGAAATTGTTGGTTGTTACAGTAGTGAAAAGTGAATTATATTGGGAGAGTGATTAGTGTTGCAACCCAAAAAAAACAAGTTTTTTTAAAAAAAAACACCAACAAAAAAAAACAACGTTTTTTTTTTGTTTTTTTTATATTAGCTAATTCTGTTGTGTATATATACTAGTGTATATATACTGAAGTCTTCTGGGATAAACTGGATGGATCTTTGAAGTTGTTGAAGCCGGTTTCTGATGCTATCACTGCAGTAGAAGGGGACAACAAATACCTCTCTATTGTACCAAAGATATTTAATGACCTTCAACAATCCTTCGAGAAGAATCTCTCCTCGAGCCCAATTCTGAAGAGCGAAGAAGATTGTTTTAAGGGAATTATTCCTAAACGGAGAAAGTTTCTTCTTAGAAGTATCCACCTGGCAGCAAATCTTCTTGATCCTCGCTACAAAGGATGCCACATCTCTGGAGAAGAAATAGTAAGTTGTTGATTTTACAACTAGCACCGAATATTGATTTATGTTCTTATTTTGCAGACATTCATTATATTATTTGATATTATTTTATATTTAATGTGTTACAAATTGTATTTCAGGTGGATGCCATGGAAGTCATACAAGAGATATCTGTAGCTGTTCCATCTGTGGATGATAGCAAGACATTGGGAGAGTTAGCTGACTACCGATCAAAAGAGAATATCTTTGCAAAGCCTTTTGTCTGGAAGGCAGCTGCACAGGCGAATCCAACAAGCTGGTGGAATGGAATTTGTGGTTCGACCCAGCTCTCCAAGGTTGCAGCAAATATTCTCAACCTGCCCCCAACTAGTGCAGCTGTGGAACGCTCTTTCAGTCGCCACTCATGGATTCACTCAGTCAAACGGAACCGACTGACAACTGATAGAGCATCTAAGCTAGTTTTCATCGCTCATAACCATGCTTTGGGTGATCACAATGAACCACAAGACCATGAATCTGAAGCAGGTGCTCAGCAGAAGCAAAACATGTCCCAGACAACTCTCCAAGCACAAGAACGGCCATCATCAAGCAGAGAGTATGATCATGAAGGGAATGAAATGTTCTATTCAGAGTCTGAAGCAGAGTCTGAAAACTCAATGTATGATGAATGACTCTCTATGACTCCTCAAATGATGAATGATGATGAAAAAAATGTTGAAAGTGTATTTTTTTTTAGTTAATTAATATAAATTTACAATGGATTTTATAATTGGGCTTGTGTCTGGAGTCTTTTTAGGGGCAGTGTCAACCTTTATTAAAAGGAAAAATAATGAAAAATGGATTTAAACCTTTTTTGTTTTCGTTACTCCTTGAAATCAATGTTACAATGAGAACAACATACGTGTACTTTTGTTTCAAAATAAAGAAGGGATAATATCTATATACCAATTTTATAAAAAAAACAAAAAAAACAAAAAACATAAAAAACACGTTTTTTTTGTAAAAAAAAAAAAAAAAACGTGCGATTTAAAAAAAAAAAATTTTTTGCAACACTAAGAGTGATACATCATTCCAATTCTTGTATTAATGAAGGCATTTAATTGTAATATTATGGTCATGCAGAAATTGTTATAATGTTGTTATAATGGTTCAGACCAACAAAGACCCTAGGATCCACTCATGGCTGGTCTACCTAACTGTGGTTGTAGTTGTGTATTGCGCATGTCCTCCGTGGTGGCGGAAGGGACCTACAATTTTACGTGGGTTCCGAACCACAAAGCCTTAAGTTTACTGCCTTAAACTATACCCAATCTATCAACATATGCGTCTAATCGATTTTTAAACATATCGGTTTATCCCCCTTGACTATATATATATATATATATATATATATATATATAATATATATATATATATATATATATATAAAATGTAGCGGATCGACAAGAAATAGACCAACAAATAGACAGACAAATTCTTCTTTTCACGCCTTCATCAAACAGTCTTCGAAGGCACACGTGGGCAAGGAATCAGAAAACAATGAAGCGTCTGTTTTCTTCCAGAGGCCCGCCAAAAACAAGCTCTTCAACTAAAGGACGCGTAGGGCGGAGTTTCAAGAAAGCCCGCGAAAGTCCGCGTCACCGAAGTAATATAAGCGAGTTTACACTCATTCTCACTCATACACACTCGCTTTCCACCTCTACGAGCAGATCTCATCGCGTCAACCGCCTTCCGGCTTCCCGCCGAAGGAGCGGCCTGCTGCCTCCATCAAGGCCTTCGATCTATCATCAAGTAAGACCTTCTACAAACCGCCTGCAGAAGCAATCCTTCGAAGCCCAACCAGAATCACTTCGGGCCTACGGTCTACAAGGTCAGCCTTCAAGTTTCTCTACCGTCTACGAGAGATATTCAGCACCTCAGGCCTACGTCTGCAAGATCATTTACAGGCCATCCTGCACCTCGAGAAGTAACATCACCTCAAGCCTACGTTAACAGACAACGACAACTCGAGCCTACGGTAATAGGTTCCTCTTCAACCCTCCTTCAACAGAGTTTCCATCGTCCCGATAAGATAAGTGCATCCTTTTCTAAGTACTTTTGTGAAGTCTACATTAACCTACCGCCGAACGGTAGACTATACCCCAAGTGTAATTAAGCAGTAGGCCTATTATCCAATGCAAGTGTCATTTCAATACCGTAATTCCGCGTATCATCTGCTATTGTGTCAATTCATATATTTATGTGATAACTAAATATTCTCTTGTAATCACTTAGCATCACATAATGGCCTGATTTATAAATGATATTTGTGTAACCATCGTCAAGCATTCAATCCATTATTATTGGGCCGCATCATTCATTCTGTGTCATTACTAGGCCTATTCAATCATCTAGCCTACTTAATCAGAGTGTCACGCGCACACAGTTCTGTATTATTTATATCATTTACTAGGCCTATTCAATGTTCCATTTTGCATGCCATTTACATACCATCAATGAATGTATTACGTGTCAATTTAAGCTATTAACCATTCATCTTATTAGCTAATTTCTATGTCATCAGCATAACGTAAAGGCTAGCCATAATCACTGTCAATCCTTTGTTAATTACTGTGAATAAATAAACATCTATATTTTCATAATAAAATACAAAACGATAAGGTAATTTTATAACCTTAATATTAATTTGCTTGGGTGTAATCCAAGCTGGTGACCCTCGTTGCAATTCATGTCACTTACAATAGTATGGTGGGCCTACGCCATTAGCACTTCCAACTGGTGATACTTTACATCATAAATTATTAACCAGCCTATCATTAATAAACAATCAGTCATTGCATCAATTAATCATTAGCATACAATCAAATCATTATCACCTTAAACGGCTAAAACTAGGTCCAATATATATATATAAATAAATATAATTATTTTATTGGTAAAAAGTCGCAATAAAAGTGAAATACAAGCGAATACTACATAAAAATATACCCCGACACCCACTGTCGTAGAATGCCCCACTCAGCACCCACAACACCTGCCACTACACCTCTTTATAAGCCCCATGCATGCAGAAGAAGGGAGCACAGCGAACTGGCACTGCAACAGAACATGCAAATGAGAGCTACTGCAGGGATGTCCTCCTGCAACCAGAATCGAATGAATGCGAGGATTTATGTCCCTAGACGAAGAATCGTGATGACTCCATGCCACTAGCGATATTCCATCCAGTTTTAAACAAGAAATTATACGTACAAGAAAATGAAACCCGTCCTTATTCCGCTTCATCAATTCCAACTTCATCCACTAAATTCGACCTTCATCTAATCCATTCCCTCTGTGAACCCGCATGTCCACGGAATTTACCTTCCAGAGAACGATTCTATATCATGAATGCCATCGTCTTTGATCCCTCCAAGAAAAATGCCGAAGATTATTCCAGGTCTGAGCCATACAACACGATGAAAACCAGTTATCACCGTTCGCGGATTTGTTTTCATAGCCCGTACGGATGTGGGATTCCATCCAACCACAAATCATAAATGGGACTAGTTTTATAATCTCGCACTGGTTGCAAGGTATCCCGATGGAAGAGCTTGATGAACTTGCACTTTTCCAAGAGTAAACTTTAAAAAATGTCTTTGCAAATGCCCACAGAAATGGTTGAACCTTTTCTCTATTTTGTCAGAGGCGTATTTAAGCCATGAAACAACTGTGTGCAGTTTCCACGGATAATGGCTAATACAAGTAAAAGATAAACTCGATCAAAATCTTTATTGTACGTCTTACAGGTACGTAAATTTAACACGAAACTTAGGTTATACAATACTGATATTTAATACTATAATTTAGACGCAAATTTATATTTTGAAAGATTGACGAAAATACAAAAAAAAATTATTTGAAATAATTCGGAAACCATTTTTTCTTTATTTTTATAATTGAATTATTTCATAAAGTTACATAAAGTAGTTACGTCCATTGCTACAAAAACTGAAATATAACGTATTTATGTTTTTTTACAGTTATATTGTGCTTTAATACTCAGACCACATAAAATAAATAAATGACAGATTTTGCCCGATCAAAAAATAGGCTTAAAAAAAAAAAATCATCGTCCCATCATCCTAAGGAACCCGTGTGGACAGGGGCCCGTCGGTGCGTTGCACCGGTTGCACTCGTGTTAAATACGCCTCTGTATTTTGTCACGAGGAATCATTGTCTCATCCACTGTTCCTTTTCTCTCGTGACTTCTCACGCAGCAAATCGCAGCGGACTTTTACTACTGTGACATCCCTTAAACATACAGCATCACTTCTTTCAGATAAAAACATATTTACTTTACGGTTTATCAGACACGTGATCAAGATCGAGTAGGAGGACACACGAAAGCTTTGGGACTCGCTACAAAACGTGGCATATCGCTAACAATCAAATTCGTTGTGACATCCTGAGGATATCATTATTATACATATATTGGAATAGCTTACAGTCAGCAAAGAAAATATTTCCTTTTAATCTTATTTTTGGACATTAAACTGAGCAAAAGAGAAAAACTTGAGAAGAATATAATATATATATATATATATATATATATATATATATCAGGGGCGGCTTCTTAATGAATGCAAGGCATGCACTGCATGCGTAAATAATATACTCAATGAATTTAAAATTATTATTTAAGTTAAAAACATAAAGTTAAAATTATTATTAATATTATTAATATAATATTGGTTCTATCCTCGGTTACTACATAACTCATAAGAATACCATAACAGACAAAATACAGCTTATCTAATATGTACTACACTGTAATGCATGTGACTGCATGCGTAAGTAAAATTACCACGAGCCGCCACTGATATTATATATATTATATATATATATATACACACATTTAACTGCAATGACCACGCAGTATATTAATGTATAGAAACGACGTAAGTATTGAGGAGCGTTTCGGCAATTGGAAGGCCCTGGGTTCGATTCCCGGGCGGTTCACCTCATTTTTCATTTGTTTGTTATTTCTTTCCTCGTGTGCAGAAACGCTCCTCAATACTTACGTCGTTTCTATATATATATATATATATATAAGCAAACAACCACAAGGAAAAGGAAACACAAAGTCCGAGCGCTTTCGTGATATTATATATATATATATATATATATATGTATATATATATATATATATACACAAACGACTGGAAGAGGGATAGTTGATGGTCGTGGAGATGGAGGAAAGCATGCAAAGGATACCTGCTTGCAAATGGAGTGAAAAAAAAAAAGGAATGAAGTCACTCATTCTCATTATTAGACCAAAAAGGGAAAATTTACAACTATTTACTTATAAAAGGTACATTTTAGTATTTATTACTTTGATTATAAAAACATTTGGCTAAAGTCATTAAAAAAGCGTGTTTAGGTCAGTGTATTACACCGATACAGATAACCCAGGCCACTTGGTCACTAGGTCACCATTCTAAATACCCGCTTAGTTATATATATATATATATATAAACTGTAAGAGGGGTAGCTGATGGTCATAGAGATGGAGGGAAGCATGCAAAGGATATCTGCTTGCAAATGAAGTGAAAAAAAGGAATGAAATCACTCATTCTCAGACAAGAAAGGAAAACCTGCAACGATTTATTCATATAAAAAGGTACATTTTAATATTTATTACTTTGATTATAAAAACATTTGGTTGAAGTCATTGAAAAAAGTGTGTTTAGGTCAGTGTATTACACATACAGATAACCCAGGTCACTTGGTCACTCGGTCACCATTCTTAAATACCCCTTAGTTTATATATATATATATATATATATATATATATATATATATATATATATATATATATATATGATGAATAAAACCACGAAGGGAAAAGAAACACAAAGGGGTGCTCAAGCGCTTTCGTCTAATGACATCCTCAGGAACATTAGACGAAAGCGCTTGAGCACCCCTTTGTGTTTCTTTTCCCTTCGTGGTTTTATTCATCATAAATATTTTTCACGTGTCACTTTCGTGAAATAATTTTTCATATATATATATATAATATATATATATATATATATATATATATCGGCCTTTTAGCGAAAAAAAAGGCTGATTTGGGTTAATTGAATACCCGGTTAGGTCAACTGTCCGCCCTTGACGACTAGTTAGGTTAAGTCGTGATATTTTCGTTGGTTAACGAAAGTATCACGACTTAACCCTTTTGCAAAAAGGCCATTTTATATATATATATATATATATATATATATATATATATATATATGGTGGCGGAAAGTCGCGCACTATGGAACAAATTAAAGTAAATGTTCAAATTGCTGGCCATCATCCTGGATACACTTTCCGAATCAATGTAAACATATTTGAATTTTTCTCAACATATTTATGTTGAGCTTGACATATTGAGAGTCGCTACCATCCGGTGTGAGTTGTCGTTGGCACAATACCGTGCATTATGTCTATTAAGATTTCCGTTGAGGTGAAATATCGCCTCGTCATTCAACATGATCCAACGGATGAAGTTGGGTTGTTGTAAGAACCATTTGCAAAACTCCTTTCTACGGCTTGCATCATTATCGTGCAGGTCCTGAACAAGTTGTACTTTGTAGGGATGGAAATGATGTTTCTTTAGAATTCGCTGAATGGATCTCCTGTCGACTCTCGTCTCCTGATAAAGCTATCTCGTCGACTTTTTTGGACTTTGTAAGAAATGACCTAATACCATTGTTGTTGCTTCGTCGGTTGAAGTTCTTGGCCTACCGTTACGCGGGCGGTCATGAACACTTCCCGTGTTTAATTATTCTTTCAACGGTTGCCTGATCAATTAGAGGTCTCTCCGGGTGTTTTTTATTAAATTCTTTAGCGATTGATCGATTTGTAGTACCTGGTATTCCATACATTAAAACCAAGCTCACCCTCTCGTCTATTGTTAATTTCGCAGCCATCCTGTACCTAAAAGAAAAATATAATATAGTCAACACTGAGAATTCCAGTTGTGCGCGACTTTTGCGCCACCATATATTTATATATGTATATATATGTTATGGTTTTTTTTGCGAAATCGATCTCTCTGCAAATTCTCTCGTCAGTTTGCAAAGAAACCAAAACAATAGTAATTTTACAAAATGACCTTAAATGTTTGATCATTTTGCAAAAACACAAAAATCGGTGTACAGTATTTGCAAAATCACCAATAATCTTGTCGGTGTATTTGCAAAATCTGTTGTTCTAATACTGTAGAACCTTCTAGCTCCTAACCTAACTAACAGTGTCATTGTGGTTAGGTTAGGTTAGGTTAGGAGCTAGAAGGTTTTATAGTATTAAAACAAGAGATTTTGCAAATACACCGACAAGATTATTGGTGATTTTGTAAAGCGGCCGATTTTTGTGTTTTTTGCAAATTGACCGATTTTTGTGTTTTTGCAAAATGATCAAACATTTAAGGTCATTTTGTAAAATTACTATTGTTTTGGTTTCTTTGTAAACTGACGGGAGAATTTGAAAAAAGACCGATTTCGCAAAAAAAAAAAAAAACGTTATATATATAAGGTGCCCAAGATAAAGTAGGCCCATTATTTCTTTTAACAAAACTCAATGGGATTACTTTATCTTGGGCCACCCTGTATGTGTATATACAGTATACCTCGTTAACCTCGTTTAGGTTCCGTGTGTTGGTTTCTCTTCACACGAAGGTCAAGCTGGTGGCCCTCCTCTAGGCCTGGCTTGGTGGAGGAGCAAGTTGCTCTCTTGCGCTCTCCACCGCATATATATTTATATTTTTAATTAGTGCTATGGTCTCGCACACGCATACACAAAAAAAATCCGCTGATTCTCGACTAAATTGAAGCATGATTCAGAATGAACTGTCCAGTCGGGAACCATGTTTCATTTCTTCTCCAAGCTGACCAGCCAGAGGAAGAAAAATATTTTTACACCGGAAATCCAATCCTATTTCGTTAGAATATAAATAAATACATATTTGTTTATGTAGAAAGGTGGGACCGAGGGCGTGTGCCCCCCTCCAAAATGACCCCTTTATAAGAAAGAGAGCCAAAATAAAGATCTCCAAGGCTCACAATGCCATTTTGTTTTTATAAATTTTGGAAAGATTATGTAGTGTGTTAAATGCATGTATATGTAGTGAGGCATATATGGAGAAACGTGTTTTAAGAGCATGTTATACTGCTCACAGGGTAGATGAGACGAAAAAAGACCAGCTAAAGAGGACAGTGACAGAAGAAACAGGAGTTCCTGCACTCCCTGTCACCTGCCTGACGTCCACCCCTAAAGTACTTTCCTGGTCCATTGGTGTCTAGTTTCCTCCTCTTTTATATATATATATATATCAGAGGAGGAAACTAGACACCAATGGACCAGGAAAGTACTTTAGGGGTGGACGTCAGGCAGGTGACAGGGAGTGCAGGAACTCCTGTTTCTTCTGTCAGTCTTATTTATTTTACACCCGAAATCCAATCCTATTTCGTTATATGCGCCTCGGTGGTGTAGTGATAGCGTCGCTGATTAGAATCCATCGGTCCCGGGATCGAGACCTAGTGACGGTAGGCAGCGCGCAGTTGTGTTTATCCTTCTACACGATAAAAATTGGTTGGTAGATAAATGGATACCCTGTGTAGCCTAGTTTTAAGACTGGGCCGCTGGTTGGGCGTGGTTCGGATTACACGTTAAACTGTAGGTCTGAGGTGGAGTATCTGATAAGTTTGACCTTCGTCAGAATGAACAATTCAGGCGGAAGCAAAACGAAGGTTATACAGTATAATTATTATATATATAATATATATAATAATTATACTGTATACACACGCGCACACGCACATCATGACCATGCTTATGTCACAACATAATGTAAATGATATACACACGCATGAATGCATGAATCGATGCATTCATAGCTTAAGAAGAAGGATGAAAAGATTAGCATGGCTCAGTAGAAACCGTCTCCAAAGGTTGAAAGATAAAAAAAAAAAAAAAAAAAAAATTACACGAGAATGCACCTTTTTTTTTTAATTTGAAAGGACGACGTTTTCTAATTAAAATCATTAAAGCGGTAACTTAAAAGAACTTTTCACTGAAAAAAATAAAAAATAAATCTAATTTCATGCCATTCTGATTTTCTCTCGAATTAAAATGCATATTTTTTTTTTTTGTTAAATCTTTTGTACATTTTTTTTTTTTAATTATATAAAAAAAGTTACGTTTATCTTTTATTTTAAAATTTTGTATAAATAAATTTTAGTGATGCGTAATTTATAACTGAGTCAAAGTAGTTTGAGTAAAAAAGTATTCCCGCATTAACTTAAAAGAATAACCAGAATAAATGTTTTAAACTAAAAATGTTTTTTTCCACTACACCGTAAATCGGATAAGATTACTAACACCACTGACACGTGATACGGGAAATGAGAACATCCTTCATATTACACCACTTCCTCAAAAGCAACAATTTTCATTCACAGATTGACATGGACAGTTTGACAAACAGGCAGGCGGACAGTTTGGCAGACACAGACGTGAAAAAACAGACAGACAGACAGGCGGGCGAACGGACAAACAAACAGGTGGCTAGATGAACAGGAGGGCGATTGTGGAAACAGACAGGAGGGCGATTGTGGAAACAGACAGGAGGGCGATTGTGGAAACAGACAGTGAGATAGATAGACAGACAAACAGACAGTGAGATAGACAGACAAACAGACAGTGAGATAGATAGACAGACAAACAGACAGTGAGATAGATAGACAGACAAACAGACAGTGAGATAGATAGACAGACAAACAGACAGTGAGATAGATAGACAGACAAACAGACAGTGAGATAAATAGACAGACAAACAGAGAGACCGATCCTACCCTACAAAGTAAATTAATGCTCTGTTCGTTACAGAATAATTACTGAAATCTAGATTCTAGAGTGACTTTCCTTAACTTCAATTAAATGAGGATCTTCGTTAAAAAGGGTTCTTTGTAAAATCCTGATGAACGCTCAACATTTACGGGTACACCGAATGTGTCATAATGTAGAATTTCCTGTATGAAATACGCAGTAACTATTTTCAGCCCTCAATTGAAATAATATCCTTAAAAAATTAAACAGCAGTAAAAGGTTAAAGTCAACATTAATGATTTGTTGTAATTTCAAAACCAAATACTTTAATGATCACGTGTTCAACATCAGTTCTCGGACTTTTTTTCTCTCGTTGAACTAGCCGAGATTCTTTTCGAGTCTTCGCTGACACCTTTTGGAGAAGAAAAGTTTATCCAAAAAATATATCGTATACCAGAGCCCTTGGCTCAGTGGATAAACCCATTTGCCTATGAGCGAAGTGAAGACACTGAGGTCGGGGTGTTCGACTCCCGATGGTGCCTGAAATAATAACCCATGAGTAGTGGATCGCATTTGATTGGCCTGATCGCTGTGCCAGTTTCTGCCCCTTCTCACTAATTATTTATTACCTTACTGTGTTTTGGATCGCCCCCACCCTACCCCTGCCTATTGAGAGTCCACGGACTCCCCGGGGACGGGGGTCCGTGGACCACAGTTTGAGAACCGCTGAAGTCTAATTAAGAGCAACGTAGCGCTAAAAACAATAACAGAGATAATACATTAGAGTTTATTTTGTTGATTTTTCTCGTATCACTTTATATATTTGATCATTGCACAAGATGACTTCTTTTGTTGACTGTACACGTCGAAATATTAAGTAAAGATTGTTTGATATGTTCCTTCTTTACTTGCATTTAAATTTCTTCTCGGTGATCCGTTATCTTATTGTCTAATCTGTGTATCTAAGATACAAGATAAATATTCTTACACAAGTGATAAGAGGAAGTTTGAAGAATCGTACTTTTGTGTTAAATTCTTATCAACAGATAAAAAAGATACTATTTATATTATTATTATTATTATTATTATTATTATTATTAAAAATTTTGTTATTTCAGAAACTTTTTTTTTTTTAGTGCCGGAAAATGGCACAAAGCTCAGGCCAACAAATCCGACCCATTGCGCTAACTTCTGGATTATTATTAATCATCGGGAGTCGAACATCCGCCCGATCTCGGTGTTTTTCACTTTGTTCACTCAGTGTGTACCTTGATTATTTATGTATGATCGTTGCGCACAGTGACTTTTCGATTACCCTGCCACCGCCCGCTCAGTGGGTAATACCATTTCCCTATAGGCGCTGAAGTCGGGGGTTCGACTGTTTATGGTGTTGATAATAATAACATTCAATAAGTTAGCGCAATGGGTCTCATTAGTGTGGCCTGAGCGCTGTGTCAATTAATTAAATTATTTTGATCACCTTATACATAATCATGTCTTATCTACCCTGTGAGCAGTCAGCATGTTCTCAAAAATATCCCTCTTCCTCTATTCCCTGGACCTTCATTTTGGCTCTCTTCTTCTTCTTCTGTGGTGGGGGTGGGGGGGAGAAAGGCTTTTTTGCGGACATTCGCTCTTGGCCCCTCCTTCATGCCTAAAAAAAAAATTCCTCACTACACACACGCATCTTACACACGACACAATCTTTTCAAAATTTAAAAAAAAATTACATCTTTTTTTTTTTTACTTTGATTTCGGCTCTCTCATTCTCTTTCTATGTTGGGGGTGGGTGCCATCTTCGCGGGCGTTCGCCCTTGGCCCCTCCTTCCCGCACAAAAAAAAATTATGAACCTTCTCTTATTATAGAACATTTTATTATGTAAACGAGTATTTAGCTCTTGTGTGTCATTTAATGTAAATAACATTACGGGCTTAAACATACAACTCCGCTGTCTCTGTTTATTTTTAACACCTGATATAGTTTTGATAATTGCATTGTAATTATGCATTAATTAATGAATGAACAAAAATGTCTTGTGTATTTTCCAAAAATGCATTGTCATAAAAGATTCCAAGATGGGCAATGAGATGCACTATATAGATTTAGTAGTGTAATACACACACACACACACACACACACACACACACACACACACACACACACACACCAGAGTATATAGGGTTCACAAAAGTAAATAGACACTTTCGATTTTCAATAGTTTTTCATTTGATAATAAAAGTCAATAATAATAATAGATTTATTGAATCAATATATTTAGAATCGTGTTGCTTTTCCCTTTATGTAAAGGTGACACATGTAAAGGTGACACGTTCTGAAATTCCGTTGATGAGCTTTGACATTTGTTCATGAGGACAATCATTAGGGTGTCTATTTACTTTTGTTAGCCCTCTGTACATGTTTTGGGATATTGCAGTTGAGTTTCTGCCAATATATAAGCCTATTTTGACAATTTGGCTTATTCATATTCGAATCAAGTTATCTTTGAAGGTTTATTTTAGTTAAGGGCGCACTTAATCATTTTCTCTCATTTTTTTATATTAATTATTGCGTTTATATAGTATGTATATTTACATTGTTTTTATTTGACGTGATCATAAATAAAATCTTTGTGGCCTATATAGTCATAAATATACGAGAGTTCTGTATTTGTTTTTTGTTAAAAGCTGGCCATAAACTGTTATCATGATGAAGATTGATGTGTGTATCATCCGCATATACTGAACACTGATTGCGGTACTTTTATATTAAAATCATTTACATTAGCATAGAAACAAAATGGGTTCCAACAATGTACCTTGAGGTACGCCGTGTACAACCTATTGTTTATGCTAATTCAAGTTTGTTTTGAAGTGATGTGTGCGGTTATTTATATAGATGACTCGGACTAGGAACGCCTAAATCTTATATTCCATAATTATCCAGTTTTTGGCATTAGGAAACAAATGTTCTGTCGAGTCGAAAACTTAATACACGAAACATCCGTTAATCCAAATGTACCGTAGTCACACTGACCATTCTTATTATTCTGATAAAAAAAAAAAATAATTATATTAGCCACAGAAAAGTTGGATTGACTCTAGTATCGTTGGATAAATTAACCATTTGGTATCGCGTGCAAATAAGTAACATTATATTTAACTGATTTAACCAAGCATTTTTCGGTGCTACTATAGCGTGCGGTCTACAACATATTTACACTATAGACTGCAGGTCTACAATTTTTCTAATACTTTAGAATGTGTACACCCTAACCTAACCTAACCTAACCTCTCATTCGTCCCCAAAGATAGTTGTCATTTCAGGTCAAGTCTAGTAAGGTCAGCACAAATTCAAGTCGAGTAAGGTCAGCACAAATTCAAGTCGGGTAAGGTCAGCACAAATTCAAGTCGGGTAAGGTCAGCACAAATTCAAGTCGGGTAAGGTCAGCACAAATTCAAGTCGGGTAAGGTCAGCACAAATTCAAGTCGGGTAAGGTCAGCACAAATTCAAGTCGGGTAAGGTCAGCACAAATTCAAGTCGGGTAAGGTCAGCACAAATTCAAGTCGGGTAAGGTCAGCACAAATTCAAGTCGGGTAAGGTCAGCACAAATTCAAGTCGGGTAAGGTCAGCACAAATTCAAGTCGGGTAAGGTCACTTCAGCGCACGCTATAGTAGCACCCATTTTTCTTATGAACAGAATCAGAAAAACTGCAATGACGAGTTTCATTGTTTAAATTTGTATAAAGTTCCCGATTTAATGCAATGGCGGCATGTTTCGTACAATTCTTTGACTTGAAACAAAACTGCATGAATGAAGTTAATTTCGTTTTAAAAATAAGCCTATTAAACTGCCTATATTGGATTTTTCTAAAGTTCTCTCGCGGTCGCCAAAATAGGTATTGGAAAATAGTTTTGAAAAAATTCCCGGAACTCCCCTTTTAAATAAAAGAAATATACGAGCTATTTCAAACTATGGGCATAAGTTCCGGTTTGATATGAAAGGGGGGCGAGTGACTCGAGCGGAATTAATATCGTAACATGATTTATGAATTTGGTTTGGCATAGAATCTATCAATTTTTGTTTTGATACTGTTAAAATTATAGCCGTTTTCGCGTCTGTTATAGTGGTGGGCGGAAAGAAGAAATTTGGGGGGGGATTTTCTTTCCCCTTGCAATTGCTTTGTGGCGGGGGGGGAAGGATATTTTCCGCCATATACAGGGGTTGGACAAAATAATATGAACACCTTGATAAATGGCGGTTTTTATTCTTAATATGGAATTGGTCCTCCTTTTGCGGCAATAACAGCTGCAATGCGTCGGGGAATTGATTCATACAGCTTTTGGACAGTGGCTAGAGGAATCCTGAGCCATTCTTCGAGCAAACCCTGCTCCAGTTCCTGCAAAGACGCCGGCGGTGGGAATCGGCTTCTGACCTGCTGCTCCAACTGACACCACAGATGCTCGATAATGTTAAGATCCGGGGATTCTGGAGGCCAATCCAAGCATTCTACTTCACTAACATGCTCTTGAAACCAGTTTTTAACGACCCCAGCGGTGTGGATTGGTGCATTATCATCCTGGAAGACAGCGCCGCCATTGGGAAACAGCGTTTGGACCATGGGATGGACCTGGTCAGCCAATATTGACAGATAGACCTGGGCGTTAACCCTACCATGCAGTACTACAGCTGGGCCAAGAGTATTCCACGATATTGCTGCCCAAACCATCACAGATCCGCCTCCATGCTTAACGGTTGGGGTGAGGCAGTCGGGGTCATAAGCATCTTTAGGCTGTCTCCAGACGTAAACTCGACCGGAACATGGAAATAGCGTAAAGGAGGATTCGTCGGAGTAGACTACATTCTTCCACCGGTCCATTGACCAATTCTTATGGTCATTACACAATTTTCTGCGCCGCTCAATGTTGATGTGCGAAAGGAAGGGTTTGGCAATTGCAGCCCTCCCATGGTATCCAGCTCCATGGAGCTCGTGACGTACAGTTCTGGTCGATACCGGGCTTGCAAGATGCTGGTTAAGCTCTGCAGTCACTTTTGGAGCTGTGGTCTTATGGTTCTTTGTCACAATGCGCTTTAGCACCCGGCGGTCTCGATCACACAGCTTCTTCTTGCTTCCACTATTGCATTTATCGGTGCTTGTCTTTCCATGGTTTTGGTATGCAGACATGACCATAGAGACAGTTCCTCTGGATACATTGAACATCTGAGCGGCTTTCGTCACCGATGCACCAGCCATCCGCGCTCCGACAATTTGCCCTCTTTGGAAGTCTGACAGGTCTTTCATAACTGCTAATTCATAATTCACTCAGGTCTGTAAAAACAACGTGAGGGTTATAACATGACGTATACACACTCTGTTACGCATTTAAATAGGTTTGCCAGTCATTTGACCGTTTACTTTGTGTCTGAGCAGTCCGTAAAGATAACCAGTGAAATCGGCGGGTGTTCATATTATTTTGTCTAACCCCTGTATGTTAATTCCTACATTCGAAGTAAAGCAAACTCTTTTGGCGACTCTTTCTTTATCATCATCGATATTAAAACTATTATTTATACAAAATTTCTGTAGATAAAATTAACTTGTTTATTTCTTTGAGTTAAAAAAAATTTTTAAACCGAAGTGGATAATCGGAGATGGATTAATAATAATTACTGAGGAAAGCCAGAAACTGGCGCTAACTCCTGGATTAACCAGAATCATCGGCAATCGAACCCCCAACCTCGATGTCTTCGCTTCGCTCATAGGGAAATCGTGTTACTCACTGAGTTACGAACGATGGTACCAAAGCTTTATATAGACACTAATGTACCCCAAATATAATCACTTTAGACTAGAATTATCCATAATTTAGAGTAGAATTATCGTAGAATTATCCATAATAAATCTTAATTCTCTCGTATTCATTTTCCTTTGTCTATAAGATTATCGTTAACTTATCGAAGGGGTCGTATCCCATCTCCCGCATAAATTATTTGCGAGCATCCTGAAGGTGGGGGACGCGAGGAGATTAGCAAAAGAGAAATAAACGAGAGTCTAGACTAGATGATATTCTGTAATTTTATACTCTGTTATTATACCCAGCATGACGTGTAAAAGAAAATTGTTTAGGAAATATGTCATGGACAGTGGCTTATCAATAGATGAAATATTCATTTTTAATGTTAGTTTACGCTAATTGAGGTACCGATAAATTACACCCCCATTAATGACATCGTCAGTTGAAATAAGGCGTCGTGAAAAATTGAATTCAGCTTGAAGGGGCGTTGAATAAAAAAATTTGGGGGGGGAAACGCTAGATTACGTGCATTGAATCGAAATGGTTAATTACGAACCGTAAATGACTTTGATCCAAAGGAAGATGTAAAACTATTACGTTAATTTCCTCTCTTCGCCCACTTTTAAAAGACAAACCCACCGTTTCTCCGTAATATCCACGAATCGTCTCTGAATACAAACGGATAAAGAGACGCTTTAGATACCCACTTCACCCAAATATATCGGATTTACAAAATCCGATCGACTTCACATTCTCTCGACAAGTTATTATTAGGTTAGATTAAATTAGGTTAGATTAAATTAGGTTAGATTAAATTAGGTTAGATTAAATTAGGTTAGATTAAATTAGGCTAGATTAAATTAGGCTAGATTAAATTAGGCTAGATTAAATTAGGCTAGATTAAATTAGGCTAGATTAAATTAGGCTAGATTAAATTAGGCTAGATTAAATTAGGCTAGATTAAATTAGGCTAGATTAAATTAGGCTAGATTAAATTAGGCTAGATTAAATTAGGCTAGATTAAATTAGGCTAGATTAAATTAGGCTAGATTAAATTAGGTTAGATTAAATTAGGCTAGATTAAATTAGGTTAGATTAAATTAGGTTAGATTAAATTAGGTTAGATTAAATTAGGTTAGATTAAATTAGGTTAGATTAAATTAGGTTAGATTAAATTAGGTTAGATTAAATTAGGTTAGATTAAATTAGGTTAGATTAAATTAGGTTAGATTAAATTAGGTTAGATTAAATTAGGTTAGATTAAATTAGGTTAGATTAAATTAGGTTAGATTAAATTAGGTTAGATTAAATTAGGTTAGATTAAATTAGGTTAGATTAAATTAGGTTAGATTAAATTAGGTTAGATTAAATTAGGTTAGATTAAATTAGGTTAGATTAAATTAGGTTAGATTAAATTAGGTTAGATTAAATTAGGTTAGATTAAATTAGGTTAGATTAAATTAGGTTAGATTAAATTAGGTTAGATTAAATTAGGTTAGATTAAATTAGGTTAGATTAAATTAGGTTAGATTAAATTAGGTTAGATTAAATTAGGTTAGATTAAATTAGGTTAGATTAAATTAGGTTAGATTAAATTAGGTTAGATTAAATTAGGTTAGATTAAATTAGGTTAGATTAAATTAGGTTAGATTAAATTAGGTTAGATTAAATTAGGTTAGATTAAATTAGGTTAGATTAAATTAGGTTAGATTAAATTAGGTTAGATTAAATTAGGTTAGATTAAATTAGGTTAGATTAAATTAGGTTAGATTAAATTAGGTTAGATTAAATTAGGTTAGATTAAATTAGGTTAGTGTCGATGTTTTGGTCTTGTCGACTAAATGAGTATAGCGCCAAAATTAAAATTCGCCAGAAATCGCCTCCAAAGTTCAGCAATATTCTGGCAATACTGTAGTATCTCTGTTATTAATTGAGCTAGAACGTTCATTTTTTGCTAAATTAGAGTTCTAAGTATGCTAATGAAGATGTTGGTGAGTTTTTGGAACAGCTTTTCATATTTTATATATATTTTTTTAATTTTTTGATTTTCTTATTATGCCAAACTTTGGGTGAACTTTTGGCTGGCGATAGAGGTGAAAAAAGTAGTTCGCTTCATAAAGTTTTCAACCATACTTCGTGTCGTAAGGTCATTATAACCCAAACCACGCGATAGAGGAAGGGTGAAAATAGTGGTATCCATCAAAAACACGTTTTCGCCTGTGGTGGCGCTTAGGTACCGTAAGACGCGCGACCCCTCATTTGTATTCGTTTATCGCGAAGAGATGTTTGGTATTATTAATTAATTATTATTCAGTGAAGCTCCACTAATCAGGCAGAAAATTGTGATCCATAGATTAAATTCACAATATCTGCGGACGAATCATCACTATAAGGCTTGGCCGTGCTTTTGAAGTTAATCTTCGTGACTGTAAATTTATTTTAACTGTAACTTGATTACAGTTTCATCTAATCTAGAGATAATAAAAGGGATATTGGAATTAAGTTTTCTTACGCTCTCTCTCGTTTATAAGAATCGTTTTGGTGGAATAATCAGCCGGGTGAATCGCAAACTGGCGCAGCTCTGAGGCCAAATTAATAAGAGCCCATTACGCTAAGTCCCGGATTATTATTAGCCAGCACCATCGGGAGTCAAACCCCCGACCTCAGTATCTTCATAACCATTCGGCTACGGGCGCTATTGTTTTTCTCGGTGGAAAATAGGGTTATGATAACGCTTTTGTATCGCTTTGAAGACAGAAGCCACAATGTGTGAGAGGCGACATTCTACAAATATCCGGAAAGTCTTTACCCATTGAGAATTACATTAATTAATTTAATTAACTAATCAAATAATTAATTTAATTAACTAATCAAATAATTAATTTAATTAATAATTAATTAATAAATATATTAGCGTTTCTGAACTTAATAGGGAACATTTTAAATATTTATAATATGGTTCCAGAAGTAAATGTACTGTATCTTCCATCGGGTCACGATTTTTTTGGTGTATTTCCCAGTGGGTAAACGCACTTTTTGAACACTGAGAAAAAATTAGGAAAACCAACTAATAAAAAAATATATATTAATAAAAAATTAGAAAAAAACAAATTGAACTGTTAAATCATTTTATTATTATTATCATTGTTGTTGTTTTTATTGTTGTTATTATTGTTTTTATTGTTATTGTTTGTTATAAAAGGTCCTTTAACAGAAGATTAACCTATTTACCGTATTTTACGCCTCATAAGACGCTACTTTTTTCCTGAAAAACGTCTCGAAAAATCCCTTGAGGGCTCATATGTTATTGTTTTGTTTAATGTTCTTTTAATAAAGTTATGGGAATATATATTCTTTGTCAGGCTGATAAATCTTCGAAATATTTTTCTCCTAAATATTCTTTGCTAAATATAGGGTGCGTCTTACCACTTGTAGCGTCTTGTGAGGCGTAAAATACGGTAACTGTGGTTAATTTTTAAATTGGATAAAAGCTTTGTTGAATAAATACCAAAAAGCATTTTCAGTTCACTTCTATAATAAAATCATTCAAAAATATATTTTTCTTTTCTTCACTACAAGTTTCTACCCTTTATTTTTCTTTAAAAGTCTACATAATATGTGTGTGTACAGGGTGTCCCATAAGTCCGGTCTCGTAGGAAAATTTATTTTAAATTAAATTTAAAAAAGTAATACACTGGAACTAAAACAAACGTTCGAATTGATGCCATGTTTGGGACCTTTTTCTTCTGTTGCGGGTAGAATAACACGCAGTGGCTAATATGGAAGTGAGTTACACTCCTGAGGAAAAGGTGGAGGCCTTTTTCCTCAAGAGTGTAACTCGTTTCCGTATTCCATAGCTGCAACCAAAAAAAGGTCCCAAAACAACACATTAATTTGAACATTTGTTTTAGTTCTAATCTATTACTTTTGTAAACTTAATTTAAAATAAAATTTCCTACGATATCAGACTTATAGGCCACCCTGTATATATATATATTATATATATATATATATATATATATATATATATATATCACTGTGTAAACTAACATATTATATAGGTCAGAACATTCATGCAAAAGTCTCATTCGAAACATTATCAATTAACAATTTTTTTGTCTTCTCTGCTTTTGAATCACCTGTTTCTGCTTTGTGTGTGTGTGGTGTGTTGGTGTTTTTTTTCCCTTTCTGAAAGGAAAGAGCAGGTGAAGTCTTGATCAGTTATGATTTTTAGGGTGTGGATTTCGGGGCTGGAGTTTAGTTCCAGGTATAAAATAACTTCCATCAACACGACTGGATGCTTCCAGTTAGCCAATCAACGGATTAGCCTGGATTGCATTGGATTCCACCCAGTCAGTGGATTGGCGGCCTCTGGAAGACTGGAATTGGAAAAAGTACAGGAAAAAATCCCTTCTAGCCGTGAAGGAAAAAATATTAGTACATGGACGACTTTGTTGGTATAGTTGCCAAATATGTTTATTTTAAATTAGTCATTAATATTATGATTAATTTTGATAATGACGATATAATTAATCGACTTAATGATAAATTTAATTTTTTTATTTACAAAAAAGGGACAAATTATATAAAATAAACTATAATTTTCCTTAAGGAATATATTTTTTTTTTTTTTTTTTTTTACCCCAAAGCCCCAAAGGAAAATTATACTGTTTTCGAATCTACAATTTGAGCGATTGACCTTAACCTGAAAATAGGTCCAACAGAATCAAAATACCAGATAATCTACAGTACCTCTTTTTTATTCTTAACTGAAAATTAAATCCGAGCCTGAACTGAACTTAGTT
Organism: Bathynomus jamesi; assembly: GCA_023014485.1. NCBI lineage: Eukaryota > Metazoa > Arthropoda > Malacostraca > Isopoda > Cirolanidae > Bathynomus > Bathynomus jamesi. The sequence goes on from JAJOZX010005297.1 coordinate 284,815, forward strand.
TTAAAAATAAGGTGAAAAAAGGTTACGAATTTCCTGTTGATATTTAGTTAGAAATTTTTTATATTTGTATTATTTTCTTGAGCATATTTTTAATTACGTTTTAAAAAATACTTTTGCTTTATGGGAGTAATAAAATACATATTTTTAATATACACGGGGTACCCCAACAAAAAGCCGTTCCCAGAAATAACTTTTATAAATAGTTTTGGGAACACCGTTTATGGATCACCTTGTATGTTTATTTATATAGGCTATTAAGTTAAAAATATAGTTGCATATATAAATTACTAGAATGCCTGCCGAGCAAAACCCTCCCGAAACTCAACCTAAGGGGGACTGGGAGGGGCGAGTGTGTTACTAAAACCTTCCCTGGTTCTCCCCTAATGTATATACTAAATTTAGTGCAGATTACTCTCGCCGTTTAGGAGTTTAGAAACGAACAGACATCATCATTGCCTACATTATATATATGTATGTATGTAATGTATGTATGTATGTATGTATGTATGTATGTATGAATGAGAGAGAGAGAGAGAGATTGCAAAATTAGATAAAAGATTTCTCAATTTGAATTGCTTTTTTTTTTTTTACCGATTATTCTTCAATCTCAAAACAAAATACTTATCAATGGCAATCGATATATGTAAATAAATTAATCTTTGTTCCAACTAATCAATTTATTGCTATAAACATTCCTCAGAACAAGTTTCATTTGTAAACATCAAAACATGCCTTTCGTCTTATATGTATTTACAAATAGAGTATACACGATTATTTCAGTGATATGTATTTTTGTTACCCAAATTTTACATAGTTTATGTAAGAAATTTATATTATTATATTATAGAAATGATATATATATATATATATATATATATATTATATATATATATATATATATATTTGTTCTTCTAGTGTGATGAGGTAGAACCAAAAGAAAGTTACACTTCACCTCTCCAAGTGTACCCATTACCCAGGGTCAGATTGATAAGGAAAGAGTTTGAAAAGTACTTATAACTGTATACGTATAAACCTAATCCAACTGTAAACAATTTAGATTTGTTTACTATTTGCAGTTGCCTAGAAGAGGTTAATAAACTAAGTTTGAAGTATGTTTGTTCTCAAACTTCATCTGAAGAAGAATTTCCCTTTCTCTCCCAGTGCTTTCTGGCAATGATTTTTCCTCACAATTGTTGCCAAGTACCGCTTAGAAAGTTTTATTTTTATTGAACGTGAAGGTTTTATGAAGCAGGCAACCGTATTTGTACCGAGTTTGGTTGTTTACGCACCAGACACAATCCCAAATCAGTTTATTCTTAAGCATGAAAGACTCGCATGATATTGCTAAAAAAAATAGTATGTGTATGATGTTATTAGTTAAGTAAAATTATGGCAAATATTGTGCGTTTTTTTTTTTTTTTTCCCTCAAATGCCAAAACTGACTTCAGGAAAATATAAAATTTCACTCCAGCTATATTTCCAGTTATACTAAAGTCCAGTGGTGGGCACCGTTAACCAAAAAGTTAACTTCGTTAACCGCTAATCCGTTAACCAAAAAGTTAACTTCGTTAACCGTTAATCCGTTAAACATGTAACGGAAGTTACCGATAAACTGTTAACGTTAACTTTTATTATAAAAAAAAAATGAAAAACACAATATATATATAATTTAATTTTCCCTCTTCTTCTCGTTCTCCATTTTGTCCATGAGATGCATGTTGCCCTTCATGAAAATTAGCATACCCTATCAAAGTTTTCATCAGACAGGGATGATCTCTTGGCCCTCAGGATGTCCTTGCCCATAGAGAACAAACGCTCCACTGCAGCACTGGAGGGGATGGCTGTGTTGAACTTGATGAACAAGTCCACCAACACTTGCTCACCCAAGAAGGCAGCATCTGTCAGCAAGTCCTTGGAGTTGGTCTCCAGCCAGGTCTTGACCAAGTTCTGGGCCTTGCCCTTGAGTGACCTGTGGCTTCTGCTGCTCTCTTTTGTCTGGATGACAGCACTGAAGAAGTCATCCTCTCCATAATTATGGAGATTTTAAAGATGTGGTACCTAGAAGTACCGCCAGGACATAAAGGGTTAAGGTGAAAACGCTCCCATTGTAAGAGATCAATTGACTTAATTTATGTCATCAAAGTGACATGAGAATTGAAATCTTACCTGATCAGTTTTATGGTTCTTGAAATGTATCAAGGAGACTACTAATAAGGTACTCACAGACATATTATAAATATACACGACTTACTTGACAACGATTATTTTTAAATATTTACTAGCACAAACATGTTGCGCAAGAGACAGACTGCAAATGAAACGAATGTAGTTATTTGTTGTAATTGTTACATATATATTATTGAAAGTGCCTTAAAATGCTCGTGATATTTCTTGAAAGAATTTGAAACATTCAACTCAAATAGCAAATCTTTCCGCCTGATTTTACAGTCGACCATGTTTTGCTCAAACCAATGCCATAAATAACTACCATATTTGGTAAGACACAAATTGTGGCGACGGAAACAAATATATCGCCTGATTTTGCACTGCAAAAATGGAAATTCGTTCATCACTATTAACAGTGGCGGATTAATTGCGCACCTGCTCAGCACTGAAAATAATAGAAACTTTTAAACGTTTATTTATGAATTTTTGGGGTTAACGGACTTGAGTTAACGGAAGTTAAATGTAACGGAAGTTAATTAGTCCGATAATGATTTTCAAAGTTAACTTAAAAGTTAAATCGTTAACGAAAAAGTTAACTTCGTTAATTAACGATTAACGGATTAACGGTTTGTGCCCAGCTTTGCTAAAGTCTAAATGTCAAACTGGAGCATAATGTATGTACTGTCACTCCATGTATTTATTTATAGGTGGGCTTCTGTTATCCAAGGAAATGAAAATACTACATTATTAAGTTACTCTAATAGGTGTATGCGTTTCCTTCGTCTATAGCAGTGTTTCCCAACCAAGGTGACGGTGTCTCCTAGAAGTGCCATGAAATTTTAAGAAAATTGCAAAAAATAAGTTAGCGAAAAGTTACAGAATATATGCATATTTCGTATACGAAAAATCGTATTTTATTATTTCCATACAGAAACTGTAGGGTCTTAGTCTGAAGATGCGTGGTGTTGCGTGAAGGGGAGGGGAACTGGATTTTGAACAGTAGAAGACTGAAATCCTTCGGGATGTAGCGAAAGAACAGATGGCACTGGGGTGTCTTGAGTCAGGAAAGGTTGAGAACTACTGATGTAGTGTGTGTATATATATATATATATATATATATATATGATGAATAAAACCACGAAGGAAAGGAAACACAAAATGGTGCTCAAGCGCTTTCGTCTAATGACATCCTCAGGAACACTGAAGTACATAAAAGGGTGACAGCCTATATATAGGTTACAGAAAGAAAAAAGAAAAAAAAGAAAAATAATATATATATATATATATATATATATATATATATATATATATATATATATATATGCAATAAACGGAGAAGTAAAAAAAAATTAAAAATTAAAGGATTATCAGAGGCATACATATTTGTAAGGAAAAAATATCGATTTTTAGCACAAGATCAAATGAATTATAAAAATACAAATTTGTGCTAAAAATCGATATTTTTTCCTTACAAATATGTATGCCTCTCTGATAATCCTTTAATTTTTAATTTTTATTTTTACTTCTCCGTTTATTGCATATATATATATATAATTTATTTTTCTTTTTTTTTCTTCTATTTTTCTTTCTGTAACCTATATATAGGCTGTCACCCTTTTATGTACTTCAGTGTTCCTGAGGATGTCATTAGACGAAAGCGCTTGAGCACCATTTTGTGTTTCCTTTCCTTCGTGGTTTTATCATCATAAATATTTTTCACGTGTTACTTTCGTGAAATAATTTAATATATATATATATGGGAATGAACTCAGAATGGTCACGAGTTTTTTTATGATACACACAAACCGTGCATGGAACAAGGAACTCTTCTGGGATAATTAAATCCACTATAGTCCGAATAAGTAATGGTAAATGACAAATACCATAGTTTTTCTTTTTCATGATGCTAGCCCGACGTGGGCAACGGGTCACTCGCAAAGAGGTCCCATAAATATAGCTTCCCTCACCAGCTATCTGCAAAGCAGACAGGATCCAGCTTTGGGACATGGATCTAGGGCTTAAAGCAGCCTAGCCCTGCTACATTTAGAACCTCAATATAAGCAAAAGACTCGCTGTCTTCACGTCAGATTGAATACATCAAAGAAAAGGGGTAACTATTATATTTTAGCCAAAACCCAAAACTTAAACCTCAACTGGCAGAATTGAGCGTCCACTTTTCAAGGCCATAACATGTCTGTTTCTTTGATGTATTCAATCTGACGTGAAGACAGCGAGTCTTTTGCTTATATTGAGGTTCTAAATGTAGCAGGGCTAGGCTGCTTTAAACCCTAGATCCATGTCCCAAAGCTGGATCCTGTCTGCTTTGCAGATAGCTGGTGAGGGAAGCTATATTTATGGGACCTCTTTGCGAGTGACCCGTTGCCCTCGTCGGGCTAGTATCATGAAAAAGAAAAGTATGGTATTTGTCATTTACCATTACTTATTCGGACTATAGTGGATTTAATTATCCCAGAAGAGTTCCTTGTTCCATGCACGGTCTGTGTGTATTATATATATAATATATAATATATATATATATATAGGGTGTCCCATAAGTTCGGCATCATAGGAAAAATAGTAAAAAGAAGGCAAAACAAAAGCTTTTATTTACAGAACGTGCTCAATATGTCCACCATTGTTTTCAATACACAAATTCAGACTTGATGCCCAGTTAGCAAGCACACAGTGAATGATGTCATGAGTAATGGTGTTACATGCCCCAATAATGCGCGCGCAAATGTTCAACACTTCTAATTTTTCTGCGTATACCAGCGCTTTCAAGTGGCCCCAGAGATAAAAATCTAGTGGCGTGAGATCCGGGCTTCTAGCTGGCCATTCCACAGGCCCTCGACGTCCTATCCCGGGGGTGGGCAACCCTTGGCACGCGTGCCAAACGTGGCACGCCAACGACTTTTTTCCGGCACGCGATTCCCCGGGCTCACCTTAAAAAAAATTAAAATAAATAAATATCCAAATTCTTCGCTGAGTTTTATATTTTAATTTTAACTTAATGTTTTCTGCTAAAAAATGGTAAAGATTAACTTTTGCATCAAAGATTTGACGATTTTGGCACGCTCACTTAAAAAGGTTGCCCACCCCTGTCCTATCCAGTGACCAGGGAATTGTTGGTACAGGTATTCCCTTACTTGGGTGCTGTAATGTGCAGGAGCGCCGTCTTGCTGGAACCATGTTTGGAAATTTCCTTCTTCGTTCAAGACACTGGGAAATGCTTCTTCCTTGAGCATACGTAGGTAGGTGCCTCCAGTGACTGTTCATCGAAAAAGAGGGGGCCTATGATGCGATCCTTCCAAATGCCATACCATACCATCACCCGAGATGCACCTTGTTCCTTTGAAGAGGTATACAAGTGAGGGTTGTTTTGAGACCAGTAGCGGGTGTTCTGTCGATTTACCTCACCATTTCCATAAAAAACAGCCTCGTCACTGAACGGAATGGTGGACGGGAAATTGGCATCCCGAGCATATGGCCTGTAGAAAGAGAAAAATATGAATTATGGTTGTAGAAATAGAAAAATATGAATTTCTCCTATGATGCCGGACTTATGGGACACCCTATATATATATGAAAATTATTTCACGAAAGTAACACGTGAAAAATATTTATGATGAATAAAACCACGAAGGAAAGGAAACACAAAAAGGTGCTCAAGCGCTTTCGTCTAATGACATCCTCAGGAACACTGAAGTACATAAAAGGTTACGGCCTATATATAGGTTACAGAAAGAAAAAATAAAAAAATAAAAATAAATAACATACATACACACAAACATATATATATATATACATACATATCTACACACATACATATATATATACTTATATATGCAATAAACGGAGAAGTAAAAATAAAAATTAAAAATTAAAAATTAAAGATTAGAGGATTAACAAAGAGGCATACAGATTTGTAAGGAAAAATATCGATTTTTAGCACAAGATCAAATGAATTATAAAAATACAAATTTATACTGGAAATCTGCCCGGGTTTTAACCTGCCTTTTAGAGTAAGTTTCGATATATATAAAAATAAAATGAAGATACAAGTTAATAAAGTAGCACACAAGTTACCAAAGATTTAGCGTCCTACCCTTTTAATCTAAATTAGTTTGAAGGAATTCAAAACAACAGGATCGAGTTGAAAAAGACCTTTGCTTATGTTGAAGTTATTTGAAAGTTGGATAATGGCAGACTCAAGAATATTTCTATTAACAATGTTGCTAGAATGAAATAAAACTGAAGCATTATTTCAATCAATACAGTGGGATAACTCTGACAAATGGACAAAAAGAGCACGGACAACTGTCCTGTTCTAACGGAATATTGATGCTGTTTTATACGTGTGTGCAAATCCTTCCCGTCTGACCTATGTAAAAGGAATCACATTGTTTACACCCAATTTTATAGATAATGCCTGAATTATTGGTAGGGCTATTTTTACTATGATATTTTCACAATATTTTATATTGAAAATACTACATTAATATCCAAAAGTTTAAGTACATTAACAATGCCTAAAAAGCCCGGGAAAATGAAGTACTAAAATATTTTTTGACAAAGTACGAGTGTTATTATTGACACGATAGAAAGTTCGTTTTGCCTTGTTGCCTTCATTTTATTTTTTATATATATCGAAACTTGACTCTAAAAGGCAAAGTGTTAAAACCCGGGCAGATTTCCAGTATAAATTTGTATTTTTATAATCATTTGATCTTGTGCTAAAAATCGTTTTCCTACAAATCTGTGTGCCTCTTTGTTAATCCTCTAATCTTTAATTTTTAATTTTTATTTACTTCTCGTTTATGCATATATATATATATATATATATATATATATATATATATATGTATGTGTAGATATGTAAATAATATATATATATATATATATATATATATGTGTGTGTTGGTGTATGTATGTTGTATTATTTATTTATTATTATTTTTTTTTTCTTTCTGTAACCTATATATAGGCCGTAACCTTTTATGTACTTCAGTGTTCCTGAGGATGTCATTAGACGAAAGCGCTTGAGCACCTTTTTGTGTTTCCTTTCCTTCGTGGTTTTATTCATCATATATATATATATATATATATATATATATATATATATCCCACAAATGAGGCGGGATGCTGCAGAGGGGTCGACCGTAGGTCGATCCTGAACCGTCGTTCGAACTCACCTAAAGTAAGTAAGTAAGTATATATATATGGGTACATCTAGGAGTTGGGTAGGTGACCATCCTTTGTGATGAGATGATGTAGTGATTGGGGTTGGGGGTCCCCTGCAAAGCTGTTATTTTAAGCGTCTTATTGAAGACGTCATTTAAAATTGAAGCGGTTACTTCCTGAGATTCAATGCTTTTGTACTTAATGTTCAATAGTAATAATCAGTGCGGGCTGAGGGGAGGGGGGGAGAAACTGGCACAGCACTCAAGTCAACTAATGCGACCCATTGCTCTAACTCCCGTAATAGTATTATTACCAACATCATCGGAATTCGAACCCTCGATCTCTGTCTCTTCACTTCGCTTACAGGGAAGCTAAGCTACAGACGCTGACTGAGTATGCAATACTTTTATACTTTAAAGGCACATTTTTCATCATCCCAATATATCAAAGCACATTTGATTCCATACTTATTTCATTTTACTTTATGCGAGTTCGAACGACAGTTCAGGATCGACCTGCGGTCGACCCCTCTGCAGCATCCCGCCTCATTTGTGGGATTTGGTGAAGGAGGGAATTGCTGTCTGATCTCCTCCTGCCCTCGTAGCCAGCCACGCATGGCTGGTCAGTAGGGCGGGTCATACTATGCATTTTTTTTAAATCAATGGAGAGGGGTGTTCAAATGACATATTTTGGTGTATAGAATACAATTCTGAAGAAAATATTTAATTCTGATAAACCTAACCTACATCATTTTGCAGTTGATTATTATTAAATTGTTGATTATTTTACTATTGTAGTTACCCCAGAATATGTCTCCTCACGTTTTCTATCATGGCTGCTCACGTTATCTCTCATAGAGCATTGTTCTAACTAATTCATATAAACACATATAATGTAATTCATATAATAATAATAATAATATTTAAATACTCAAATAAAAAGGTGTGCCATTCCACTTAATTGTAATTATCATACAGTTTGGTATATGAAATATTTTGACGGTTTTCTGGCGCGCATAAGGCCATTTCTGAGCCACCTTTCTCAGAGGCTAGAATGTAACGTTTCAGAACATTCTAAAACGTTTTGTGAAATATTTGAAGTGACTAATGATTTATGAAGCTATTTTACCACCTCGGCTTGCATTGAGGGGATAGATTTAGTGATTATCTACTGATATTTTTTTTGTTCCTGTTCACATGTGAGTATTATTCTGTTATATTTTAGAAAAAGCTATTTCTACGCATATGATAGTGATACATTGAGCAAAATTTAATTAACAACTTTGATTTGAGCTAAAATTAGGTGGTTCATTTTTAGTACAACTGAGCAGTATGAGGCCTATTTCAATGTTCTAAAGAATATTTTTAGGATGTGTTTCTTTAGTTTTTTTAGAGTACATGAACAAATTATTTGCATTACAGACAACAGATAAATTAGCATTTTATAACATTTTGAAACGAAAAAAGCATAATGTGTTTAGCATTTGCAGATAAATTTGTTCTTGCCCATTTCAGCTCTTTTTTTTAACCAAGAATTTTGCGCTGAAAAGAGTTAATACCTGTCTGTAGTGGATACTTAACTGTGGAGCTGCACCTGGGGAGAAAGCTGGTCTGGTTGGTGTGCAACCTGCACACTGTTGAACTTCCCCTGCGCCATCTCATTGTTGACCTTGATGGCCCTACTCTGTCAGACAAAAAAATTATCCGGGCCAATAGGAAAGCTCCTTGATTCTGCTACAGACTTTGATATCAATCCAAACTTCACCCGAATCTCTGTTGGCCCTCCACTGATCAAGCTTCCTGACAAGGTCATTCAAGATCTCTCAACTGATCAATACTATGGCTATAAAATTGTCTGTGCAGTCAGGGATGGAGTACTTCCTGCAGGGCTGGCTCTGTTAGAGATAGGACCAGTAAACCACAGCCGCTGGCTCACCACAGCGAACAGACTTCTCAGGCTCTGGGTGTCAAAGCACGGACTTAAAGGAAAGAACCTGAAGATTCTGCAATTCATTGTGGAATTCATCATTGGAGTGTATTACCCATGTTGGTTCAACGTGAAGGTCAAGCACTCCTGGATCGAAGGGCCTAGGCACATCCTCTTTCAGCTGGACTGCCTCAAGTCCCAGAGAAAGGAGGTGCTGGATATTGTGATGCCAACTGTGAGAAGATCTGCTTGGTATGCCCACAGTGAAGTCATCCTCCAAACACTACTCTGCTCTGAGGATCAGAAGGAGAGGATTGAAGGGGTGGAGAGAATCCTGGCCATCAGGGGAGAGGGGGACCCGGACACTCAGCTGGGGGACTCCTCTGTTAGGAGCAGAAGGACACCTGACATCAATTGTGATGCTTCCAGCATCGGTGACTTGATCAGCTGGTCAGAAGGTGTGTCAGAGCCACCTCTCACCTGCTCTCTAAGCACCTCAGAGGTGAAAAACTTCATCAAACCCCCATGGAGGTGCGCAACTGGCCTTGCCACACACAAAGCATTGAGAGGGTTGTTAAAATGGTGACTGAGGCTTCTGCTAAGTACTTCTCACAGGAAAAGAGGGATGGAGGGATCAGGGCTCAGGAGACCAGCAGGAAGCTGATGTCCAAGTCTGAGTCAAAGCAGGATTTGTGCAACCTGGCAAAGTTCAAGATGTCAGGAGAATGATCTTTGTAATTATATCCAGTGATATACATGCAGTTCACCTATTAATAAATATATGTAAAGTTGATTTGGCCTTGTCAATATAAATGATTTACCTTATATCTTTTAATATATTATAAAGGGGTTCAAAAGGGTAAAATTGGCAATTTAGAAATACAAAATGATGTAGGTTAGAGTTATCCTATCCAAAAAGGAAGCTCATATTTGAATTCCCCATGTAAAGACACATAATTTAGACCCCCCTGATGGTAGGATTTCCTTCAGATTCATGTTGTCACCTAAGTACGACCCGCCCTACTGGTCAGGGACTTTGCACAGGAATCTGTCCAGTTGGCTCTTGAAGTTATTCAGGTTGGTGTGTTGAAGATTCCTCGCTTCTTTTGGTAGGACATTGAAAAGCTTTGGGCCTCGTTTTCTGAGGGTATTTTCCATCCTCGTTTTCATGGCCCCTTGTCCCACCGCAGCTGGAACTGTACACAATCTGCCTCTTCTCTCATTCCAGTTTTTCTATTTCATTTCTAAGGTTAGGGACAAATCCCTCGAGTATTTTCCATATGTATATTATTGTGTACCGCTCGCGCCTTCTTTCGAGAGAGTAGAGTTCCAGTGATTGTAGTCGAGACCAGTAGTCTTCACCTTCGGTTTCCTCTATCTTAGACATAAAAGTCCTTTGTATAACTTCAATGTTCGCCATGTCTCGTTTTCTGTATGGCTGCGGAAGCTCCTCCAAATGATTCCCATTATTTTTCTAGCCGTCGTAATTTTGATGTTATAGTGCTCTCTGAATTTCGCATCTGACGACATTATTACTCCAAGATCCCTGACTCGTGGATTTGGCGTTATCTGTTTGGTTTGCGGAGTTTTGTACCCTTTATTTTGTAGCTCCTAAGATATGGTAATAACAAGAAGTTGGAATTTTTCTTCGGAATTATCTTTCTTCCATAAAATTCAAAATTATCGACTTTTACTAAATTAACGTCAGAACAAAAAGGTAATTTAAAAATGAAACGTAAATTACATAGAGTTAACATAGTTGTGTAAAACGAAACGAATAATTTTATTTAGTCAAATGTTCAAACTGAATTTTGAATTAATTATAAATAAAAAAATCTGCTATTTAAAATTGACAGACAGAGCAGTTGGTCTTTTCAAAGTAACTAATAAAAATGGAAACGGGTCATACTCGTGGTGGCCATTGTCATAACACGTTTCCCGTCCACCGGCGAAGTTAAGCGACATTGGGTCTGGGTAGAAGTTGGATGGGGGACCGTCCTCCGCATTCAGATTATGTAGTAACACGTGGGTTCAGCTACCGCATAAAGCTGTAGGTACCCTTACGTGTTGCGAAGGAGGTTAAATAACTTCATCAAACGACGAACAACTGATCAAAAGAGACTTAGTTACCGAGTCTTCTAACCAATCGGAGGGAGGACCGTTTGAAATATACTACCCCTTGGGTCCTCAGCGGAGACTAGAGGAGTCTCGAAAGGCCCACGGTGGGTGGAGGTAAACGCGCCTTAGCCATCATTCTGCGGTTGTAGTTGTAACGCGTAAATTTTGCTCGTTCGGGTAAATTTATCCTGAGCCCAGGGTCACGACACCATAATTAGAATATTGTAACTTACTTCCGTCTCTAGTCTCCCGTGTATGTAAAGTAATACTAAGTTAAGTCTCCATCAAGTTCATAAAGCTTTCGAGTCGAATTATTTACGTGAGATTTTTCGTAACTTTAACGTCCCAAGTAATAAAAAGTTTCTGGCATTGATATACAAAACTTTGCTATTAAAATAATGTCAGGATGAGATCACAATTTTTCACTGTCCTCCATCCCTTAAATTTAGTATATTCTACTATGCTTTTAAGAGTAATTGTTAATAGAATACCAAATACGGGTTAAGTACCATAATAGAAAGTGTTAGACCTATACTAGTAGGCCGAAAACACAGTGAGAGCAAAAGTCAATCAATCGAAAATGAGTACTTTTGTATCTTCATATTTTTTGGTATATTAATTCTCCCAATAAAGATGAAATAAAATTTAAATGATAACTGACGACAAAATTAACTCGATTACTTTAAAGATAAATGTTAATTTTGATAAGGAAAGAATGCAGATAAAATACAGTTTCTCTTTATCAGTAGCAATGAAGACGAGATTCCGTTTCTATTTATACAACGTTATGATGACGCCCCTCAAAACAATATGTAATTAGCGAGAAAAATTTAATCGAAAGAGAGTACAAATTAAAATGATCCATTAAAATAATGACTTCATAATGCGAGTAAGAATCTAAACATTACTGCAGACTCATTAACTTCGTTAAGAAAGCCAGAAATTTGCACAGCGCTCAGGCCATAGTAGTATTTCCCAACAGGGTGCCGCGGAATTTCATGAAAATAATAAATATAAGTAATTGGAAAGTTATTGCATTTAAAATATACATATTAAAAAAAAAAATCGCCATTTATACGTCCATAAGGAAACTGCACAGACTCAGTTTGAAATTACGTGGTGTTTCGGGGGGAAGGGGGGGGGGAGGGAGAACTGGATGTTGACCAACAATGAACATTGGGAAACGAAAATCCTCCCGGGTGCCGCGAAATAATAAAAGAAAAAAAAATGGCATTGGGGGTCACGAATTATATTATCCAGCACCATCGGGAATCGAACCTCAGACCAAACCTCCGTGTTTTGTGTTTGCACATCGCTTATGAGGAAACGGTGCTATCCCACTGAGACAAGGGCTCAAGCAGCAACTTCAATGAAAAAAAAATGTATAATGACAGTATAATAATGAACTTATTCTCTTCCTTCTATTATGAGTTTTACGTCACAAGTTGGTCTCACCATTTTTTACTTACACTATTTCCTACTTCCTGTGCTGAATTGCATCACCCCACTTAACAATGGAAAAGAGGGTCATAAGAAACACACACACACACACACACACACACACACAACACACACACACACTATAGTGACAAAGGAAAGGAAGTTGTTAAAGAATGTATAAAATTATTAAAAGGAGACCAGTTTATGTAGAATTATTTTTGTTTATATTTACTTGACAGTAACATAAAATCGGTTATTTTGTGTTTATGCACTCGCACGCTGTTACACATTTACTCAAACTAGTTTCCATTCGTCCATTATACAGGGTGTTCCATATATTTGAGAGCGTGTAAATGTTGTCTTAAACGGAAAAAATGTACGTTTTACTATTTTATTTTTCTGGAGTCACTCCATAGTGAATGCGCAGAAAGCTTTCGGAAGAGAATTTCGGAGAAGATATTCACCTGTAAACAGTCTATTCCGCGATGCGTTGCCTAATTTAGACAATAAGGCACTGTGGCTGTTAAGAAACGACTGACGAACCAGATGGTGTAAGCGTAACAGCTGTTCACCGCATTCTCCATAAAGATCCGAACACGTTCCTCTCCAAAGCGAAAACTGCGCACTTGTTGGAAAAGTGTTGCCGTAGGAAGTTCGTGGCATTTCGTGCAGTATGGATATATACTTCCCCCATCTTGTTGAAACTATAAAAAACTCTAAAGGAATGTCGTGTCTTTGGAACTCGGGAAATATAACTCCAGCATGTACGCTTATCACTCGGAAGTCACTGAAATTACTTGAAATGAGATTGCGCACCAATGAGATTACACACCAATGAAATTACACACTCGGAATTAAAGGCTTATTTGCGTATTCTGCGGAGATTTCTTCTGTCCAAACGGGCAAGTTTGTTTATTCACACCTTCATTTCACTCTATTCTCCTTTTATAAGGGGAGGGGGGGGGGGTTGCGTTTTTGCGGGCATTCGCCCTTGGCCCTTCCTTCCTGCGTAAAAAACCAAAACTGTCAATAAAAGCTGAATCATTTTTAACAGAGTAAGAAAAGCATCGCAGAATTACAGCCTTGGCGTCGTGTATTCATCTCTAAGCCATTGCAAAATTTTCACTTTTGAAGGGAATATGTTCATATCTTTATGGAGAAACCGGCGAACAGTTGTTGCGTTCACACCAGTCTGGCTCGACAGTCGTTGAATGGATTTCTTCGGGCTGTGATGAATCGTCGCACTTGTATCAGTTATACTCTCTGCTGTTCGGGTCGATGGTGTTCGTGCGCACTTCTTAATACATAGCACAGTGACTTATTGTATACATTCAACTTATCGTAGAGTAGACTGTTTACTGGGTGAATCTCCTCTCCAAAATTCTCTTCCAAAATATCTCTCTCTCTCTCTCTCTCTCTCTCTCTCTCTCTCTCTCTCTCTCTCTCTCTCTGGAAAGATATTGAGAGGCTGGAGCGAGTGCAGGCGAGGGCCACAAAGTTAATCCCTTCCGTTAGGCATATGGGCTACAATCGACGGTTACGCGCCGTAAACTTGTTTTCGCTGGAAACTCGGAGGCTGCGTGGTCAACTCATCGAGGTTTTCAAGCTCTTACGCGGGTTCAACGATGTCGATTTTAGAAGCACGTTTAGTTTAAATGATAACCCAACTCGCAACAATGGTTTGAAGCTGGATTTGAAACGGTTTTGGACTAGTGTGTGTGGGAATTACTTTACGTATAAGATCTGTGACACGTGGAACAGGTTACCTTCAGAAGTTGTGAACAGTTCCTCTGTGGATCAGTTCAAGAAAAGTTTAGACCAAATTTTGCACACTATTTGAGGGTGTAGAAAATTTTCCCTGGCACTCGTTGCCATTGGTACCTCCTCGGTATGGGCCGCAAGACCTTTTGAGGTGGTACTTTTCCTTGTAACTCCTTGTAACTCTCTCCTAATGGCCTGACGAGCCCCCTGCGACCGTTCTTTGGTGACCAATTGATGGTGCTTGGCTGTACTGCTCTTAGGTGAGAGAGCTTTACGCCTTTACTGCCTAGCTGGCTGCCAGGCCAGCGTAAACTCTCGGGCGTAGCCTCTGGATCTGGTGGGATATCCCTTGAACACTGGATTCTAAGAGTCTGGCCGCTTGTGAGTGACTAGTAAGACTTAGTAAGGGGCTGCATCTCGCTGTCGCTCCTGGCGGGAAATCCGTGACGCCTCCGTCGCGAGTGTTTGTCAGTTGGTAGTTGCGACACGTTTGGGACTGTCCGGCCTGGGGAGACCCTTGGTCGGTGCGGCAGCAGCGAGAGGTGGTCTTCTGGATGGGATGAACGTCACTTGCAAATAGGCGGATGCGTCTACGCACGGGAAGAATCATCCCCCCCCCCTCCTTTTTTATATACTGGTCAACGTTTTGATAGTTTTCATTGCTAGAACGCTTTATCTTATTCAGAGTTCGAAAAAAAAGTTACAATGACTGGACCGCAGAAACTGAAGGCTGAATGTGCGAGGTGTGGAGTAAACCAGTGGGTGATGAACTTCAAAGAAGCCTGCTTCGAGAAGATCAACCACTCAGCATGTGCCGCTTTTGCGAACTCATGCAGTTTTACGAGAAGCTAGAGGAGAGGGTCCAGCGCTCGAGTCGTCCAGATCGGCTGTTGGAGGTGCGGCGGTCACTGACGCGGCTGCGTTCTCCACCCGGAGCTCATTGATAGGATAGCTGCCTGGAAAGGCGGTCCAGCGATGGACTGGACAGAGCTCGGGACCGCGGAGAAAGGGTAGAGGTGCAACCGGGGGCCAGGGTACAAAATCAGTGTGAGGAATCGCCAGCGACCCATGGAATGCACGGAACCGCGGCGCAAGTGGAGGGCGCAAAGAAGGGGCCGATAGAGAAGGGTGGGAAGAGGCCGATGAAGAAAAAGGGTGGGAAGGGGCCTACTGATGGCCCAAAGAAACCGAAGGATGTAGCTGCAGGTCGGGGTGGGTCGGGTGGTGTAAGTGCGTCTATGGGTGGCAACGGGTATCGAAAGGTCTCGGGCAAGAAGGCTGCGAAGCCGAAGCCTGAGACCCCAGTTGCCCCTGTCAGGACCTCCAACCGCTTTAGTCTCCTGTGCTCGAAGGAGGAAGACACCGTTTTGATTGGGGACTCGCAGATCAGGGGCCAGGAGAAGTACTTTGCTTCTGCAAACCGGGAGGAGGAAGGTAAGGTGCTTACCTGGGCGGGAACGGCGCTTAAGGAAGGAGCTAGAGAAGCTGCGCGTGGCTAGTCGGAGGACTGCGATCGTTTGTCCACGCTGGTGGCAACGACCTGTTCCTCAAAGGTGGTAGGTTCTTACAGAAGGGATCATCACCGAGATCATGTCTCTTGCGGATGATCTAAAACTGAAGACAGACAGGGGAATGTTGATGGGTATTTTACCGCGGATGAATGCCAGTGACCACGCGCTCAGTAAGGTCATTGGCATGAACGAGAGGGTGCAAGACTCCCGCATTTTCGGGTAGGTGGGACCTTTACGAGAGGGATGGTGTCCACCTCAATGACAAGGGTAAAGGTGTGCTAGACGCGCTGCTCGACCGGCACCTATACAGAATGGTGAGGTCGAGCCCGGGGAAAGATGACTGGTCCCCACCGGGGAGAGATGATGTTGAGCCGGTGGCGGACGTACCTTCAACTGAAGGTGCGTCCAGGTACAGGTGGGTGACCCTCCTTCCCCGTTGGAGGGGCTCAGGCTCCTGCGGAAGTTGCCCCCTCGTTGGTGAGGGGCTCTTCAACTCCCGACAGCCCTGGCTGTTCGGGAAACGGTCGTGCTAGGGGGCGGTCAGAATAGGGAAGGCTCCTCCGTGCAATGCTTTTTAATGCTAGGTCGATTAGGAATAAGTTTTGCGAGCTACAGCGGCTCTTAGCATCAGAATACCAGGATATCGTTGCTATCACGAGTCCTGGATTCATACTGATCGTAGGGACTACGTTGGGGAGTTCGAAATTCCCGGGTATAGAATGTTTCGCAAAGACCGCCCATGGGGAGGGGGAGGGGTACTAATATACGTGAGGGACACGTTGAGTCCGGTTGACTGCCAGTTGTCGGAACGGGAGCTGCTTGGCGTCGATCTGAACGTGGGAGGGACGAACTATAGGTTAATCTTGGTGTACAGACCTCCGCATCTCCTCGAGGAGGATACAGCCCTGTACACCGAACTCCGTAGCCTGCTAGGGGATAGGGTGTGTGTAGTTTTAGGAGACTTCAACTGTCGCGGCATAAAGTGGGAAGACAGGAGGCTAGTTGACTTTGCTGATGAGAACTTCCTCACTCAGTGGGTCAATGAGCCTACACGAGGCGAAAGCGTTCTAGACTTAGTATTCACGACCGAAGACAACCTCGTCACTGGCCTCACCGTTGACGAATCGTTGGGCGGGAGTGATCACGGTCTGATTAGGTTCCGTGTGTGCGTCCCTCGGGTGAAGCGTAGTAACTCGAGAGGCAGTAAGCTCGATCTACGGCGGGCGGACTTTGTTAGCCTCGGGATAGCGTAGGTGAGATGGGGTTAGAGGTCGGCGGCGATGTTGAGGGAGTGTGGAGTGCATTCCGGGACGAGTTTATGGTGCTGCAGTCTGCTGCCATACCTAAAACCGGTCACCCCTGCTTCAACGCAGCCTAAGTGGTTCAGTCGTGACATCGCTTCGGCTATCCGAAATAGGAAAGCGTATAGGAGGGCGAAGGCCAATCGTTCCCATGAGAACACTGGCGTATGTCCGCCGTGTAGGGAAGTGAAGGCGAAGGTTAGGCTAGCGAAACGTAACGAAGAACTACGGGTGGCAAGCCTCTGCAAGGGAACCCTAAGGAGTTCTTCAGTTATGTTAATAGTAGAAAGCCCATTAGAAGCATGATAGGTCCGTTAAAGGACCGAAGCGGCGTTCTGCGGACCTCCGACGCGGACATCGCTAATGTGCTTAATGAGTACTTTGCGGGAGTGTTCACCAGGGAGGACACCCGCGTCATCCCCGAGCCAGGCGTCAGGCACGAAGGTGCTGGCCTGGCTGGATAGTGTTCGATGTACCGCGACAGTCGTTGCCGATAGAATAGACAAACTGAGCGCGTTTAAGGCTCCTGGGCCAGACCAGTTTCTCCCCAGAGTGTTGCGGAGGTGCGCGACCAGGTGGCTCCCCACCTGGCTACAGTCTTCAACAAATCGTTGGAGACGGGCCAGGTGCCTGGTGACTGGAGGGAAGCCAACGTGACCCCTATCTTTAAGAAAGGGGATCACGAAAGTCCAGGGAACTATCGTCCCATTAGTCTCACTTCAGTTGTAGGTAAATTATTAGAGGGGATAATAGCGATAGGATCGTTGACCATTTGGATTCCTACAAGCTGCTTGGGGACTCCCAACATGGGTTTAGACGGCATAGGTCGTGTCTCACCAACTTGCTCGAGTTTTTCCACGTCATGTTGAGTGAGTATGATAAGAGTAGGGCGATTGATATACTTTATCTCGACTTTCAGAAAGCCTTTGATAAGGTACCTCACCGCCGGCTAATGGCGAAAGTCCGCGCGCTGGGTATCGGTGGGGAAGTAGGTAGGTGGATTGAAAACTGGCTGAAGAATAGGCGGCAGAGGGTTGTAATTAAAGGCGTCAGTTCGGGTTGGGCCTCGGTCACTAGTGGGGTTCCTCAGGGTTCCGTTTTGGGGCCACTGTTGTTTATCATTTACATAAATGATATCGACGGTGGCATCGTCAGTCGGATCGCCAAATTCGCTGATGACACCAAGCTTGGGGCCAATGTTGGACGCCCGAAGCGATCGAGCAACTGCGTGCGGACCTAGGTAGGATAGGAGAGTGGTCCGAAAAATGGCAAATGCCGTTTAACTTGGGTAAATGCAAGGTGATGCACATTGGCTACGCCAATCCCAAGTCGGACTACTCATGTTGGGGAGTAATATCGAGGCGACTGATTTGGAAAAGGACTTGGGTGTCTAATTAGCAGCGACCTTAAGTTTACGAAACAGTGCGTAGAGGTGGAAAAGAAAGCCCAGAAACTGTTGGGTTATATCAGAGGCAATTTCAGTTTCGGAACAAGGAGATTGTGCTCTCACTGTACAATTCCCTTGTTCGGCCGCACCTGGAGTATGCTGTGCAGTTCTGGTCGCCCACCCTCAGGAAAGATATTGAGAGGCTGGAGCGAGTGCAGGCGAGGGCCACAAAGTTAATCCCTTCCGTTAGGCATATGGGCTACAATCGACGGTTACGCGCCCTGAACTTGTTTTCGCTGAAACTCGGAGGCTGCGCGGTCAACTGATCGAGTTTTCAAGCTCTTACGCGGGTTCAACGATGTCGATTTTAGAAGTATGTTTAGTTTAAATGATAACCCAACTCGCAACAATGGTTGGAAGTTGGATTTGAAACGGTTTAGGACTAGTGTGTGTGGGAATTACTTTACGTATAAGATCTGTGACACATGGAACAGGTTACCTTCGGAAGTTGTGAACAGTTCCTCTGTGGATCAGTTCAAGAAAAGGTAGACGAAATCTTGCACACTATTTGAGTGTGTAAAGACATTTAGGACCTCAGTCTGCGGAAATTTCTTTTCCTATAAAATAGTTAATATCTGGAACCAACTTCCCTCAGAGGTTGTTTCCAGTCAAAGTGTAAATGTGTTTAAAAATAGGCTAGACAAAGTACTGAATACTCTCATAGTTCAAGACTAAAACATAAGAAAACTCTGCAGAGGAGTTCGCTTGCTCGGTGTCTCTGTGAGCAAGCTAAATATAGAGCTATTTATATATTCTCCACTTTCCTGTAAAATTTCCTTGGCTACTTTTCCAGGGTCAAGGTATTTTCTTCAACCTTTTTCCGTACCTGCCTCTGGCAGGGAGGGAGCGGAGGGTGGGGAGAGAGCCTTCTACTTTTCTATCCAGTTTTCTACTACTGCTAGGGTAGTTGAAAGAAAAATAAACTTTTACAAAATTTTCCCTGGCACCCGTTGCCATTGGTACCTCCTCGGTATGGGCAGCAAGGCCTTTTGAGGTACTTCTTTTCCTTGTAACTCCTTGTAACTCTCTCTCATTATGGAGTGACCTTCAAAATATAATTCCATAATCCTTTTGCCTTGTTTTAATTTCCATGACAAACAGTTGACCATGCTTCAGTTTTTAATTCGAAAAAAGAAACGGGTATTAAAAACATGTAAATATTGTGGTAAACGGGAAAAAAAATGCATGAATTCAAGATAAATGGAACATCCTGTAGTTGATTACACTAGGCAACAAATTTCAACTTTTTTTTTGTTACAGACACGTGAACTACTGATTCCTACTAAAGCGCTGATGCTGATTTCAGATCTGATATCAAATTTATCTATCACGTCCAGATTTTGTGTAACCGAAAACCCCTATTTTTCATTTTTTTTCTCACCCGCTTACTTACGAAAGCCGTCTAAGCTACTTTCCGTGCCACGTTTTATGTTAAGCATACTTAAATAATTAGTGAACAGGGATGTCTTTCCTCCTCTATTCTGGCTTAAGACAGACAGCGGAATTCCGCTGGAGGAGTTACCACCCCTGCGCCCAACCATCCACCCAAAGCGCGTTAGTATTTTGTTGTTACTACTGAAAGGCAAATTCCTGTTCTTAAGTGAAACTTTGGTGTGTCCTCTTCCTTTGTCGCTTGTAGGATGACGAGCTCTCCTTCTACAGGAACCAACAATAATCTCACATATATGGGTTGAAATTACCTTGGTATCTGTTTTCCAAACTGAGATCTGTTGGTGGAAGCGCTCACCATGCTCGTCACTTACAGCCCCAAGGTTGGCCGGGAAGAAGTCAAGATGAGAATGTAAAAAATGAATTTTCAAAGACATTCTGCATCCCATTAGTTCATAAGATTTAAACATGTTTTCTACGAGTTTACGGTGGTTTTCAGCTTTGTGGTTTCCAAGAAAATTTTTGACAACTTCAACGAAAGATGTCCATGCTCCTAGTTCATTCTCATTTAGGTTAGATGGAAACGATGAGTCGTGGATGACACTGCGGATCTGGGTCCAGTGAAAACTCCAGCTTCTAGCTTAGCATCTGTCAATATTCCTTTGAATTTATCCTTTAAATATTGGAAACCACTACCTTGATGATCCATACCCTTCACGAAATTTTTCATAAGGCCAAGTTTAATGTGAAGTGGTGGAAGATGTACTTTCTGAGGGTCAATAAGTGCTGGGTGTTTCACATTGTATTTACCAACAACATGTTCAGTTCTAGATGGCCAATCATGTTTTTGTAGTGGTTCTTGTCATCTCTGCTGTTCCATAGACACAAAAAGCACATATGCTTTGTGTAGCCCAACTGTAACCCAAGAAGTAATGATACAACTTTAAGGTCGCCACAAAATTCCATGTGTGGTCCTTATATTTGATGAGTCTTAGCAGCAGTTTCATCGATTCATAAGTCTCATTAAGGCCAGTGGCATGTGCTACAGGTATTGAAGGTTTTTCATTGCCGTTGTGCAGTAATACAGCTTTAAGGCTAGCATTACTAGAGTCAATGAACAGTCTCCATTTTTGGATCATAGCGACAGCCAATCCCTTGCATCAGACCACTGATATCGTGGCAGAAACAAACGTTTTCTTCTGTAAGTAAAATGATGAAAACTGCAAATGGCGATGGCGGAAATGGGAAACTTTGGTGTTTGGTTGGAGAAGATTAAATTCTGAAGTCTTGAACCAAGCAACTCTGCCTTTCTTTTGGTAATTCCAAATCGCGCACTAAGTCATTTAAACTCCGCTTGACTTAACAAATGTGGGGAAATATTTGCATCTGGACAACATATATGCCATCTTCCCTGTTCTATATCACTAGCAGAATCTTCAGATGAACTGCTGTCTGTTATCGTTGCTGGTGGAACTGGTGGTGTGGATTTGTTCATCATGTGGTACTGGTTTCATTGCTGATTCGCAGTTCGTCGTTTGGGTACGTGATCTTTGATTTGTTTTTCTTTGTGAAACCAGCAATCTTTGTCAAAACAAAAATATACAAAAATCATTGTGTGATTTTTCGGCTCACGCCAAACCATGGGGACTGAGAACGGCAATCTAGCTTTCTTTTACCATTCATCCAAGCTATTAACATTGCATTGCACTGTGCCACAGACAGCAAATATGTGGTGCCCAGTCCCTCTGTTGGTCTCCTAACTTAGTCAAAATAACACTTGTAGGCAAGTTTAATCTTTGTTGTATGTTTCTACGTTGTGCTTAGGTGTATATTGTCCACAGACAAAGCAGAAGTTGTCTGGGTGATTTACACAAGCACGTCTATTTGATGCCATTTTGAATTACCATACAATATCTGAAAAAACGTAGAAAGTAATTATTTACGATGTGCAAAATAAAAAAGAAATACACACCGTAGTACAAAACAAATGCTATTAAAAACACACAAGTCACCACAACCTGTCACTTGCTCATCAGCAGAGAGCTTCAACAACCGTTCTGCTTGACTGTCACGTAGCGACTGACCGTTGGGCCGTAGCCCGTTACTATGCTCTTGACTCAGTGTTGCCAACTCGGGATAATTTATTTATCAAAATTGTTCGAATTTGTATATAGTTGGCAAAAAAAATTGCTTTTTAACCTGAAAAGCAAGTTTCATATTACTGGCATTAAAGCCGATTAAAACCAAAATCTGGACGTGGTAGAAAATTTTACTAAAAAGTGATTTGCATTTTACACAAAAATCTAGACGTGATAGAAAAAATCTAATTATAGATTTGAAATCAGCATACCGAAATTAGCTAGGATCACCTATTTGGTCTTCTGTAACAAAATCTTTGTTCGCCTAGTGAATTATTCATGAAATAAAATGTTTCTCTTTTGGAGACCTCGCTTATATAATATATATATATATATATATATATATATATAATATATATATATATATATATAATATATTATGGCATTTGATCAAAGGCCCCTGAAATCGTTGTCATTGCATGGTATGCGAGACCAATGTATTAACCATTCATCCATCCGAGAAAACAAAAATTTACCGTTAAATACCACTTGGGAGAAAAGCGAGATTTGTCTGAAAACAGCGAGGAGAGAATCTCTCTAAGAGTGACCATGAATATATTATAGCGTCAGTTTATTCAATCATAACTGATAGCCTTTATTTTCGGGTTAGACTCGTGGCTAAAACATTGGTCTCGCATACCAGCGACCGCAAGGTCCATGTAGGTGCATCTTCGTCAAGTGCCATAATTTCGCATTATACAATGTGTGTTTTTTTTTTTTCCCCACTAAAGCTCGCACCCGAAGCTTGTTAACTATTTCACTAGTCCTTTGAAGGGCGGTGGTTATTTTTTGTACCAATGTGCCCCACGATGTATACAAAAATAACCACCGCCCTTCAAAGGGTTAAAAGGCATCCCTGCAGTCTTTAAGGAAGAACAAACACAGTAGTTACTGTCGTTCTTAAAATTCAATTATTCGCCCATTTCTCTTTCTTCAACTTTACGGAGATTGTGTATAAATAAATACAAAGTCCTCCTTTATTCATTTTATTTAAACATTGATTTATTGATTTAAACAACAAAAAACAATTTTTTCTTCCAAGCAAGCAAACAAACAAACAAGCGAACACAGTAAACTGCACAAAGCATTTTTCTTTTATGATTATGACATGGTTCTCTGTAGACAACAGGATTCATCTATATGAAGGCGAGTAAACCTGCTCTTATTAACGAGAGTGATAAACTGCTTTAAATATATTATTATTATTATTATTATTATTTCGCTTTCTCATTTCGCATTATGGTTATTAATAACCCAATGAACAACCATCTTTTCTTAACTTTAAATTTAACTTTGGTTTAGGGTAAATGTTTTATAACGCCATCTTGGCCAATTCATTTTGGTTACTAATTAGGTGTTTATGACACTGTAAGTACTTATGACAAATTTAAAACTGAATGTACGCAGGGTTGACAAAAGTAAATAGACACCACGATGATTGTCCTCAAAGAAGACAAATGTCAAGACTCATCAATGGAATGCCAGAACAACGTGTGTCACCTTTACACGATGCAAATGGGAAAGTAAGACTATTCTAAATATATTGATTCAATAAATCTATTGTTATTTATTGACTTTTATCAATCTTCAATTTTGCTCAGGCGTGGAAACGAGTCAAGGCCACAACACTCAGCAATGTTTGTAAAAAGCTGCTTGAGGACTCTGATTCATGGCTGATCTCGAGATGCGACGTCGAGGAATTCTCCAAGGTGTTCACCAATGGTGGAGAAAAGGAAACTACGGGAGGTGTTTCTGATTGGTTTCCTGTTGATGAAGGTATCTCGGTTTACCATTTCCAGACAAGAGAGGAAATTGTTTTAGATATCTCGAAAAAGTCTAAAGATGTGCTGCACCCCGAATCGGAGGATGAAGATGTATCCCCTCCCAAATATAAGTTATCAGCTTTGAGAGAGAGTACCGACAATCTCTCAGGATACATAGACCATTCAGGCACCGAGGAAGTCAATACGTTTTATGAAACCTCGCGAGAATTTAGAAGTTACATCATTGCAAAGCAACGGGAAAGAATAATACAGCCAAGATTCACGACTTTTTCTTGAGCCTCTTCCTAAACCACTATCTAAGAAGAGATTCGTTTCAACCTTCGATTCTGATTGTTTCACCCCTTCAAACTCCACTCCGATTGCATCAACATCCGTTGAATCTGATGCAGAGAGTACCATAACATTGCCCAGTCCCAGTGACATACCTAAAATAAGTCCTGAACCACCAAAGGAATTGTTTGATTCAGGTTGAGAATGAAGATCGAGTACCCCTACAGTTCAGTTGAATTGGTCGACAAAGAGTGCCACTTGCCGGGCATGATACCCTTCCCATTGTGGGATAAGACCTGTGAAATAGCAAGACGTCGGGGTGGGTATCTATAAACTAACTGTAATTTTTCTACTGAAAACTAATCTACTTCACCGAGCATAACATGGTGCTGCATCCTGTATAGCATTGCATGGCGATTTTTCAGAATGGAGTATCTAATTCGGAGTATTTCGAAATATTACGAAATATTCGCAAAATTTCAGCTAATTCGGAATCCTCCCGAATTCGGAAAGGTTTGAGCCCCTATTATTCCGAACTGCGGAGAGACTACTGATATGTATTGATTCAATAAATTTATTATTTATTGACTTTTATTACCAAATCAAGAACTATGAAACCCGAAAGTGTTTGTTTACTTTTGTCATCCCTCTGTACATTTCTGGAAGAAAGTTCGCCAAGAAACAAAATTTCTAAAATTCATGAAAAAATACTAATTGGTAATAATATACTTTCCTTTTGATATTTTATTGTTTTTTGGTGACGGTAATAAAATTAAAAAAAAAAAAAAACTCGGTCATTAGTGATTAATTTTTTATGCTTTTTTTTTTTAGTTTATATTTCTAGTCGAACTTTTGTCCAAACCTGTAAATACTTAAGATGTACATTTTTAATAGCAGTTTTCCTTAACTGATTAAAACGAATCAAGGTTTCAGATCGAGTAAATTCCTGTCGACTCTTTTCGGCATAAAAAATGGGAACCCAAATGGCAGATTTCATATCTCGGTGATAATTAATTTTTGTATTCCGGTTTCATATATTTATTCATTTATTATCTGTACCCAAAGAATGTTAACGAGTGCGATAACAGAGGTTACATTTTTCATTAAATGTTCTATAAACGTGAAAAGCATGATTAAAAAATGTAAATATTAAAATTATACATTAATTTTACTTTCTAAAAAATTCTCTCTCTCTCTCTCTCTCTCTCATATATACAGGGTCTGTCAAAAAAAACTAAGCCAATTTGAAATCTCTATAAAATGCACAATTTGATAGAGATTTCAAATATTTTTTTACACTAAATAAATAAAAGGCTCATAAATAATCTGTGATAACTTTATTTTAAATATTTTAGGAGTTATGCGGTTATTTCTACAGATTGCGAAAATTTCAGTTTTTCTCATTATGTAATATCTTCTTTTTTCTCTTTTTCAGAATTTGTTTAGATTTAAAATTTTTCGTGAATACCTCTAAATATTCCATTCTCACGTGAAGATAAAATAATTATAAAGCATTATAGAGTTGAAAAAGGTTATAGTGCAAGGAAATTACTTTCTGAATTCGATTATAAAGGATGGACTAGATCAGGTTTAGATTACTTATTGAGAACTATCGATGAAACAGGAAGCATTGAAAGGAAGGTTGGTAGTGGGCGACCAAAATCAGTTAGAGTAGATGAAAATATTCAGAAAGTGGAGGAACGTATCCTTAGTCAAGAGGATCGACCTGGTAGCCACATGACACCTGCTCAAATATCAAAAGAACTAGAAATATCAGAATCAAGCGTAAGAAGGATTATTAAATCTGATCTGCAATTTAAACCATTTAAAAGAGTGCATGGACAAAGTGATAGAAATGCAAGGGAATCATATTGAACAGTTCTTTTAATTTTATTAAACTAAAAATTATCTACAGTATATCGTAAAAAAAAATTTTTCATGTTAAGTAGGAGAATCTCACTTTTTAGTTAATTATTAATAAAATTAACAATTCTGAAGATATCGTCATAAAAATTTAAAAGATAATAGGTGATTACCTATACTTTATTGTGCAAAAAATTCAACTTAATTAGATAAATGATTTTGTTTTAATAAAGGTTTGAATTTGGCTTAGTTTTTTTTTGACAGACCCTGTATATATAATGTGTGTGTGTGTATAGGGAGCAGCAATACAATTGCAGAAACCAACATTTTTTTCACTTATTCAAAGAATAAACGTTTCGAGAGCCCAACCTCCATATCTTCAGTAGCTCCAAAGAATCAAGATATATATCTATTATATAATATATATATATATATATATATATATAATATATATATATATATATATATATATATAAATAATGTGAAAACGTAATAATTATAAATTTTTAAAAATGAAAAAATCTACGGATGTCGAACGCATAAAATGAAAAAGTAAACAATCAAATAACCACTTTGAAATGCAGTCGAATGAAACCTAAAAGAGAGCTAATGAGGAAACAAAGTACATTACTTCCTGTGTTTATTCTTATACTGTTCTTAACTATAAACAAATATGAAATGCGGTAGTTGGTTGGTTGGACACGTGTTTGTTTTTATTCGGTCTGTCGCGTCCGAAGTCCTTAGAGTTACCGGCGAACAGTAAAAGAAAGCTGGAAACAAATACTGAATATTTTTCTTTCATTTTACAGGGGTTGAACGTAAATGTCTTCATTGTTGTCTGAGTACACTGATTTTATCACTTCCTCACACACACACACACACACACACACACACACACACACATATATATATATATATATATGATACACACAGACCGTGCATGGGACAAGGAACTCTTCCGGGAAAATTAAATTGACTATAGTCCGAATAAGTAATGGTAAATGACAAACACTATAGTTTTTTCTTTTTCATGATGTTAGCTTGACGCGGGCAACGGTCACTCGCAAAGAAGTCCCAAAAATATAGCTTCCCTCACCAGCTATCTGCAAAGCAGATAGGATCCAGCTTTGGGACAGGATCTATGGTTTAAAGCAGCCTAGCCCCGCTACATTTAGGACCTCATTGTAAGCAGAAGACTCGCTGCCTTCACGTCGGATTGAATACATCAAAGAAAAAGGGGATAACTATTATATTTTTAGCCAAAAACCAAAACTTAAACCTCATCTGGCAGAATTGAGCGACCACTTTTCAAGGCACATAACATGTCCGTTTCATGATGGGAATGAACTCAGAATGGTTCCCTGAGGTTTTTTATGATACATACAGGCTGTGCATGGAACAAGGAACTCTTCTAGAAAAATTAAATTGACTATAGTCCGAATAAGTAATGGTAAATGACAAGCACTATAGTTTTTCTTTTTCATGATGTTAGCCCGACGCGGGCAACGGGTCACTCGCGAAGGCAGCGAGTCTTTTGCTTACATTGAGGTTCTAAATGTAGCTGGGCTAGGCTGCTTTAAACCCTAGATCAGAGCTTTCCAAACTGGTGTGTCGCGACACGTGTGTTTTTTGTTTTTTGAAAATTTTGATTTTTCTATCAACAAAATCGGCTACAAGATAAACCACCTACTGAAAAATTATCTGATATTTGATATTTGATACAAAAATTAATTAATGTGTCGTGAAAATTGTTATGCTTAAATAGTTTGTCGCCAAAGTTAAAAGTTTGGAAAGCTCTGCCCTAGATCATGTCCCAAAGCTGGATCCTATCTGCTTTGCAGATAGCTAGTGAAGCTATATTTTTGGGACACCTTTGCGAGTGACCGTTGCCCGCGTCGGGCTAACATCATGAAAAAGAAAAAACTATAGTGTTTGTCATTTACTATTACTTATTCAGACTATAGTCAATTCCATGCACGGTCTGTATGTATCATAAAAAACCTCAGGGAACCATTCCGAGTTCATTCCCATATATATATATATATATACAGGGTGTCCCGTAAGTCTGGACCCATAGGGAAAAATAATAAAATTACAAAATAGTCCAAAAATTTATTTATAATATATTTTTTTATTATTTTTATTATTATTTTTATTATTTTTTTATTATGATCTTACTCCGCTGGAGTTTTATTTGTGGGGCCACTTGAAAGCCAAAGTGTACGAGGTCAAACTTCAGAACATTTTCCACCTTAAAGCACGCATTGTGGAGGCGTGTCAAGAAATTTCTGCGACTGTGTTTCAGAAAGTGCTGTCGCAGTGGAGATTGCGTCTTCAACTATGTGTGCGACACAACGGCGGACACTTTGAACAGATTATGTAATAAATTTTTGGACTATTTTGTAATTTTATTATTTTTCCCTATGGGTCCAGACTTACGGGACACCCTGTATATATATAATATAATATATATATATATATATATATATATATTATATATATAGTCTTCTGCAAAATGTCAAGAAACCAGGGCAGACGAATAAGAAAATTTAAAAAAAATGAAATTTTCAGCGTCCGAACGAAGCGAGCTGTCTCTTTAACATAACTAAATTTATTCTCCGTCTCTCTCCTTCTGATGTTTTCTGTCATTCATTCTGACTCGATGAAAGAAGAATGTAATTAAATGACTGTGTCGCCTGGGTTGGGAGTCCAATTTTTACTTTCGTGAAGCGAATATCCGTTAAGTTTATTTTTAAAATACATTTTTTAAGCTATATATATATATATTATATATTTTAACGTAAAGAACGACGCTTGTATAGAACATCATTCCGCGCAAGATGAGGAGGGAGAACGAACAAATGAAAAAAATGAGGTAACCACCCGGGAATCGAACCCGGGATCTTCCGATTGCCGGTCAGATATGATAACCACTACACAATGGTCCTCATCGATCAGAAGTCGTAATTCTCCTACATACGCGCAGAAACCAATGCCCCGAGGGGGGCACCTCCCGCATGCCGTACCTTATATACATTTTAACTGCAAAGAACACGCAGTATAATTAACGTAAAGAACGACGCTTGTATAGGAGAACATTCCGCGCAAGATGAGGAGGGAGAACGAACAAATGAAAAAATGAGTGGTTATCATATCTGACCGGCAATCGGAAGATCCCGGATTCGATTCCCGGGTGGTTACCTCATTTTTTCATTTGTTCGTTCTCCCTCCTCATCTTGTGCGGAACGCTCTTCTACACAAGCGTCGTTTTTTACATTAATTATACTGTGTGTTGTTTGCAGTTAAAATGTGTGTGTGTGTGTGTGTGTGTATATATATATTATAATATATATATATATATATATATATATAATATATATATATCGCCACACAAGGTCGTCACTGTCGAGTTGTGTGTGCTCTTCCCTGTAGTATATGACGTTACACCATTCCCTCTTTTTAGGTAACTCAGTATGTTGCTGCGTCGCTTCGTCAACAAAGTGTATACTGCTTTCGTCCAGGGTCTTATTTTGAAACTTGATCTGAATGTGTGTTACGAACAATTTGATGCCCTCGTCCGATGGCGTCATTTCGCTCGATCTGTTGGGAGAACAGAATTTCTTAACCTTTTCGTGAGAAGGACAAAAATGACGCGTTACCCTTTTCCACAGTTTTATTTCACAAGGGTTGTTCGCTTCTCAAGAGATTAGATTTTTATCGAGCAAAGTTAAAATAGAAATCAAAGTTTCATCACTACACTTGATTAGGGGGTTGTTAACGAAACAATAAAAATGCTTTCACCAGAAAGCAGACCGACTCCCAAAGAGACGAGGCACGAACTAGCATTCCTTCCTTTTCCATGCCCTGGAGAGACTCCCGTGGTGCCACGTTTACAAAAGATTATTATTAAAGTTGCAAAGTCCTAATCTAATAATGATATTAGCAAAAGAATTTATATAAATTTTGGTTTTATACTTAGCTCTTTTATGTGATTTATGTTAGCCGGAAAGAACACTTAGAATTTAGGAGTCTCCATTTAAGATTATAGATTTGCACCTCTGGAGTGTCGTTAGGCTTAAGAAAGGCTGCCAGACATTTACTGAGGGCATGAGACAAGTTGTACAATATTAAAAATTTAGATTAATACTTTAATTTATACAAACAGAATAATATCTTTAAATTTTAGCAAATTTATTTCCTATAGAAAACCTTTTACACACACACACACACACACACATATATATATATATATATATATATATGCGGGCAAACAAAGGAATTTCCTTTCCCTGCCATTCTCAAACATCATAGAATCACATGGAAGCGAAAGACGCACGTGGTTTCAAGGAATCAGAAATAAAGTTAGCCTTTTAGCAACAAAGGACGAGTAGGAGGCGTCTCAAGAAATGCCGCGAAACTCCGCGTCTCAGATCAGAGGTTATATAAGCGAGGGTCCACTGATACACTTTCTCACTCTCTCACTCATTCATTCACTTCGTCTCTGAGCAGTCATCACTTCTCGTCTTGTTCGTCAAGTCTCAGCATCCTTCGTTAGCAGCACCACACATCAAGCCACCCGCTTTTCCTTCAAGGCTCAGGTCTTTCATCAATTAAGACCTTCTACAGACTGCCTGCAGAAGCATTCCTTCGAAACCTAGCGCCGTTCGACTTCAGCCGGCTTCAGTCCCTCAAGCACCTACGAGGTTGGACAGTATTTTAGATTTAGTAATAACTACGGATGATAGGCTAATTACTGATCTTCAAGTAATAGAACCGTTGAGCAATAGCGATCACAATATGGTAGAGTTTGTCCTCTCAGTAAGTCACTCGAAACCAACTAACTCGACTAAAATTCCTAACTTCCAGCACGCAGACTTTAGTAAATTTCGAAATAAATTTTCACACGTCAATTGGGAAAACGTAATGGGGAACTCCAACGCAAAACTAATGTGGGAATCGTTCGTAACGGTATTTAGGACTATAAATGAGGAATGTGTACCGTACAAAATTAAGCGTGCGAAAGTAAACAACAAGCCCTTGTGGTTTACTTCTAGAGTAGGAGACATTATAAAGAGTAGAGATAGGGCTTATAGGCTATATAAGTGCGATAAAGATAATCTGTTGTTACGAAACAACTACATATCTCTAAGGCGTGAAGCTAAAAGTGTAATAAAAAAGTCAAAACGCGAATTTGAAATCTCCATAGCTCGTGACGGTAAAGAAAACCCCAAGCGATTCTTTCAATACGTCAATAATAGAAATCCAGTAAAAAGTGTCTTGGTCCATTAAAAATGTAAATGGAGATCTAGTCCTGAAAACAAGGAAATGGCTACCTTGCTAAACGAATTTTTTACGTCAGTTTTTACTATAGAAGATGTAACGAATATCCCTACGGTCATAGACATAATACCTTTTGATAATGGTAATATTTTGGATAATATTGTCGTTAGTGAAGGGGAAGTAATGCGCTATATTGATAAAATGAAAACGCGTAAATCACCGGGTCCGGATTCCATATATCCCATACAACTAAAAGAATTAAAAGATAGCATTGTTGTGCCGCTAACAAAGATTTTTAATGCGTCTATTTCTGAGGGGTGCGTACCAGATAATTTCAAGTTAGCAAACGTAACACCTATCTTTAAGAAAGGCGATAAAGGTGCGGCGGGAAATTATAGGCCAATCAGTTTAACGTCTGTTGTAGGTAAGCTACTGGAATCAATAATTAGGGATCGTATAGTCGAACACTTAGAATATAAGCTAGTTAGAAATACGCAGCACGGATTTAGGCGAAACAAATCTTGCTTAACTAATCTTTTAGAATTTTTCCAAAGCGTGGTTGACGTTTACGATAGACATCGGGCGGTTGATGTAGTGTATTTAGATTTTCAAAAAGCGTTTGACACCGTGCCGCACAAAAGACTCATTGAAAAAACTAAGGCTCATGGAATCAGGGGTGTAGTAATAAATTGGCTAGAAGAGTGGTTGCGAGGCAGGAAACAGAGGGTGGTCGTTGATGGAGCGGAGTCGTGTTGGGCTAATGTAGCGAGTGGCGTTCCTCAGGGTTCTGTATTGGGCCCCTTGCTTTTTCTTATATATATTAACGATTTAGATGTCGGCCTAGTCAGTACAGTTTCAAAGTTTGCGGATGACACGAAGCTGGGTGGTAGGGCGATTAATGACGAAGATAGAGGTAAAATTCAGGAAGATCTGAATAAAATCGTTGATTGGTCAGTCACATGGCAAATGAGATTTAACGTTGATAAGTGCAAAATTTTGCATATAGGTTCGCGTAACGGTAATTTTGCGTATAGTATGTCAGGGAAAGATTTAACAAGCGTAGAGCAGGAAAAAGATTTAGGAGTTATAGTCACTGGTGATTTAAAAGTAGCGAAACAAAGTACAGCAGCGGTCAATAAGGCGAACAAAGTGTTAGGTTTTATAGCTCGAAATTTTGAGTACAAATCGCGCGATATTATAGTTCCTTTATAAATCATTAGTTAGACCCCATTTGGAGTACGCGGTCCAATTTTGGAATCCGCATATGCGCAAAGATATAGACAAAATCGAAAGAGTTCAAAGACGAGCAACTAAGATGATTCCGTCTCTTAGGTCAAAGTCGTACGAGGATAGGCTTAAGGAGTTAAAATTGACTACACTCGAGACTAGGAGGTTAAGGGGTGATCTAATCCAGGTTTTCAAAATTATGAATGGGTTCGATAACGTAGATAGAGATAGCTTTTTCGAAATATCTCAATATAATAGGACTAGAAATAACGGGTGTAAGTTGACAAGTAGAAGGTTCGAGACAGCAGTTGCGAAAAACTTTTTTACGCATAGAATAGTAAATAGCTGGAATAGTTTGCCGGTAGAAGTAATTAGTAGCACGTCTATAAACATGTTTAAAAATCGATTAGACGCATGTTGATAGAAAGGGTATAGTTTAAGGTAGTAAAATTAAGGCTTTGTGGGGATAGATCCCACAGCTCAACACAAGTGTTGTGGGATATAGGGAGGCAGCGTCTTGGGTTAGGGGATACTCTCTGTCCTTACACACCCCATTTAAAGAGATTCCTCTGCCGAGCGGTGCCCCCCATAGTACTGTGAGGTATTGAAAAACTCATGATCTTCACTTGCCCCACAAACACCTTTAAATGGGAGACCCAAATGGGTGCACACACATTTCTACATTACTGTACAGTCTTTACAGCCACACCTACACTTTTCCTCGTAAGTGTATATATTGTAATGTATATGGTTGTAAATTTTGACTTGGTCCGCAATCGATATGGACCGTGACTTGATGGATACCGTAATGAAATTGACTGGATTCTTTGGATCTGATATATTTGCATGTCCGTTATAAATAGATATAGAGTGTAACATATTTGTGGATAGTAGTCTATTATGACTTGATCCTCTGGATCGAGATTCTATCTTTAGTTTTAAATCGATAATTAATTATTTTAATTGATAACACTGGGGAACAAATTTCAACTTTTTGTCTATTGAATTAGATTTGACAGTTAGTTCTAGGTAATTTGGGTGCGCTGAGCACGAATTTTACTCGGTTTTGCTCTATCAGGTCCTGATTTTGCTCAACACCCCTCCTCTTTCGTCGTATTCATAAAAAGGTTTTTTTCTCAATACTCGCTAAGTCTTTTTGCAGTTACACATTATGCAACTAGGTTTTTATCTAGGTATTTGTACCTATTGTTATGGTATTGTTGTATTATGTATATTTTTATATGTAACACCCTAAAAATATTTTTAATTTTGTCATTTTTAACCCATTTTAATATTAGTAAATTAAGCTAAAAATATCATAGAATTCTAAAATTTTCTCGAGCGTTCCTGTTCTCTGTAGAGTATTCTAGAGGGACAACTAAAATATATAAAAGCGACTCGTTTCCAGAGTTAATCAGTCAATTCAATCAGTCAGTCAGTTCAGTCAGTGAGTTAGTTAATTAAGTTTGGGCATTAACATAATTTTGAATTGGCATATGATTTAGTGAGTAATTTTGTCATCGTGATTTAATATAGTTGATTTAATTAGACGTAATTTATATTGTACCTACTCATCCGTGTTTCTAGTTTAATTTCATAGATTGTAAGTACCTATTTCATAATAAGTACCTATTTAAACTAATTTTTGTGTTTATATTTCAGATTTTCTTAAATTTATATGAATTAAGGGCTTTAAATACCTTTACAAATTGGCAGAACAATCAAGCAATATGTCATCAAGCACTAGAAAGTTCAAATGCAAAAACAACCCTGATTCCTTCTGTTATATATGTGGAAATTTTACACTTCCACATCAACGAGCAAATATAACTGACTTCGTAAAAAGAGCTTACTTAGCTTATTTTGGCATAAAACTGGGGGACCAAGATAAATCGTGGGCTCCACATAAAGCCTGCACTATATGCATTGAAAGACTGCGACATTGGACGAAGGGTTCGGATTCAAAAATACCTTTTGGAGTTCCGATGGTAAGTTTATGATTTCATAAAACTACGTAATTTAATCACTAGTATACTGTAACTTACCTAAATGTAATTGTAACTTAGGTACATAAACAAAAATTTACAGAAAATGTTTATAAGAATCTCAAATATTGCATAAGGTTGAAACACATAGAAATGTTAAATGTTTGGGTGATAACTTTTGATAAAATTCATAAAAACAAGTCTCTCGTCGCTTTTGTTAACGCTTTACAATTTTTTTTCCATATCAGGTGTGGCGAGAGCCTACTAACCACGAGACCGATTGCTACCTTTGCTTTGTCAAGACTTCGGGCTTCACTAAGAAAAATAAACATTGTATCGAGTACCCAAATTTCGACACCGCGATACGACCTGTGCTACATTCAAATGAGATCCCCATTCCAAAATTTAAGGGTCTGCCAACTCAAGAATTAGTTGAAGATGTTCCTGAAAATATTGTTATGCACTTTGAGGAGTCAGACACCGATTTTGACCCCAGCGTATTTGAAAGTCAAAACGATCCGCAAAAGTTTAACCAGGCCGAGTTGAATGATCTTGTAAGGGATCTAAATTTGCCAAAAAAGGCTGCGGAAATTTTAGCTTCAAGACTTAAAGAGAAAAACTTGCTTACTTCAAACACATACATTTCATTTTACAGAAAAAGAGAAGAAGAACTTGTTAAATATTTTAGAACAGAGGATAGTTTAGTATATTGCTGCGACATAGTTGGTTTGTTAAAGAAGATGGGGGTTGAGTCTTACGATGCAAATGATTGGCGCTTGTTTTTAGACAGTTCGAAAAGAAGTCTTAAGTGTGTGTTGTTGCATAATGGCAATCTATACGGCTCGATACCGATTGGGCACTCAACAAAATTAAAAGAAAAGTATGAACATATAGAAAAGGTTTTAAATCTTATCAAATATAGGGAGCACGAGTGGATCATATGTGTTGACTTAAAAATGGTTAATTTTCTGCTAGGACAACAAGGAGGGTATACTAAATATCCCTGCTTCCTTTGCTTATGGGACAGCAGAGCCAAGGAAGAACATTATTTCAAACAAATCTGGCCAGCACGAACATCACTTACTGTCGGAGAAAAAAACGTAATTAATCCACCTTTAGTGAGCAGAGATAAAATCATATTTCCTCCTCTGCATATAAAACTAGGCCTCATTAAACAATATGTAAAAGCTTTAGATACGAACGGCGAGTGTTTCAAATACATAACTTCAAAATTTCCAAGTTTAAGTTATGAAAAAATCAAGGCGGGAATTTTCGACGGTCCACAAATAAGAACAATGATTAAAGACAGCAATTTTCCTAATGTCATGAATGAACGCGAAAAAAATGGCTGGTTCTCATTCGTGGACTTGATAGAAAACTTTTTAGGCAATTATAGGGCAGATAACTACGAAGAAATCGTAAAAAAACTTTTAAGGGACTACAAAGAGTTAGGTTGCAATATGAGCATAAAAATGCATTTTTTGAATAGCCATCTTGACCAATTTCCAAGTAATTTAGGTGATGTAAGTGACGAACAAGGGGAGAGATTCCACCAAGATATCAAAATTATGGAGGAACGGTACCAAGGCCGCTGGGATTCCCACATGATGGCTGATTACTGCTGGTGCTTGAAAAGAGACCTGCCATCAACAAGCAAATACGCTAGAAAGTCTTACAAAAGAAAATTTTTGCCACAGTGAAAGCTTCATATCTGTTTGTTTTTTTATTTTAAGTCATTTCTATCGTTATAATGTAATTTTACTGTAGTTTGAACTGCTTGTATTCATGAAACTTGAAAAAAAAATTAACACATGACTTAATTTTTTAGTCCTAATTTGAAAAATCTGGAAAATGGCACATAGGCTGTCGACAAGAATCAGGACCTGATAGAGCCAAACCGAGTTGAAATTCGTATTCAGCGCACCCAAATTACCTAGAATCAAGTGTCAGATATCATTCAATAAAATACGTGTTGCCCAGTGTAATGTATATGGTTGTAAATTTTGACTTGGTCCGCAATCGATATGGACCGTGACTTGATGGATACCGTAATGAAATTGACTGGATTCTTTGGATCTGATATATTTGCATGTCCGTTATAAATAGATATAGTGTAACATATTTGTGGATAGTAGTCTATTATGACTTGCTCCTCTGGACGAGAGATTCTATCTTTAGTTTTAAACCGATAATTAATTATTTTTAAATTGATAATTATTTAGTTTCGTAAAAATTGGTCGTTGCCAATTTACCGGCAGTTTTTACATAAATTTCTTATGTTCTTGTGGTTCGGAACCCACGTAAAATTGTAGGTCCCCTCCGCCACCACGGAGGACATACACAATACACGATTACGAACACAGTTAGGTAGACCAGCCATGAGTGGATCCTAGGGTCTTTGTTGGTCTGAAACATTATAACATTATAACAACTCTACACGAAGCGAATCAACACTTCGAGGCGACATCATTCTGACCTTGGTTTAACTCATCCTTTATCTTAAGAGTCGACCGGCGCCCGTTCAACAAACTTCAATAGGACGGTCAACATCACCTCGGGCCTACGTTCTACAAGGTCAACCTTCAAGCCTATCTTCTTCTCAAGAGGTGTTTTCAACAATGTCGGTAAGCTCTCTGTGCCTCGTTCTTAAGCAATGCTCGCTAAGCCAATACCGTAATCGTGTATCATCCTGCTCTGGTGTTCTTTCATGTAATCCTAAATACTTTGCATCCGTTTATTTAAGCATTTTCATTATTGATGGCCTAATCGATTCGGAGTACAAAACGTACGTGCATAATTTCTATTATCATCAGGTTGCATCATTTATTCCATGTTTCATGTTTGCATATCATTAGCCTACCTAAATGAAGGCCTAATCCACTTACAGTGTACCAACTTAGTGTATTCCTTCCAATCATTATTAGGCTGCAGCATCTTGTTTATGTTTCATTTTGCACATCATTAGCCTACCTAAATTAGTGTATTTACTTAACAATTAATCTGTATAACCATTCCCTTATTTGCTAATCCTTAGTCATATTTAGCATACCATAAATGCCGTTATATAATTGTTAATCACCGTAAATACCTTAATTGTCATTGTTATTCACTGTGAACAAATAACTGAATTATTTTCTTACACAAAACAACAGTGATTTTTATAACCTTATATTTTGTTTGGGTGTAATCCAAACTGGTGACCTCGAAGCATTCGTAACATCATATCATATATTCAATATCATTTCATTAAGTTGGTAATTATAGTAGGCCTAATCATTATCATCTCACTTGGCTCATATTAGGCCGACTATATATATATATTATATATAGTAAGGAACAACCCAGAACAAAACCTTTCAATCAAGTTATATAAGGGTGTCCCAGGAGGAAATGTCAAGAATGCACCATTTGACTCTTTGGGTATTTCTAAGTAGAAAGTTTATATCGACATGTGCCTGATTCCCAACCGTTACCGAGATGCAGGCCTCTACATTTGGGTAACTAAAACATAATAAAAAGCCGATCTTAGATAATATT
Organism: Bathynomus jamesi; assembly: GCA_023014485.1. Classification (NCBI taxonomy): domain Eukaryota; kingdom Metazoa; phylum Arthropoda; class Malacostraca; order Isopoda; family Cirolanidae; genus Bathynomus; species Bathynomus jamesi. Next base: position 323,139 of record JAJOZX010005297.1, read on the forward strand.
CAATGACATTTAATGATACATTGGCAACTGTGCAGATCCTCACATTATTTACATTATTTTTTTGTCTGGGGGTTCTTGAAGAGTAACGTTTATCAGCGGGGTAAGCCCGAAACTAGGGAGCAGTTGGTTGCACGTATACAGGGCAGAGCTGGGCAATAAATACATTGAATGTATTTAAATACTAAATACATGGGAGAAATGTATTTAAATACTAAATACATTTTACGAATGTATTTAGATACTAAATACAAAATACATCAATTGTATTTAAATACATTTGTAAATACATTTTAAATACATACAAATTTTAACATATGCATTCACTAATTCACTAAGCCATGGCACGCACACGATAAAGAAATCAACCGCTTTCGACTAAGAGTGGCACACAACTGATTGAAGTGACACGTTGAAACATGAACCATGCTATACTACACTGTCGACGCGTCGTACTGTGCTAGTACAGAACGTGTATTAAACCAGTAAAAGTATTTACATTTTTATATTTTGAGTATTTAAATACTCATTAAAGTATTTAAATACTATATTTAAATACATGAAAAACATTGTATTTATAAATACAGTTCTAAATACACAAATGTATTTAAGTACGTATTTAAATACAAATGTATTTAAATACTGCCCAGCTCTGATACAGGGTAACAGGATGCGTTCATAAACCTCAGAAATGAACTTCCGCGTTTTCCTTGGCAAGACTCGATGGATCGGAGGCTCGTCGCGTGCATTGAAGAAGGAGGGGGTCACTTTGAAACCATTCTGCAATAAGTGCAATAGTGTATTGTATGTTTGTACTTTTTGTAAACCACAAGTGTCATTAAATAATATCTAAGATCGCCTTTTTATTATGTTTTAATTACCCAAATGTAGAGCCTGTATCTCGGTAACGGTTGGGAATCAGACCCATATCGATATACTTTCTATTTAGAATACCCAAAGAGTCAAATGGTGCATTCTGACATTTCCCCCTGGGACACCCTGTTATACAGGGTGGGAGAAAAGTCTTTAAGTATTTTATACATACAACTATTTAGTTGTTAACATTAATACAGATAAGTGTTCAAAATCAAGATGATGAAACCAAATCAACAAAAAGTCTCTAAGAATTTTATTCATACAAATATTTTGTTTAAACTGTAATTTAATCTTCAAAGAGTTCTCCATCCGTTGTCATACCTTTGTGGATTTTCTCCGTAACTCTTCATTGTTCTTCTGAACATATCGAGTCTGATCCTTTTCAGTTCATCTATTCTGTGGCCAAGCGCATTCACATTTAGATAGATGAAACTAGGAGTGTACAGTTTGTCAGGGAAAGCCCAAAGCCGGAAATCACATGGGTTAAATCGGGTGATCTGGCTGGACACTCGATGGGACCTCTCCGCCCGACTCATCTTTCTTCAACGTTGGTATCCAGAATCTCACGGCAGGTGCAGAGTAATGTGGCGTGGTTGCTATTTGTGGTGGGTTTATTATATTTTTCTTGAAATAAACGCTACAAGATACACTTCTTCATTGCTGTATTCCATCCTTACTGACATGACGCTGACTCGGGCTAGGGCTTAGGGCCTTCCTCTTCTAGCCTAGGGTCATTCCTGGCCTTGTATAGTTGCTTTGAAAAGTATCGCATGCACTGCAGTGATATCATTGGAATTCATTTATTATTAACAAATTATTTGTATGTATAAAATCCTTAAAGACTTTTCTCCCACTCTGTATATGGAATGAATTTCCCACTTGAACACGTGAAATGAATGAATGATGCAAACCACAAGGAAAAAGAAAAATGATTCCAGTCTTTCGTGTATTGATGAATACACGAAAGGCCTTGGAATAATTTTTTTTCCTTGTGGATTTGCATTATATATATATTATATAATATATATATATATATATATATATATATATATATTTATTTATTTATTTATTTCACCTAAATAATTTCTTAATTCTGAATCTCGGCTTTCGGCCATCAAACAAGAGGTGTTAATTGACTTCGTCTGTGATGAATTACACGTCAAAACACACCCTGATTCTCTTCACTTCCGTACACCAAGTTGAAACGAGAAACAGGGAGAGACCCTGATGATTGACCATTACACACACACACACACACACACACACACACGTGCGCATTTCCACATAAGAGAGAGAAAAAATACTCAACCTAGGTTAATTCAACCTAACCTAACCTTAGTGCCATCGACCCAACTTCCCAAGAAGGATGTGGTAAGTGTTTCGGACGCAGTTCAGGGCTCGAAGGGTGTTTTCGGTTAAGTCATTAAATAGCGAGGTACTCATTAATCTAACCTATTCTAACCTAACCAAACTTTAACTAACGTTAAGTAGCGTAACCTAACGTAATCAAGACCAAAGGCAAAGACTAAAGGCATCCCTTTTTACTAACAAAAAAAAAAAGTTTCTAGCTTTTTATATACAAGAGTAAATGTTTTTGATGTTTTGAGGTACATAAAGTGTTACTTAAAAAAAAAACAAATACGCCACTACATCTGTGAATTATCACACACTCTAACTCACTCACGCCCAGTTGCCGACGCGCGCACCACACACCCACACATTGTGTGTAATATACTGTGTGTGTGTGTGTGTGTGTGTGTGGTGTATATATATATATATATATATATATATATTCTTATCCTCTTAAACAATTAATTTTTAACTTTTATGTTGCGAACCACTTCCTTCTCGTTGGTTAGATCATAAACAGGAAACATAAAAGCAGAAAAAAAAATGAAGACCATTTTCTTTCCTGACGATCTTAGATAAAAGGACATTTTTTTCTCTTAAAAGCAACTTTTGTAACTTAGTTTTTTTTCCAAGTTCCTCGTCTTTTGTTTGCGTCCTCATCACCTGTCATACATTTATTTGAGTTATTAATTCTCTCTCTCTCTCTCTCTCTCTCTCTCTCTCTCTCTCCTCTCTTACTCTCTTACTCAGAATTTAAATAAAATATGTCCTTATTCGTTGTCTTCTGAAAGCGATTTGTGACCATAAAATTTCCATTTTCAGATGGATATTTCATGATCATAATAAGTTTGGATAAAATACTATTATTGCTATTACTAATGTTAAAGCCAAGCTTTCCTCATTTCCTTGACCGAGTAATTACGAACATAATTCTTTGTAATGTATAATATAATATACTCATAAATTCAACAAAAATTCTGTGACTCACTCAAATTTATAGGAATTTTTACCTTTTAAAATATATTCTTAACGTAAACAAAATTTTGAAAAAAAAAAAAAAAAAAACACGATACAAACACTTTTTTCTATTTCCTTTTGAATTAAAATAAATGTACAGGGTGTCCACAATGTCTTTTCAGCCCAGTAAAATACTAACTGATTTTTGTTTTTCTTTCAAACCTATTTGAAATGTGTGACAGCAACAATTATACGATTGAACAACGCATATTGGCTCGTACCTGGGTCCATAAGCGACCACGTAATGGTAAAACGATTGAAAAATATTCGTGCAGACTTCCAGGACAATTCAATTCCGAAATGGAAATCAGGAATTCTTATTTTGAATTTTTGTTTTTCTTATTTTATAGAATTTAGGACACTCTTGTTTTTAACTTCTCATTTTCGAACTTGTTGCATTTTTCTTTTATTGAAACAATTCCTGTTTTGAACAGTGAAAAAAAGACTGTTTTAGGTCAGACTCGTATTTTTTATTGGCAATTGAAACTAAGGTGCAGTGACAAGCTTGACCTACGTCAGAATGAACAATTCGTACGGAATCAAAACCAAGGTTAAATATATTTGCACTTCCACTAATTGTTTTTATTAACGTTAAAAAACAGAAATTTTACTTTTTGCAGGTCCATATATAATTGTGTGTGTGTGTGTGTGTGTCATAAAACCATTTACATATGCCATTTTATACAACCACAGTTATGCAACGTAATTTTCAGTAATGAACAACGTTTTAACTGAATGGGTGTTTCTTCACTTTTCTGGCCAGCAGAAAATATGCACTGGGCAGAGAAAACATGCCCAAGATGATCCCAGAGTTAGGGTAAATGACATACAAGGGGACACGATTTTGTAAAATTTTATACTTTCTTTCCCACTTATCACCATTCCCGCTGTCATTGGTGGTCCGAAAGAGAGAATGGTTTAAGATGAATTCTGAATTTAATTTAATCTAACGCTAACCTAACCTAAACTAACACTAACCTAACCTAATGTAACCCATGAGCGAAGCTGGAAATCCGAGGATGAAATTAGGAAATTATGGAGAACGACTGAGAGCAGAATGCCGATGGAGATTCGTATGCATTCTACATACAGTTACGAATACAAAGATTTTTAACCAAATGTGGACAAAACACACTTTCGATTGAAAGCAAGAGAAGTTTTACGTGGGTGGAACGCCGCCTCACTTTTCTTCAACAATTTGCCAGTCATGGCCACAGTGAAAAAGTCCAAACCGTTGCATTCACGTCGGGAACCTCCTAAATACACAAGCTATCACCCCGACCTTACACTAGTGAACCTTTTTCTGTGTGGGCACGTTTGAACTAGGCAGTTGGTAGACCTCAACCTCGAATCTCAACAAATGCAAGGAAATTTCATAAAATCTTTGTCATGTGTGAGAGAAATGTCGCAACATGAGTATTCCATGGTCTCCCGCCCTCACTTATATATATATATGTTAGTCAAAGTGTGTAACCAGCCATTTCGCGTAATGGCTGAAACTTTGTCATTTCACAAAATGACTAAAATCTTCAGCCATTACACGAAATGGCTGAAATTCCACCTTGGTCATTTCGTACAAGATCATTTGCCCGGTTATGTCAACACTATGCCCTTGACAATTGGTTAGGTTAAGTTGTGTTAAGCGTGGTAAATCCTTCTTTCAGTCCTGAAGATCTCTTGTTTAGTTGCTTTGTCTACCCTAGAGTGGATCCTCGGGTCTTTGGTACCCCCTAACTTCTATAATATACCTTCGTTTTCACATAGCACCAGAGAAAGAAATTATAAGGCGTGAGGGCAAGTGAACAAAACGTTCAGCTCATAGGTCCTCGTCGGCCGACCTATTTACTGATCTGGAGAAGTACACAGGCGTTGAAACTCGATACTGATGTCTGGAGGGGCTCCACCTTGTTGAAAAATTTCTTCTTTAACATTTGCAATTATGTGCAGTTTGGGCAGGAAGAACATTTCCAGTATCTGCTGTTAATTTCCAACATTATAGCCTTTGAAAAAGGACGCGACTACAATCCCAACAGCTAAAACAGTGTATCACACATCAAGCTTTCAAGAGTCTCTTTGGTGGTGTCGGACTTAGGGAAAGTTTCTTCTTTCCGGACTCTGCAGTTATGCCGTTTTACCCGACCTGAAAGACGAAATGTGGTCTCATCACTAAACCAGATTTTGTCCAGGAGGTCTGTCTCATTCTCGAAGTGATAAAGAAAAGTCAACTCCGTGCATCGTGGTACACAGTTTTTACCTTCTGAGTGACTGAATCCTGTATGAAAATAGCATGATGTCATTCCAAAGCATCCTTTCAACCCTGCTGTACAACTGCTGTAACTCCAGTACAATCCGCCGTCGGATCGATTTTGTTTGGTAATCCTAGAAAGTCCCCCCTCGATCTGCTCAACATTTTCTGTGTCCACAGAACGTGATCAGCTTGAAGAAAACAATCAAACACAGAACCAGTTCCTAAAAACTACCAGTGGGTGGTGTAAATGATTGGCCTTCTGGGCACAATTTCGCTAGGAAAGACAGCTCAGTAGGGTCTCTGAGCGGCGATTTGGGGGATCTCTGCACGTTCTGACAAATCGTGATTTTCCACTTCATGCAGTGTTAGTTTTTCAACCATATTCACCCCCAAAATCAAATCGAAACGCGTCATACAAAATTTTTTTGATGGCCGCTCTTCCAAACGAAACCATATTTGGTATGTCGCTATGCATTAATTTTTCAGTTTTATGTTTTTCTATTTTTTTTTCAAAACTGGCACACACGGGTATCTTTTTATCATAATGACGTCACGGATACTCGATATTCCTCATAAAGGTGTATAACTTAAAGGTATTATGAAGGTCATGAGCGCATTTGAGACGGTATTCTCTTTTTTTGGTCCAGAGTTGTTTCTGCAATGAAGATTTTTTTTAAAAAGTGTACCGTGACTTTTGAACACCCTATATTTATTTGACAATCATACAAATTCTAGTTGATTTGAAAATAACTAGAATTTGTATGATTGTCAAATAACTTGAAACTTATTGAACAAAATATTAACTATGATTATATATATATATATATATATATATATTATAGTAACCTCGAAAAGTGGGGCAATGGACTTTACTGAACCTTGCAAAAGTCTTTGAAAATGGTTTACAAATTTACAGATTTAGCGTAAACTTATATAATCTTCGATAAACCCGTCTTTTATTGATGAAAATTAAACAAATATATATCGTGTAAATAATGTTCACCTTGAGCTATAAATCAAAACATTTAATATCTTCTTATATATATACTGCATATATATATATATATATGTGTATGTAGCCTATGTGTGTGTGTAAAATTTTTACCTGATATAGTCATCAATATAGTATTAGTCATTTTCACCCGGCGTCTGGCGTGTAAATTAAAATACAGTATCGCTAATTGTGTAAATTACTCTTTCTTAATGAGCTTATTTACGATAATATAAAATTTCCTGGACTGGCGCATGCAAACTTCCTATAATAAAATAATATAAATATATATATATATATATATATATATATATATATACGGTACGTTAATGGTATAAAAGCTTCATAAAGTAAAGAAACCTATTTCTCCATATGCGCTTCACGACCAGACGAGAAGAAAATATTTGAACATTCATTACACGAAGGTTTACTGTAAGTAAATGACTATAAAATATCTCAGAACTTCCTTCCTGTATACTACAAGCCTTCCGAAATACACACGAACAACAAACATGGAAATCGTACGTGATCATCGTATAGAAATCGTATGTAAATCGTATAATTGCTCCTATTTTTTCACGTATATTTAGTATTATTTAACCATCAGAATGAAACGAAAGTGTAGCCTATTTTTCTCCCTCAAAATATTGTATTGGAAAAAAATTTTTTTTTTTTTCCTGACTGAAATGGTGTTATAAAGAAACTGTTTTCCATTTTTCCTCCATTCATTGTATAGAAAGTTTTACCTGGTAATAAAAGGTAATTAACGGCTCGTACACTGAAACTACTTCATTTATTTATTGAGGAAATGATTTTTTGTTTTTACTTCTCTAATAAGCGAGTGATAAACATAACAAGATAAATGTACACAGAGGGTTTCAGGTAAACACCAGAAGCTGCAGTGACTAATCCAGTATTTAAACAAACACACACACACACACACTAAAAATATCATTTCTATTGTAGTGTATACACAAGTGTGACAACTATTCAGTTTGTTAACACATCAATCAATTAAAGCTTTTTGTTGAACTATTTGACGAGCCGAAACGAAGGCATCCACCTTCAAGAAACATGTTTGAACAAGCAAAAGTGAATCTGAAATCTAATAAATTTTGTTAGTTTAGCAAATCAGGTTGTCTAATACTGTTAAAAAAATAAAAAGGAAAAAGTAAATTTAAAAAAAGAGTTGCTGATTTTTGTGCTGTCAAATGTCATGTTGTTCATTTTGGAAGTTATAAAAACTTCTTCCACCTACCTTAATAAGAGTTCTTAATGACCTCACCGTAACTTCCTTTGAAGAAGTGATGTAACGCCTTTTATATGTAATTAGTTATTAATAAATATGAAGAAAAAATAAGCTAAGAAATGTCCATTTTATTATAAGAACTTAATATAAAAATAGTTTAGCTTTTATGATCCGAGGAATAAGGTGTCGAAATGCGAATTTTAAATCTATACTCTATTCTTTTATATAGGACTACTTCCCATTTCCCGCTATTCTCATTGCCATTCACGGTCCGAAAGTTGGAATGTTCGGAGTGATAATCCTAAATTTGGGGAATGTTTCCTAATTTTGGGATGGGTAATAATAATAATGAATTAAGGGGCGGGGGCCAGAAACTAGCACAGCTCAGGGCAATGAATGTGTCCCATTGCTATAACCTCTGCATTATTATTACAAACATCATGAAGGTTCGAACCCCCCAACCTTTGCCTTCACTAGCATACAGGGAAACGCTGTAAAAAGTAATAAGGGGAGCTGTGACGTAATTGAAAAGCGAAGTTGAAGTTGAAGTTGAAAATCCGATACAGAATTCCACAGTGGGACAGGATCTACCGGGTGTCCCATTTGAAATGAAACAACTTTGAAACCTTATAATTTTTTATTGAATATTCACACAGTAAATAGTCAATGTCATAAAGTTTGATATATATGTGAATTATAACATTTAGATACATTAGATACATTGTGCATAGCATAATGTTTCCTTTTGTTAAGATCTTCACATGTTATATGCTGAACAATTTGAAGCTTATATGGATAGAGCTGCAGCCGCTTGCGCACGACTCTGTGCACACTTGCACAGTTGAACGAGGAATCTGCAGTTCGACACTGGCACGACGGAATGTTCCTTTAGAACACTGCCAGTCTCCTCAAATTTTTTGGTCCATGCATATAGGTCTCTTCTGGTGGGTGGTTCCTTGTGAAAGGGTGTACGGAATCACCGTTGCACCAGAATAGAGGACTTCAACTCAGCCATCCATAACGTGCATTTCGCTTTTTCTTGTGGGGTAAACATAATTCAATCTGAAACAAACAAACATTATGACAAAAACTTATGCATATGGTGTAGTAACTGGCAAAGTTTCAACATTCTCACATTAATACTTTAAAAATTACAAAGTTTCAAAGTTGTTTCATTTCGAAGGGACACTTGGTATTTGAGAATTGCCTACTTTGAGATTCCCACTTTGAGCTCCTCATTGTCGGACGAAACGTAAAATGGGAATGACCTAAATTAAAACGAGACCACCTTCAAAATTAAATCTTGAAGAACTATAAATAATTTGTATATTCTTTTATCCTCGCCTAGTTCCGTTATCCACAGTCAAAGAACAACAGAACATTAGAGAGAGAGAGAGAGAGAGAGAGAGAGAACTGTTAATATATAGTTATCTGTCATTTCGGCGCCTAGCTTTCATGAATCCTTGTTCACAAGATAAGCTCTTTCTTTCTCTTTCTTTAAAACACTTAAAGCATTGTTGGTTTGAATTGAAAATGGGTTTCAATTTTCATTCCTTTTGACTTTCTGATAATGAATCTACAAAACGATGTATTTTATTCTTCATTATTCGCCTCAACACTTCATCATCATCATCTGTATAATTAAGGAAAACAACAATTGTTTTAAATATACAACAAAAGTTTGTTTGTTTCATTTATGTTTTTTATTGAAGAAAGCTTTTACCCCCCTTTCAAAAAAAATGTGTATTTAATTCAAAAGGAAAAGTTTTTTGAATTTTAGACGGATAAAAAGTACAGTGTTCAAAATTATTAGGCTGAGTTTTGTTTAAAATGTAACGAAATATATGATGTCACTTTAAATTGAATTGGATTCAAATTGAACGTAGAGCTATGAGATTATATTTGCTTCGAATTAATCATTTTCAAGTTTCCTACATGAAGTTAAACCAAATTTCAAATAAATATAATTTTATACGCGTTTAATCTAAACCATATTTATTTTCAAGTAACGTCAATAGGATACAGTAAGTCAGTAACCCCTCTTGTATAATCCTCATGTACGAACGTGACGTCAAATTTTCCGCCAAAAATATCCGCCAAAACTTTCTTTCAATTT
>JAJOZX010005298.1:7500-27500 GCA_023014485.1 Bathynomus jamesi
CTAAGAAGAAGATTTTAACAAGAAGATGTTCACCCAAGAAGATGTTTACCCAAGAAGATGTTTACCCAAGAAGATGTTTACCCAAGAAGATGTTTACCCAGAAGATTTTTACCCAGAAGATTTTTACCCAGAAGATTTTTACCCAGAAGATGTTTAACCAGAAGATTTTAGCCAGACACGTCTTCAGGACACACCTCAAAAGGATTTCGCCATAGGAATCTTGTTAAGTATAAAACTTAAAAAAAAAAAAATAATTTCTAAACATTTGAAGTCATTATTATTAACAATTAATATTTAGTATTGAGCCAGAATTTAACACAAAACACAGTGAACATTCAGACACCAGTGATACATTTTTTTTTTAGTGAAACAGTAATTTTCACAAAAGTTAAAAGTCACAAGAGTTAATTGTAACAGAGTTAATTGTAACAGAGTTAATTGTAACAGAGTTAATTGTAACAAAGTTAATTGTAACAAAGTTAATTGTAACAAAGTTAATTTCAGAGAGAGAATTTCAGTTATTTTCAATGTTACATTCAATATAGAATAATTTTATTTTTATGTACCTTCCCGTACATTAGAATGAAATATTGTTACATCTTTTTTATTTTTCTGTTTGCAAATTTTTTTCAATTACTGAATTGAATTGACTTGCAAATTAAGAGAGAGAGAGTTTATAGATTTAGAGAGATACTTGAAGTAATTTTGAAGTCATTTTTTTTTAAGTCATTTTTAAGTCATTTTTTTGAAGTCAGTTTTGAAGTCAGAAGGTTGCACCAAGAGGGTCAACCAAACCCCAGAGGTTAATCGTCTCCACTTGATAAAGATCAAGTGCAGTCATTTTCCATTTTTAGTTTCATTTTCAGTTCAGAATACTTGATAAGAGGTCAAGTCAGAAGGTTGCGCCAAAACGGCCAACCGCCCCAGAGATTTATAGAGATAATTGATAAGAGTTCAAGTCAATAGGTTGCATCTAAGAGGGACAACCGCCCCAGAGATTTATAGAGATACTTGATAAGAGTTCAAGTCAATAGGTTGCATCTAAGAGGGACAACCGCCCCAGAGATTTCAGTTAGATTCAAAGTCAGAGTTAGATTCGAAGTCAGAGTTAGATTCGAAGTCAGAGTTTATTTCAAGTCAGAGTTTTACTTGAAGTCAGAGATTTATTCCAAGTCCCAAGTCATTTTTATTTCAAGTCCCAAGTTAGTTTTCAATGCAGTCAATTGAATTCAACTTTTCCTTTAATTTAAGAAAATGTAATTTAAGAATTTAATTCAACCTTTTTATTTTGTAAAAGAGAATTAAAAATTCAGCCTGAATTGACCGATTTGCGTCTTTAGTTTAACCATTTTTCTTGCTCATGTCATTATTGCGTATATAAATATACAGGTGAAATGACATTTTGTTGTTTGTAACCAAAATAGTTTTTACAATTGTTTGTAACGATTTTGGTAATTATTGTAATGTATACGTGATAATAATAGTTGTGTAACAATTAATCGATCATGTACCTAATTTATCCTGCTCTGTACGATCGGGAAATTTACCCGTATGACCGCACATATCTTAAATTTCATTCATTTAATTTTTAATAAAACTTCTACGCAATAAAACAGATGTATTTGTCTATATGCAAACAAGTTTTCAGACTAAAATATCAAATAATTCAAATTCTATCAACATTCAACGAAAAAGTATAATTTTTCTACTTAACAGGCAAAAAATTATTAAACCTTTTTAATATTTTTTTATTATTATATAAAAATAATTTTTAATATAAAATTCAATTGAAATTATTAAAAGAAAAGATTGTTCGAAATGCTTCCCTTTCATTTCAATAACTTTTTTATTCTTGATCGAAATTTATCTATGATTCGATTTACTTTTATTTTTTTTAGAATATTATAAAATTGTATTTAGCTCGTGGAAATGCATAATTGATTCATATTTTTAATTTGTATTTTTTCTTTTTCTTTTGCTCAATTAATCATGAGTAACTGTCCTTAAATTGTTATTGTACCATTCAGTAGTCGAATTTAATCTGTGTCTCGAAATTATAAACATAAATACACATTTGACCACAGGTCTATACATCATCCACTACGTAATTCGATTTGTACCTACAACAGTCAATAAAAATGCATGCACACTATATATATACTATATATATATATATATACAAACCTGATGCTAAAATCATTAAATATCACAAAAAAAAAACTATTTCATTACGTAAGTGCAACTTATGCTATTTAGTCTTAATCATTTTTTGCTTACTATATATAAATTCTCGCTCATGCATTTATACAGTTTTAACAATCTGTCTCGAAATTATTAGCTACACACTTTATACCTAGCACACAAAAATACACACTAGACCACAGGTCTATACATCATCCATTACGTAATTCTATTTTTACCTACACTAGTCAATCAAAATTAGCTTATAGCTTGTATGATTTATATTTTTCCCTCTTACCTATTCATTATGAATAAAATTTATCCCACAGAAGAAAAAAATAAAATTTTGTAAAAAATTTTAACCATATCATTCTTTGTCTAACTTAATTGTTTGTCTAAATTAACGTACTAATCCTTTTATTCTGTTTGTATAAAAGTCGTTTTAATCTTTGATTTTTTTTTAATATTTTGTAAGCAAGTGTCATTTTAAAAATTTGATTACTCTGCATTGTACTCAACTACCCGAACTCATTCTGTATAAAATTTCTATTGTAAAGAATGTCGTCATTACTTACGATGTTATTTTCTCATTTGTATTGTATTAATGGTACCCTATTAAATTATTTTATAAATATCATTTTTAATAGGGGAGAGTAATGTAAAAAGCGAACAATGAACAATAGTTTTATGTTCGAATGTCCAGTTTTACGTTAGAAGCCAAAATCGCAGAAGCGAGTTTTGGGTAAAATTTCGATTTTTGTAATAATGACATACACTATGACGTCACAAAATAACTTTATTCCCTTTACGTTCCCACTCTGTGTCTCTAATTCGTTCTTGTAAATCTTCCTAACAATGATTCGTACTATACGTACAAATTCAATAACTATGACGTCACATTTTCCCGTCATTAATTTCCCTTCATCATATCTCTAGTATTCAATGTATGAAAATTTATATATCATCATAATAAAAACTGTACACCCTATAGAAGTCATTATTTATGTTATGTAGTATAAATATAACTATTATTCGACCATATCCACGCCCCATACGTCCATATTTAGCTTGACCGCTATCCTTTATTAATTTTATTACTTATTCATTCATCTACCTATTGTCTACTTATGCCCTATCAACTTCTCAGTCTATTTTTCGTGTCAATCTATGAAACGCAAAACTTTCGCAGTTCGTTCTAAAACGCAAAAATACGTTCTCGTATTATTTAAAAAAAAAAGTGCGTTCAACCCTCGCAAGATATTCATAAATGCTTAGTAAGTTATTATCAGAAATTCCACTCATCCCAGCATAATTTGAACGCTTCTAAGATAAAAAAGGTCTCCTTTCGCTTTGATTCGAATTTATAACATTATAGCATATTATTCAGTAGTAGATATGTCAATTAACTATTTGCTAAAATTGTAATTAAATGTAATCCTTTAATATAATGTAATTGATGTAATGTACTTTAATGAAACTGTAATGAACAATAACTTGTAATGTACTTCAGTGAAACTAATTAAATGTAATGATTTAATTTATAATGTAAGAATGTACTTTAATGGAATTGTAATTAAAACAATAATAAGTGAATATGAATTAATTGGTAATTGTAATCGTAATTGTAATGAACCAAAATTAATACGTACTCAGTCATGTACTCAAAATTGTGCTTATGTGCTAATACGAAATTATATCGCTTTCAGGAATGTAGAATCAGCGATAGTTGTTCTTTTTATTTTTTATTTTTTATTGTTTTTAGTTGAAATCTTTCAAAAAACATCTGATCATGTGTTTAAAAAAAGGGGGGAAATTTAACCTTCAACTGTTGTCCCCCAAACATTTAAGTTATATTATACGTATATTTGTAAAATACTTCACTTCATTATAGGACTTCATTTAAGACACTTCTAGATTAATCTTCATTATTAGAACTCTTCTCATTAGACATCTTCTCATTAGACTTCTTCAGATTAGCACTTCATCGGGAGGGGGCAGAGGCCCCTTGCCTCCTTAACTTAAGTATTTTTAGATTCCGGCCTGAGCCATGGTCGAAAGAGGTCGAACCTCTACCCTTGTAATTCAGAGTACCAACTGTAATTTTTAAGAAGTAAACCACGCTTTAAGAAGTTTTTATCTTTTTCCTTCGAGCCGTGCTCGCTTCAGAACTTAGTCAGAAAAGTCGATAATTATAAAAAGAGAAGAATTAATAAGCAGAAAGAAAAGAATTAACAGAGTGTCGACCCCCTAAGGCGACCGAAAAGAATTATAGAAAAGTATAAAGAAGAAGCATCCGTTGCAGCCTCCTAACTAGAACCCCTTCGAATCCGAACCGACTCAGGGCCATAAAGGGGGGGGGGGTTAACAGCTGGCGACCCTGCCAGGATAAGAAGAAGAAGATTATTTTAAGAAGAGGATTCTAAAAAGCTGGCTATCCCTGCCAGGATTAAAAGAAGATTATTTTAAAAGAAGATTTTAAGAAGAGGCCACTCTTTGGCCAAGATAGAAATTACCCTGCACCAGGATAAACAAAAATTGGCGACCTACTAAGAAGAAGATTTTAACAAGAAGATGTTCACCCAAGAAGATGTTTACCCAAGAAGATGTTTACCCAAGAGATGTTTACCCAAGAAGATGTTTACCCAGAAGATTTTTACCCAGAAGATTTTTACCCGAAGATTTTTACCCAGATGTTTAACCAGAGATTTTTAGCCAGACACGTCTTCAGGACACACCTCAAAAGGATTTCGCCATAGGAATCTTGTTAAGTATAAAACTTAAAAAAAAAAAAATAATTTCTAAACATTTGAAGTCATTATTATTAACAATTAATATTTAGTATTGAGCCAGAATTTAACACAAAACACAGGAACATTCAGACACCAGTGATACATTTTTTTTTAGTGAACAGTAATTTTCACAAAGTTAAAAGTCAAAGAGTTAATTGTAACAGAGTTAATTGTAAGAGTTAATTGTACAGAGTTAATTGTAACAAAGTTAATTGTAACAAAGTTAATTGTAACAAAGTTAATTTCAGAGAGAGAATTTCAGTTATTTTCAATGTTTACATTCAATATAGAATAATTTTATTTTTATGTACCTTCCCGTACATAGAATGAAATATTGTTACATCTTTTTTATTTTTCTGTTTGCAAATTTTTTTCAATTACTGATTGAATTGACTTGCAAATTAAGAGAGAGAGTTATAGATTTAGAGAGATACTTGAAGTAATTTTGAAGTCATTTTTTTTTTAAGTCATTTTTAAGTCATTTTTTTGAAGTCAGTTTTGAAGTCAGAAGGTTGCACCAAGAGGGTCAACCAAACCCCAGAGGTTAATCGTCTCCACTTGATAAAGATCAAGTGCATCATTTTCCATTTTTAGTTTCATTTTCAGTTCAGAATACTTGATAAGAGGTCAAGTCAGAAGGTTGCGCCAAAACGGCCAACCGCCCCAGAGATTTATAGAGATAATTGATAAGAGTTCAAGTCAATAGGTTGCATCTAAGAGGGACAACCGCCCACAGAGATTTATAGAGATACTTGATAAGAGTTCAAGTCAATAGGTTGCATCTAAGAGGGACAACCGCCCCAGAGTTTCAGTTAGATCAAAGTCAGAGTTAGATTCGAAGTCAGAGTTAGATTCGAAGTCAGAGTTTATTTCAAGTCAGAGTTTTACTTGAAGTCAGAGATTTATTCCAAGTCCCAAGTCTTTTATTCAAGTCCAAGTTAGTTTTCAAGCAGTCAATGAATTCAACTTTTCCTTTAATTTAAGAAATGTAATTTAGAATTTATTCACCTTTTATTTTGTAAAAGAGAATTAAAATTCAGCCTGAATTGACCGATTTGCGTCTTTAGTTTAACCATTTTTCTTGCTCATGTCATTATTGCGTATATAAATATACAGGTGAAATGACATTTTGTTGTTTGTAACCAAAATAGTTTTTACAATTGTTTGTAACGATTTTGGTAATTATTGTAATGTATACGTGATAATAATAGTTGTGTAACAATTAATCGATCATGTACCTAATTTATCCTGCTCTGTACGATCGGGAAATTTACCCGTATGACCGCACATATCTTAAATTTCATTCATTTAATTTTTAATAAAACTTCTACGCAATAAAACAGATGTATTTGTCTATATGCAAACAAGTTTTCAGACTAAAATATCAAATAATTCAAATTCTATCAACATTCAACGAAAAAGTATAATTTTTCTACTTAACAGGCAAAAATTATTAAACCTTTTTAATATTTTTTTATTATTATATAAAAATAATTTTAATATAAATTCAATTGAAATTATTAAAAGAAAAGATTGTTCGAAATGCTTCCCTTTCATTTCAATAACTTTTTTATTCTTGATCGAAATTTATCTATGATTCGATTTACTTTATTTTTTTTAGAATATTATAAAATTGTATTTAGCTCGTGGAAATGCATAATTGATTCATATTTTTAATTTGTATTTTTTCTTTTTCTTTTGCTCAATTAATCATGAGTAACTGTCCTTAAATTGTTATTGTACCATTCAGTAGTCGAATTTAATCTGTGTCTCGAAATTATAAACATAAATACACATTTGACCACAGGTCTATACATCATCCACTACGTAATTCGATTTGTACCTACAACAGTCAATAAAAATGCATGCACACTATATATATACTATATATATATATATACAAACCTGATGCTAAAATCATTAAAATCACAAAAAAAAAACTATTTCATTACGTAAGTGCAACTTATGCTATTTAGTCTTAATCATTTTTTGCTTATACTATATAAATTCTCGCTCATGCATTTATACAGTTAATTTAACAATCTGTCTCGAAATTATTAGCTACACACTTTATACCTAGCACACAAAAATACACACTAGACCACAGGTCTATACATCATCCATTACGTAATTCTATTTTTACCTACACTAGTCAATCAAAATTAGCTTATAGCTTGTATGATTTATATTTTTCCCTCTTACCTATTCATATGAATAAAATTTATCCCACAGAAGAAAAAATAAAATTTTGTAAAAAATTTTAACCATATCATTCTTTGTCTAACTTAATTGTTTGTCTAAATTAACGTACTAATCCTTTTATTCTGTTTGTATAAAAGTCGTTTTAATCTTTGATTTTTTTTTAATATTTTGTAAGCAAGTGTCATTTTAAAAATTTGATTACTCTGCATTGTACTCAACTACCCGAACTCATTCTGTATAAAATTTCTATTGTAAAGAATGTCGTCATTACTTACGATGTTATTTTCTCATTTGTATTGTATTAATGGTACCCTATTAAATTATTTTATAAATATCATTTTTAATAGGGGAGAGTAATGTAAAAAGCGAACAATGAACAATAGTTTTATGTTCGAATGTCCAGTTTTACGTTAGAAGCCAAAATCGCAGAAGCGAGTTTTGGGTAAAATTTCGATTTTGTAATAATGACATACACTATGACGTCACAAAATAACTTTATTCCCTTTACGTTCCCACTCTGTGTCTCTAATTCGTTCTTGTAAATCTTCCTAACAATGATTCGTACTATACGTACAAATTCAATAACTATGACGTCACATTTTCCCGTCATTAATTTCCCTTCATCATATCTCTAGTATTCAATGTATGAAAATTTATATATCATCATAATAAAAACTGTACACCCTATAGAAGTCATTATTTATGTTATGTAGTATAATATAACTATTATTCGACCATATCCACGCCCCCATACGTCCATATTTTAGCTTGACCGCTATCCTTTATTAATTTTATTACTTATTCATTCATCTACCTATTGTCTACTTATGCCCTATCAACTTCTCAGTCTATTTTTACTCGTGTCAATCTATGAAACGCAAAACTTTCGCAGTTCGTTCTAAAACGCAAAAATACGTTCTCGTATTATTTAAAAAAAAAGTGCGTTCAACCCTCGCAAGATATTCATAAATGCTTAGTAAGTTATTATCAGAAATTCCACTCATCCCAGCATAATTTGAACGCTTCTAAGATAAAAAAGGTCTCCTTTCGCTTTGATTCGAATTTATAACATTATAGCATATTATTTCAGTAGTAGATATGTCAATTAACTATTTGCTAAAATTGTAATTAAATGTAATCCTTTAATATAATGTAATTGATGTAATGTACTTTAATGAAACTGTAATGAACAATAACTTGTAATGTACTTCAGTGAAACTAATTAAATGTAATGATTTAATTTATAATGTAAGAATGTACTTTAATGGAATTGTAATTAAAACAATAATAAGTGAATATGAATTAATTGGTAATTGTAATCGTAATTGTAATGAACCAAAATTAATACGTACTCAGTCATGTACTCAAAATTGTGCTTATGTGCTAATACGAAATTATATCGCTTTCAGGAATGTAGAATCAGCGATAGTTGTTCTTTTTTATTTTTTATTTTTTATTGTTTTTAGTTGAAATCTTTCAAAAAACATCTGATCATGTGTTTAAAAAAAGGGGGGGAAATTTAACCTTCAACTGTTCTCCCCCAAACATTTAAGTTATATTATACGTATATTTGTAAAATACTTCACTTCATTATAGGACTTCATTTAAGACACTTCTAGATTAATCTTCATTATTAGAACTCTCTCATTAGACATCTTCTCATTAGACTTCTTCAGATTAGCACTTCATCAGGAGGGGGCAGAGGCCCCTTGCCTCCTTAACTTAAGTATTTTAGATTCCGGCCTGAGCCATGGTCGAAAGAGGTCGAACCTCTATCCCTTGTAATTCAGAGTACCAACTGTAATTTTTAAGAAGTAAACCACGCTTTAAGAAGTTTTTATCTTTTTCCTTCGAGCCGTGCTCGCTTCAGAACTTAGTCAGAAAAGTCGATAATTATAAAAAGAGAAGAATTAATAAGCAGAAAGAAAAGAATTAACAGAGTGTCGACCCCCTAAGGCGACCGAAAAGAATTATAGAAAAGTATAAAGAAGAAGCATCCGTTGCAGCCTCCTAACTAGAACCCCCTTCGAATCCGAACCGACTCAGGGCCATAAAGGGGGGTTAACATATACACACAAATACTGTATATATATATATATATATATATGTATATATAATATATACAGGGTGGGCCGTAAGTTTCCATACATAGGAAAAATAAACATTTTGTTATGGACAGCCATTTTTATTTATATAATATGCTCTACATGGTTGCCATTGTTTTGAAAACACATTTCAATACGTGTTCCCCACTGTTGATGAACACGCATTAGCACAGTTGACGTTATGCTTGTAATGGCGTTGGTGATACGTTCCTTTAGATGATTTATGTCTCGTATCTTTTCCTGATACACCATGGCCTTCAAGTGCCCCCAAAGATAGAAATCAAGGGGGGTGAGATCTGGGGATCTGGGAGGCCACTCCACAGGACCACGCCGACCAATCCAAGCATCCGGAAACTGCTGATCCAAATACCGACGCACGTGAAGACCATAATGAGGTGGAGCTCCATCTTGCTGGAAGTAAACTGGGAAGTTACCTTCCTCGTTTAGCAGGGATGGGAAAATCTCTTCTTGCAACATGTTAAGATACCTTTCGGCATTAAGATTTCCACTGACAAAATTGGTCCAATAATTCTGTCACCCCATATCCCGGCCCACACCATCACTTTACCGGCACCTTGCATCTTCGTCGGACTCAGCCAGTTAGGGTTAGCATTACTCCAATAACATGTTTTGCCGATTAACCTCTCCATTGACGTAAAAATTTGCTTCATCAGTAAACAAGATCTTACGTCAACCGCATATTCTTAGGGTATCTGAAACATAAAAACAAACGTTTAATTTTTCCTATGTATGGAAACTTACAATATATAATATATATATGTGTGTGTGTGTACATATATATATATATATATATATTATATATATATATATATGGTGTATATATATATGTGTGTGTATATATATATATATGTATATATATATATATACATATTATATATATGTATATATATATATATATATATATATATACAGGGTGTTTGAAAACTTTCTGTACAAATTGTAATGGGGGATAGGCAACACCAAGACAAACCCTTTTTGTCTATATGTGTATGTCCGCTGACGTCACCATTCGGCGCGAGAGGGCGCCACTGCAATTGGCTAAAAGGTGAGGTGGGCTAGACTCGCGCTTGCCGCGGGCATTCTTAAATCGGACGTAGTACGCGTAACATGTAGCGCTTCACGACTGCTGAGATGGCTGACATGCATATGGTGTATGGGGCTGCCAATGGAAACGGAAGAGCTGCTGTGAGGTTGTACCGACAGCGCTTCCCAAACAGACGTGTGCCAAACCACCAAACGTTTGCGCATTTGCATCGGCGACTGCGAGAAAACTGGAACATTCCATGCAAACATGCATGACACTGGTCGAGAGAGAAACGTGCGCACTCCTGACATGGAAGAAGAAATCCTACGGCGAATTGAGGACAATCCAAGCGCAAGCACGCGAGGGTTGCACGTATCCTCGTGTGAACCACGACCTGGTCTGGAGAGTGTTGCACGAGCAGCAGTTACATCCGTTTCATCGTCAGAGAGTCCAAGCATTACAACCTCGGGATTACCCTCTTCGTGTGGAATTCGCACGCTGGTTTCTGCAGCAGACAGCGGTGCAGCCTAATTTTCCGGCTTATGTGCTGTTCTCAGATGAGGCCTGTTCCACACGTGAGGGTGTGTTTAACATGCACAATTCTCACGTGTGGGCGCACGCAAATCCACATGCTACACGGGTGCATGCTCATCAAGAACGGTTCGCCGTCAATGTTTGGGCGGGTATCGTCCATGGCAAGTTGCTGCTCGTGCAACACTCTCCAGACCAGGTCGTGGTTCACACCGAGGATACGTGCAACACCTCGCGTGCTTGCGCTTGGATTGTCCTCAAATCGCCGTAGGATTTCTTCTTCCATGTCAGAAGTGCGCACGTTTCTCTCCCGACCAGTGTCATGCATGTTTGCATGGAATGTTCCAGTTTCTCGCAGTCGCCGATGCAAATGAGCAAACGTTTGGTGGTTTGGCACACGTCTGTTTGGGAAGCGCTGTCGGTACAACCTCACAGCAGCTCTTCCGTTTCCATTGGCAGCCCCATACACCATATGCATGTCAGCCATCTCAGCAGTCGTGAAGCGCTCCATGTTACGCGTACTACGTCCGATTTAAGAATGCCCGCGGCAAGCGCGAGTCTAGCCCACTTCACCTTTTAGCCAATTGCAGCGGCGCCCTCTCGCGCCGAATGGTGACGTCAGCGGACATTACACTTATTGACGAAAAGGGTTTGTTTTGGTGTTGCCTATCCCCCATTACAATTTGTACAGAAAGTTTTCAAACACCCTGTATATATATATATATATATATATATATATATATATATATATATATGTATGTGTATATATATATATATATATGTGTATATATAGATGTGTGTGTGTATATATATATATATATATATATATATATATATATATATATATATATATATATATATATATATATATATATATATATATATGTATATATATACCGGGTGAACCAAAAGTAGTGGACAGTAGGTTGAATAGGGTTTGTGATATATATATTATAACAATGGAGTTCATTATAACTATGGTGTTTGTGTTATATTATATAAATTATAACTAAATTTATTTAAATTTAATTTTTTTTCCTTTTCAGATAGTTCAGAGAACCCATAATGGCAAATAATCTAAATACTGATGCCAGAAAATGGGTGTTAAAAGAGTATTGGAAATCTCAAAATACTGAAACTGTTAGAACAAAATGGGTTGAAAACATTTGGTACTCAAGCCCAAAAGAGACAAACCATTTACCGCATTCGTGACGAATTTGATGCCACTGGCTCAATTCTTAATGCCCCAAGAAACTGATCGACCCAAAGCAGTTTGCACAGAGGACAATAAGCAACTTGTTGCCGAAGCATTTGTTCACAGTCCCAAAAAGTCCACCAGAAGAGCCTCAGCAGAACTGGACATTTCACAAACCTCTATTATACGAATTCTGAAATCTATTAGGTTGAAAGCTTATCGTCCACGGCTAATTCATGGCTTATTGGAGGATGACCCAGACAGGCGGCTGCAATTTAGTGAGATCATGCTGAACGAAATTGAAGGAAATCCAATAATTTTAGATAACATTGTGTGACCGATGAGGCTTCTTTCAAATTATCAGGTCATGTTAACCGACATAATTGTGTTTACTGGTATAGTGAGAACATGCATTTAACATTAGAGCAGCAACTAAACCAGCCTGGTGTCACTGTTTGGGGTGGTATTTCAAGTTCTGGTGTTTTAGGACCAATTTTTGTTGATGGAACAGTCACAGGTGATAAGTATCTCGAAATTCTAATGAATGAAGTTGTTCCACACTTACAACAACAGCCTAATTCACATGACCTCTATTTCAACAAGATGGGGCCCCTCCACATTATTCAAGAGCAGTCCGTGAGTATCTTGATGAAACATTTCCCGAGAAATGGATCGGCCGAAGAGGTCCAATTGAATGGCCTGCACGTTCACCTGACTTTACCCAATGGATTTTTTCTTTTGGGGAGTACTCAAGGACAAAGTTTATAGTCGAAAACCACGAAGTGTTGGTGATTTGAAAAATTACATCAGAGATGCATTTCAAGAAATTAATGCACAAAGAAACTTGTGCAAAAATGTTTGTCGAAGTGTGAAAGGTAGACTTCAAAGCTGTGTAAATTGTGATGGACAGCAATTTGAGCACCTGCTTTGATAAAATTTTCAGTGCTTTTGTATTGTATTGGTATAAGTTAATTTTTTTTTTATTTTGTATTATAGTATACAAAAAAATTAAATATAATTGTATATGTATTCTCAAAATAAACATTATCATTTACTGTCCACCTACTTTTGGTTCACCCGGTACCTATCTATATATATATATATATATATATATATATATATATATATTATATATATATGTGTATATATATATGTGTGTATATATATATATATATAGATATATATATATATATATTATATATATATATATATACAGGGTGGGCCGTAAGTTTCCATACATAGGAAAAATAAACATTTTTTTATGGACAACCATTTTTATTTATATAATATGCTCTACATGGTTGCCATTGTTTGAAAACACATTTCAATACGTGTTCCCCACTGTGATGAACACGCATTAGCACAGTTGACGTTATGCTTGTAATGGCGTTGGTGATACGTTCCTTTAGATGATTTATGTCTCGTATCTTTTCCTGATACACCATGGCCTTCAAGTGCCCCAAAGATAGAAATCAAGGGGGGTGAGATCTGGGGATCTGGGAGGCCACTCCACAGGACCACGCCGACCAATCCAAGCATCCGGAAACTGCTGATCCAAATACCGACGCACGTGAAGACCATAATGAGGTGGAGCTCCATCTTGTTGGAAGTAAAACTGGAAGTTACCTTCCTCGTTTAGCAGGGATGGAAAATCTCTTCTTGCAACATGTTAAGATACCTTTCGGCATTAAGATTTCCACTGACAAAAAGGTCCAATAATTCTGTCACCCCATATCCCGGCCCACACATCACTTTACCGGCACCTTGCATCTTCGTCGGACTCAGCCAGTTAGGGTTAGCATTACTCCAATAACGTATGTTTTGCCGATTAACCTCTCCATTGACGTAAAAATTGCTTCATCAGTAAACAAGATCTTACAAACGCATATTCTTAGGGTATCTGAAACATAAAAACAAACGTTTAAATTTTCCTATGTATGGAATCTTACGGCCCACCCTGTATATATATATATATTAATATATATATATATAATATATAATATAATATATATATATATATATATATATATATATATATATATATATAATATATTATATATATTATATATATATATATGTGTGTGTGTGTATATATATATATATATATATGAAAATTATTTCACGAAAGTAACGTGAAACACTATTTATGATGAATAAAACCACGAAGGAAAGGAAACACAAAAAGGTGCTCAAGCGCTATCGTCTAATGACATCCTCAGGAACACTGAAGTACATAAAATGTTACGGCCTATATATAGGTTTACAGAAAGAAAAAAGTATAAATAACATCATACACACAAACATATATATATATATATATATATAATACATACATATCTACACACATACATATATATATATTTATGCAATAAAACGGAGAAGTAAAAATAAAAATTAAAAATTAAAGATTAGTGGATTAACAAAGAGGCATACAGATTTGTAAGGAAAATATCGATTTTTAGCACAAGATCAAATGAAATTATAAAAATACAAATTTATACTGGAAATCTGCCCGGGTAATGGCAGACTCAAGAATATTTCTATTGACAATGTTGCTAGAATGAAATAAACTGAAGCATTATTCCAATCAATACAGTGGGATAACTCTGACAAATGGACAAAAGAGCACTGGACAACTGTCCTGTTCTAACGCAATATTGATGCTGTGTTTTATACGTGTGTGCAAATCCTTTCCCGTCTGACCTATGTAAAAGGAATCACATTGTTTACACCCAATTTTATAGATAATGCCTGAATTATTGGTAGGGCTATTTTTTACTATGATATTTTTCACAATATTGTTATATGAAAATACTACATTAATATCCAAAAGTTTAAGTACATTAGCATGCCTAAAAAGCACGGGAAAAATGGAAGTACTAAAATATTTTTTGACAAAGTACGAGTGTTATTATTGACACGATAGAAAGTTCGTTTTGCTTGTTGAGACAAGATTCCATAAACGCAGATGGGTAACCACAGATCACTTCCAATACCGTTGATTTTTTCCAATTCGGCATCGATGTATTCCGGACTAGCGATCCTAAGGGCGCGGAGAAACATTGATGAAAAAATGGCCTTCTTAGTGGGGGTGTCATGTCCCGAGTAAAAGTGTACGTAGGACAAATTGTTTGTTGTTTTCCGATAGATACTAAACTTAAAACCTGGGCTTTCCCTATGTACCCGCACATCCAAAAATGGGATTGAATTGTCTTGTTCCACTTCTAAAGTAAACTTAATGGAGGGGACTTGATCATTAACTGAAGGAGGAAGTTATCCAGGTCACGATTCATGGGCCAGATACACAAAATATCGTCGACGTACCGCAACCAAGGGATGCCAACCCCAGGATTCTCGGAATGTAAGTAATTTCGAAAACCTCCATATAAATATTGGAGAGGAGGGGCGATAAGGGGTTGCCCATGGCCATCCCAACACTTGTTGATAATACTCGTTATTGAAAGTGAATTTACAGTCTTTGATGCAAAGCTTAATAAGTTCCAAAACAATGTGTGAAGGTAGTGGCAGGTCATACTTATGTAATTCTTGAGAGAGAAAGTCAAGCATATCATCAATCGGCACCACTTTATCGATATATATCGGCATATATCGAAACTTGACTCTAAAAGCTAAAAGCAAGTGTTAAAACCGGGGCAGATTTCCAGTATAAATTTGTATTTTTATAATTCATTTGACTTTGTGCTAAAAATCGATATTTTTCCTTACAAATCTGTATGCCTCTTTGTTAATCCTCTAATCTTTAATTTTTATATTTATTTTTACTTCTCCGTTTATTGCATATATATATATATATATATAGATATATATATATATATATATATATATATGTGTGTGTGTAGATATGTATGTGTATATATATATATATGTTTGTGTGTATGTATGTTATTTATTTATTTTTTTCTTTCTGTAACCTATATATAGGCCGTAACCTTTTAGTACTTCAGTGTTCCTGAGGATGTCAATAGACGAAAGCGCTTGAGCACCTTTTTGTGTTTCCTTTCCTTCGTGGTTTTATTCATCATAAATAGTTTTCACGTGTTACTTTCGTGAAATAATTTTCATATAATGAACACCACGCGTTCCTTCGGCTTGCTGTTCCCTCTCTTGTCTCCGTTTGTGTCCGTGTTTTCTTCTACATTAATGAAGGGGCATGCAATTCTAATCCGACGAAAGTTTCTTACTAACTGTCTAGCGGAGCAAGTTCTTCCCAAATCCCTGCTTCCGATTCGCCTCAGACAAATTGACGACCATTCGTTCAACAACTTCAGCAGATTAATTTTAAAGAAAAATATTGAAGTCACCAGACAAAATGAGTGGTCCGCCTTCAAAAATTTAAGCATCGTCAAACATAATTTTGTAACCGTTATTCCCCAACCGTGGATCCAACCTTTGTTTGATGAAATTTACAACGAGTTGCGTCGGAGAACTACTTCACTTAGTAACATTTTGGATCGGAAAATTAAAAGTCTCATTCGAAATAGTCAGTGGAGTAAAAAAGCAAGCTCAAAGTGTGTTTTGAACCTTTCTTCGAAAAACATTAGTGACGATGCAAAAAGTGCCCTTGGATATGGTATGTCCTTTTTTATTGTTAAAAAACCTTCGGCTTTACAAATTTGTTACAGTCTCGCGTGTTTTGAAAAAACAGTGTAATCTCCCTCAGTATTTGTT
This sequence comes from Bathynomus jamesi, assembly GCA_023014485.1. Classification (NCBI taxonomy): domain Eukaryota; kingdom Metazoa; phylum Arthropoda; class Malacostraca; order Isopoda; family Cirolanidae; genus Bathynomus; species Bathynomus jamesi. Next base: position 24,238 of record JAJOZX010005298.1, read on the forward strand.
TAACATAGTTAAAGGCCTCGTTTATAGTGCGGCGAATGGTAATTACGAAGATAACTTTCCTAAACGTTTTCGCGATGGCCTCTCACAATTAAAAAAAGATGGGGAGCTCCATATTACTAAAGCAGACAAGGCTAACACCATAGTTATTATGGACAAAGTGGACTACATCGGAAAGATGAACGAGCTTCTCCAGGACCCCGCCACATACAGCAGACTTAGGAAGAACCCGCAGGATGACGTCATCAAATCATTTAATAGTGGCTTGAAACGCATTCTCAAAGATCATAAGGACTTAATTCCGCTTTTCATGTCCACTTCACCTTACCTTCTCTGCCCTACCTTTACGGTCTTATTAAAACCCACAAACCTGGCAACCCTATGCGCCCTATTATTAGCTCGGTGGGCTCTATTACTTATAAACTCTCCAAATGGCTTGTCAAAGTCTTGTCCCCCATTCTCGGAACTATCTCTGATTCACATGTAAAAAATTCCATGGATCTTACTGAAAAATTGAATAATGCACGTACTGAAACTAACGATAGATTGATCATTTTTGACGTTTGTTCATTGTTTACAAAAGTGCCGATTGATGATATGCTTGACTTTCTCTCCCAAGAATTACATAAGTATGACCTGCCACTACCTTCACACATTGTTTTGGAACTTATTAAGCTTTGCATCAAAACTGTAAATTCACTTTCAATAACGAGTATTATCAACAAGTGTTTGGGATGGCCATGGGCAACCCCTTATCGCCCCTCCTCTCCAATATTTATATGGAGTTTTTCGAAATTACTTACATTCCAGAATCCTGGGGGTTGGCATCCCTTGTTTGCGGTACGTCGACGATATTTTGTGTATCTGGCCCATGAATCGTGACCTGGATAACTTCCTCCTTCAGTTAAATGATCAAGTCCCCTCCATTAAGTTTACTTTAGAAGTGGAACAAGACAATTCATCCCCATTTTTGGATGTGCGGGGTACATAGGGAAAGCCCAGGTTTTAAGTTTAGTATCTATCGGAAACAACAACAATTTGTCCTACGTACACTTTTACTCGGGACATGACACCACCCACTAAGAAGGCCATTTTTTCATCAATGTTTCTCCCGCGCCCCATTAGGATCGCCAGTCGGAATACATCGATGCCGAATTGGAAAAAAATCAACGTTATTGGAAGTGATGTGTTACCCATCTGCCCTTTATGGAATGTTGTCTCAACAAGGCAAAGAACTTTCTATCGTGTCAATAATAATTCATACTTTGTCAAAAAATATTTTAGTACTTCCATTTTTCCCGGGCTTTTTAGGCATTGCTAATGTACTTAAACTTTTGGATATTAATGATAGTATTTTCATATACAATATTGTAAAAAATATCATAGTAAAAAATAGCCCTACCAATAATTCAGGCATTATCTATAAAATTGGGTGTAAACAATGTGATTTCCTTTTACATAGGTCAGACGGAAAGGATTTGCACACACGTATAAAACAGCAGCATCAATATTCCGTAGAACAGGACAGTTGTCCAGTGCTCTTTTTGTCCATTTTGTCAGAGTTATCCCACTGTATTGATTGGAATAATGCTTCAGTTTTATATTCATTCTAGCAACATTGTCAATAGAAATATTCTTGAGGTCTGCCATTATCCAACTTTCAAATAACTTCAACATAAGCAAAGGCTTTTTTCAACTCGATCCTGTTGTTTTGAATTCCTTCAAACAAATTTAGATAAAAAGGGTAGGACGCTCTCTCTTGGTAAACTTGTACGCTACTTTATTAACTTTTTAATCTTCATTTTATTTTTATATATATCGAAACTTGACTCTAAAAGGCAAGTGTTAATACCCTGGGCAGATTTCCAGTATAAATTTGTATTTTTATAATTCATTTGATCTTGTGCTAAAAATCGATATTTTTCATTACAAATCTGTATGCCCTCTTTGTTAATCCTCTAATCTTTAATTTCTAATTTTTTATTTTTTACTTCTCCGTTTATTGCATATATATTATATATATATATATATATATATATATATATATATATGTATATGTATGTGTAGATATGTATGTATATTACTATATATATATATATATATATATGTTTGTGTGTATGTATGTTATTTATTTATTTTTTTTCTATCTGTAACCTATATATAGGCCGTAACCTTTTATGTCATTAGACGAAAGCGCTTGAGCATCTTTGTGTGTTTCCTTTCCTTCGTGGTTTTATTCATCATATATATATATATATATATATATATATATAATATATATATATGTGTGTGTATGTATATATATAAAAGTGCAAAATTTTGCATATAGGTTCGCGTAACGGTAATTTTGCGTATAGTATTTCAGGGAAAGATTTAACAAGCGTAGAGCAGGAAAAGATTTAGGAGTTATAGTCACTGGTGATTTAAAAGTAGCGAAACAAAGTACAGCAGCGGTCAATAAGGCGAACAAAGTGTTAGGTTTTATAGCTCGAAATTTTGAGTACAAATCGCGCGATATTATAGTTCCTCTTTATAAATCATTAGTTAGACCCCATTTGGAGTACGCGGTCCAATTTTGGAATCCGCATATGCGCAAAGATATAGACAAAATCGAAAGAGTTCAAAGACGAGCAACTAAATGATTCCGTCTCTTAGGTCAAAGTCGTACGAGGATAGGCTTAAGGAGTTAAATTGACTACTCTCGAGACTAGGAGGTTAACGGGTGATCTAATCCAGGTTTTGAAATTATGAATGGGTTTGATAACGTAGATAGAGATAGCTTTTTCGAAATATCTCAATATAATAGGACTAGAAATAACGGGTGTAAGTTGACAAGTAGAAGGTTTGAGACAGCAGTTGCGAAAAACTTTTTTACGCATAGAATAGTAAATAGCTGGAATAGTTTGCCGGTAGAAGTAATTAGTAGCAAGTCTATAAACATGTTTAAAAATCGATTAGACGCGCATGTTGATAGAAAGGGTATAGTTTAAGGTAGTAAAATTAAGGCTTTGTGGGGATAGATCCCACAGCTCAACACAAGTGTTTGTGGGATATAGGGAGGCAGCGTCTTGGGTTAGGGGATACTCTCTGTCCTTACACCCCCATTTAAAGAGATTCCTCTGCCGAGCGGTGCCCCCCATAGTACTGTGAGGTATTGAAAACTCATGAACTTCACTTGCCCCACAAACACGTTTAAATGGGAGACCCATAATGGGTGCACACACATTTCTACATTACTGTACAGTCTTTACAGCCACACCTACACT
>JAJOZX010005298.1:35000-40000 GCA_023014485.1 Bathynomus jamesi
ATATTATATATATATATGTGTATATATATATGTGTGTATATATATATATATAATATATATATCAGGGTGGGCCGTAAGTTTCCATACATAGGAAAATAAACATTTTTTTATGGACAACCATTTTTATTTATATATATGCTCTACATGGTTGCCATTGTTTTGAAAACACATTTCAATACGTGTTCCCCACTGTTGATGAACACGCATTAGCACAGTTGACGTTATGCTTGTAATGGCGTTGTGATACGTTCCTTTAGATGATTTATGTCTCGTATCTTTTCCTGATACACCATGGCCTTCAAGTGCCCCCAAAGATAGAAATCAAGGGGGGTGAGATCTGGGATCTGGGAGGCCACTCCACAGGACCACGCCGACCAATCCAAGCATCCGAAACTGCTGATCCAAATACCGACGCACGTGAAGACCATAATGAGGTGGAGCTCCATCTTGTTGGAAGTAAACTTGGAAGTTACCTTCCTCGTTTAGCAGGGATGGGAAAATCTCTTCTTGCAACATGTTAAGATACCTTTCGGCATTAAGATTTCCACTGACAAAAATTGGTCCAATAATTCTGTCACCCCATATCCCGGCCCACACCATCACTTTACCGGCACCTTGCATCTTCGTCGGACTCAGCCAGTTAGGGTTAGCATTACTCCAATAACGTATGTTTTGCCGATTAACCTCTCCATTGACGTAAAAATTTGCTTCATCAGTAAACAAGATCTTACAAACGCATATTCTTAGGGTATCTGAAACATAAAAACAAACGTTTAAATTTTCCTATGTATGGAATCTACGGCCACCCTCTATATATATATATATATATATTATATATATAATATATATGTTATATATATATATATATATATATATATATATATATATATATATATATATATATATATGTGTGTGTGTGTATATATATATATATATATAATATGAAAATTATTTCACGAAAGTAACGTGAAAACTATTTATGATGAATAAAACCACGAAGGAAAGGAAACACAAAAAGGTGCTCAAGCGCTATCGTCTAATGACATCCTCAGGAACACTGAAGTACATAAAATGTTACGGCCTATATATAGGTTACAGAAAGAAAAAGTAAATAAATAACATCACACACAAAACATATATTTATATCTATATATATACATACATATCTACACACATACATATATATATATTTATGCATAAACGGAGAAGTAAAAATAAAAATTAAAAATTAAAGATTAGTGGATTAACAAGAGGCATACAGATTTGTAAGGAAAATATCGATTTTTAGCACAAGATCAAATGAATTATAAAAATACAAATTTATACTGGAAATCTGCCCGGGTTTTTAACACTTTGCCTTTTAGAGTCAAATTTCGATATATATAAAATAAAATGAAGATTAAAAGTTAATAAAGTAGCGTACAAGTTTACCAAAGATTTAGCGTCCTACCCTTTTTATCTAAATTTGTTTTGAAGGAATTCAAAACAACAGGATCGAGTTGAAAAAGACCTTTGCTTATGTGAAGTTATTTGAAAGTTGGGTAATGGCAGACTCAAGAATATTTCTATTGACATGTTGCTAGAATGAAATAAAACTGAAGCATTATTCCAATCAATACAGTGGGATAACTCTGACAAATGGACAAAAGAGCACTGGACACTGTCCGTTCTAACGCAATATTGATGCTGTTTTATACGTGTGTGCAAATCCTTTCCCGTCTGACCTATGTAAAAGGAATCACATGTTTACACCACAAATTTTATAGATAATGCCTGAATTATTGGTAGGGCTATTTTTTACTATGATATTTTTCACAATATTGTTATATGAAAATACTACATTATCCAAAAGTTTAAGTACATTAGCAATGCCTAAAAAGCACGGGAAAAATGGAAGTACTAATATTTTTTGACAAAGTACGAGTGTTATTATTGACACGATAGAAAGTTCGTTTTGCTTGTTGAGACAAGATTCCATAAACGCAGATGGGTAACACAGATCACTTCCAATACCGTTGATTTTTTCCAATTCGGCATCGATGTATTCCGGACTGGCGATCCTAAGGGCGCGGAGAAACATTGATGAAAAAATGGCCTTCTTAGTGGGGGTGTCATGTCCCGAGTAAAGTGTACGTAGGACAAATTGTTTGTTGTTTTCCGATAGATACTAAACTTAAAACCTGGGCTTTCCCTATGTACCCGCACATCCAAAAATGGGATTGAATTGTCTTGTTCCACTTCTAAAGTAAACTTAATGGAGGGGACTTGATCATTTAACTGAAGGAGGAAGTTATCCAGGTCACGATTCATGGGCCAGATACACAAAATATCGTCGACGTACCGCAACCAAGGGATGCCAACCCCAGGATTCTCGGAATGTAAGTAATTTCGAAAACCTCCATATAAATATTGGAGAGGAGGGGCGATAAGGGGTTGCCCATGGCCATCCCAACACTTGTTGATAATACTCGTTATTGAAAGTGAATTTACAGTCTTTGATGCAAAGCTTAATAAGTTCCAAAACAATGTGTGAAGGTAGTGGCAGGTCATACTTATGTAATTCTTGAGAGAGAAAGTCAAGCATATCATCAATCGGCACTTTATCGATATATATCGGCATATATCGAAACTTGACTCTAAAAGGCAAAGTGTTAAAACCGGGGCAGATTTCCAGTATAAATTTGTATTTTTATAATTCATTTGACTTTGTGCTAAAAATCGATATTTTTCCTTACAAATCTGTATGCCTCTTTGTTAATCCTCTAATCTTTAATTTTTAATATTTATTTTTACTTCTCCGTTTATTGCATATTATATATATATATATATATATATTATATATATATATATATGTGTGTGTAGATATGTATGTGTATATATATATATATATGTTTGTGTGTATGTATGTTATTTATTTATTTTTTTCTTTCTGTAACCTATATATAGGCCGTAACCTTTTATGTACTTCAGTGTTCCTGAGGATGTCAATAGACGAAAGCGCTTGAGCACCTTTTTGTGTTTCCTTTCCTTCGTGGTTTTGTTCATCATAAATAGTTTTCACGTGTTACTTTCGTGAAATAATTTTCATATAATGACACCACGCGTTCCTTCGGCTTGCTGTTCCCTCTCTTGTCTCCGTTTGTGTCCGTGTTTTCTTCTACATTAATGAAGGGGCATGCAATTCTAATCCGACGAAAGTTTCTTACTAACTGTCTAGCGGAGCAAGTTCTTCCCAAATCCCTGCTTCCGATTCGCCTCAGACAAATTGACGACCATTCGTTCAACAACTTCAGCAGATTAATTTTAAAGAAAAATATTGAAGTCACCAGACAAAATGAGTGGTCCGCCTTCAAAAATTTAAGCATCGTCAAACATAATTTTGTAACCGTTATTCCCCAACCGTGGATCCAACCTTTGTTTGATGAAATTTACAACGAGTTGCGTCGGAGAACTACTTCACTTAGTAACATTTTGGATCGGAAAATTAAAAGTCTCATTCGAAATAGTCAGTGGAGTAAAAAAGCAAGCTCAAGTGTGTTTTGAACCTTTCTTCGAAAAACATTAGTGACGATGCAAAAGTGCCCTTGGATATGGTATGTCCTTTTTTATTGTTAAAAAACCTTCGGCTTTACAAATTTGTTACAGTCTCGCGTGTTTTGAAAAACAGTGTAATCTCCCTCAGTATTTGTTTAACATAGTTAAAGGCCTCGTTTATAGTGCGGCGAATGGTAATTACGAAGATAACTTTCCTAAACGTTTTCGCGATGGCCTCTCACAATTAAAAAAAGATGGGGAGCTCCATATTACTAAAGCAGACAAGGCTAACACCATAGTTATTATGGACAAAGTGGACTACATCGGAAAGATGAACGAGCTTCTCCAGGACCCCGCCACATACAGCAGACTTAGGAAGAACCCGCAGGATGACGTCATCAAATCATTTAATAGTGGCTTGAAACGCATTCTCAAAGATCATAAGGACTTAATTCCGCTTTTCATGTCCACTTCACCTTCTCTGCCCTACCTTTACGGTCTTATTAAAACCCACAAACCTGGCAACCCTATGCGCCCTATTATTAGCTCGGTGGGCTCTATTACTTATAAACTCTCCAAATGGCTTGTCAAAGTCTTGTCCCCCATTCTCGGAACTATCTCTGATTCACATGTAAAAAATTCCATGGATCTTACTGAAAAATTGAATAATGCACGTACTGAAACTAACGATAGATTGATCATTTTTGACGTTTGTTCATTGTTTACAAAAGTGCCGATTGATGATATGCTTGACTTTCTCTCCCAAGAATTACATAAGTATGACCTGCCACTACCTTCACACATTGTTTTGGAACTTATTAAGCTTTGCATCAAACACTGTAAATTCACTTTCAATAACGAGTATTATCAACAAGTGTTTGGGATGGCCATGGGCAACCCCTTATCGCCCCTCCTCTCCAATATTTATATGGAGTTTTTCGAAATGACTTACATTCCGAGAATCCTGGGGGTTGGCATCCCTTGTTTGCGGTACGTCGACGATATTTTGTGTATCTGGCCCATGAATCGTGACCTGGATAACTTCCTCCTTCAGTTAAATGATCAAGTCCCCTCCATTAAGTTTACTTTAGAAGTGGAACAAGACAATTCAATCCCATTTTTGGATGTGCGGGGTACATAGGGAAAGCCCAGGTTTTAAGTTTAGTATCTATCGGAAAACAACAAACAATTTGTCCTACGTACACTTTTACTCGGGACATGACACCCCCACTAAGAAGGCCATTTTTTCATCAATGTTTCTCCGCGCCCTTAGGATCGCCAGTCCGGAATACATCGATGCCGAATTGGAAAAAATCAACGTTATTGGAAGTGATGTGTTACCCATCTGCCTTTATGGAATGTTGTCTCAACAAGGCAAAACGAACTTTCTATCGTGTCAATAATAACATTCGTACTTTGTCAAAAAATATTTTAGTACTTCCATTTTTCCCGGGCTTTTTAGGCAT
>JAJOZX010005298.1:42500-45000 GCA_023014485.1 Bathynomus jamesi
TATATATATATATATATGTGTATATATATATATATATATATATATATATATATATATATATACATATACATATATATATATATGTGTGTATATATATATATATATATATATGTATAATAATTTTAAGATGGGTTTAGGGTTATATGTATATATATACAGGGTGGGCCGTAAGTTTCCATACATAGGAAAAATTAAACGTTTGTTTTTATGTTTCAGATACCCTAAGAATATGCGTTTGACGTAAGATCTTGTTTACTGATGAAGCAAATTTTTACGTCAATGGAGAGGTTAATCGGCAAAACATACGTTATTGGAGTAATGCTAACCCTAACTGGCTGAGTCCGACGAAGATGCAAGGTGCCGGTAAAGTGATGGTGTGGGCCGGGATATGGGGTGACAGAATTATTGGACCAATTTTTGTCAGTGGAAATCTTAATGCCGAAAGGTATCTTAACATGTTGCAAGAAGAGATTTTTTCATCCCTGCTAAACGAGGAAGGTAACTTCCCAGTTTACTTCCAGCAAGATGGAGCTCCACCTCATTATGGTCTTCACGTGCGTCGGTATTTGGATCAGCAGTTTCCGGATGCTTGGATTGGTCGGCGTGGTCCTGTGGAGTGGCCTCCCAGATCCCCAGATCTCACCCCCCTTGATTTCTATCTTTGGGGGCACTTGAAGGCCATGGTGTATCAGGAAAAGATACGAGACATAAATCATCTAAAGGAACGTATCACCAACGCCATTACAAGCATAACGTCAACTGTGCTAATGCGTGTTCATCAACAGTGGGGAACACGTATTGAAATGTGTTTTCAAAACAATGGCAACCATGTAGAGCATATTATATAAATAAAAATGGTTGTCCATAAAAAAATCTTTATTTTTCCTATGTATGGAAACTTACGGCCCACCCTGTATATATATATATATATATATATGTATATATATGTGTGTATATATAATAATATATATGTGTGTGTATATATATATATATATATATATATATATATATATATGTGTGTGTGTATATATATATATATATATATATATATATATATATATATATGTATATATATATATATATATGTATATATTTGTATTTGTATAATCCATTTGATCTTGTGCTAAAAATCGATTAACTTTTAATTTTTTATATATATATCGAAACCTGACCATAGGCAGCATTGTGTTAAAACCCGGCAGAGTCCCTGTATAAATTTGTATTTTTATAATCCATTTTGATCTTGTGCTAAAAATCGATATTTTTCCTTACAATCTGTACGCCTCATTGGTAATCCTTTAAGGTTTTAATTTTTAATTTTTTATTATTTTTACTTCTCTGTTTATTGTATATATATGTATGTATGTATGTATGTATGTATTTGTATATATAGATATGTATATATATATATATATATATATATATATATGTGTGTGTGTGTGTATGTATGTTATTTATTTTTCTTTTTTCTTTCTGTAACCTATATATAGGCTTAACCTTTTTATATACTTCAGTGTTCCTGAGGATGTCATTAGACGAAAGCGCTTGAGCACCATTTGTGTTTCCTTTCCTTCGTGGTTTTATTCATCATAACGAGTCTTTTACTTATATAGAGGTTCTGAGTGTAGGGATCTAGGTTTGCTTTAAACCCTAGATCCACGTCCCAAAGCTGGATCCTGTCTGCTTTGCAGATAGCTGGTGAGGGAAGCTATATTTATGGGATCTCTTTGCGAGAGACCCGTTGCCCACGTCGGGCTAAAATCATGAAAAAGGAAAAAAACTATGGTATTTGTCATTTACCATTACTTATTCGGACTATAGTGGATTTAATTTTCCCAGAAGAGTTCCTTGTGCCATGCACGGTCTGTGTTTAACATATAATGTTCTCAGGGAACCATTCTGAGTTTGTGTATACTAAACGGACGTGTTTCGTGCCTTGAAAAGTGGACGCTCAATGTCCCGGTTGAGGTTTAAGTTTTGGTTTTTTTGGCTAAAAATACAATAGTTACCCCCTTTTTCTTTGATTTATTCAACACGACGTGAATGCAACGAGTCTTTTACTTATATAGAGGTTCTGAGTGTAGGGATCTAGGTTTGCTTTAAACCCTAGATCCACGTCCCAAAGCTGGATCCTGTCTGCTTTGCAGATAGCTGGTGAGGGAAGCTATATTTATGGGATCTCTTTGCGAGAGACCCGTTGCCCACGTCGGGCTAAAATCATGAAAAGGAAAAAAACTATGGTATTTGTCATTTACCATTACTTATTCGGACTATAGTGGATTTAATTTTCCCAGAAGAGTTCCTTGTGCCATGCACGGTCTGTGTTTAACATATAATGTTCTCAGGGAACCATTCTGAGTTTGTGTATACTAAACGGACGTGTTTCGTGCCTTGAAAAGTGGACGCTCAATGTCCCGGTTGAGGTTTAAGTTTTGGTTTTTTTGGCTAAAAATACAATAGTTACCCCCTTTTTCTTTGATTTATTCAACACGACGTGAAT
>JAJOZX010005298.1:50000-52500 GCA_023014485.1 Bathynomus jamesi
TATATATATATATATATATATTATAATATATACATACACACACACACACACATATATATATATATATATATATATATATACAATATATATATACACATATACACACACACACATATATATATATATATATATATATATATATATATATATATATATATATATATATATATATAAATAAACTGCTTTGACATGCAAGACTGACGCTTAATTTAGACTAATTTAAACTAAGACAACAATAGAAGTTTACATTTGAAACCAGCTTTAAGGTTTAGTTAGTACAGTAATCTCCTAGATTTTGTACTGTTCGCACCTTTCTTCTCTCCAAAATTAGTTACCCTACCCATGGAGCCCGTGTGTGCGAAACTGTGAAATCTGAAAGAGGAAAACCAAAGCTTGCAGTGAGTGGCTATTTATTTACAATGCGAGGGAAGAGTATTCAAAAGACAACTCAGAAGGAAACATATTATTGGCGATGTGAGAAGAGAATCTTTAATGCTACTGCAGTTACACATTATCGAGAAAATTGCCATTTCTTAAAAGGTAAAAGTGAGCACACTTGTGGGTCTGCGGAAGCTAGTCGTTTTCATGTAGTGAAGTGCCATAATGAAATTAAGCAAAAAGCCAAGGACACCTTTAAAAAACCTTCTCAAATCATTCAAGGGGTTGTTATTCAAGTCAACTCATCCATCGTACCATATATTGGGAAGAAGGAATCATTAAAGAAGTTGGTAAGCAGAGTACGAAAAGATAGCCCTCTAGAGCCGACAAATTTAGATGACTTATCTATTCCAGAGGAATATAGGAAGACACTTTTTGACGAATTATTTTTAGTTAGAGAATCAAGCATTGGAAATGACAAAATTTTGATATTTACTACCTCTTTTAATTTGAAGAAACTTGAAGCAGCACATTTTTGGATTATGGATGGAACCTTTAAAACCGTTCCAACAATTTTTACTCAGTTGTACACTATTCACGCACCCGTTGGACCGCCTGAAAGAAGCTGTATTTTACCTTTGGTTTATGTGCTGATGTCACGAAAAAATACGGAATGTTATGTCCAGTTTTTCTGCGATATTCTCGAATATGCTGCAGAAAATCAAATTACCCTCTCCCCCGAAATGATAATCACTGATTTTGAAATAGGGGCTATAAATGCAAATAAATGTGAGCTGCCAGGTACACTCAACAAGGGTTGTTTCTTCCATTTTGGACAAATCATTTACAGAAAGGTAATTTCTTGTGGTCTTAAATCTCTATATTCTAACAATGAAGATTTCTCAATAAAAATCAGACAAATGGCTGCTCTCGCTTTTCTTGCACCAAACCAAATTGAAGAAGCGTGGTTACAACTTAAACCAACAATTCCAGATGAAGGCACTCCTGTAGCAGCTTATTTTGAAGAAAATTATGTTCGCGGTAAAGTTCGACGAGTATTACGTGGCCAAGAATTGTGACATCCGCCACTTTTTCCACCAACTTTGTGGTCGGTACATGACCGAGTAGAGATGGGGATACCGAGAACTCAAAATAAGGTCGAAGCCTGGCATCGGCGCTTTGAAATTTTAGTAGGTTCTGCTCATGTAGGTCTTTTTAAAATAATAACCGAGATGCGAAAAGAGCAGAAACACACCGAAGGCGTAATTGAATACATAATCCGCGGAGAAGTCACATCAAAACTCAGAAAAAAGGATATCCAACGGGAAAGCAGGATTTTAAGAATATTCCAAGAAGCCGACCAATATGATGTCTTAGATTACACTGCCCAACACCAGTTTTGCTGATTTAATTCTAACACCTGTTTTTAGGTAACTTTGGTGTGCTGATTTAAAAAATCACCTTAGTTTTTGCCTATCACGTCAGGTTTTCGAGCAATCAAATACGGATATTTTGGAGATATCGCATTTTGGCAGGGTTATGCCCAATTTTTTTTCTTTCAAAAAATAAGTTTTTACATACTCAGAATCAGCATGGAACAGTAAACAATTGTGCAGCGAGTGAACTTTAATATACAATGGTAATGTTGACACATAAAGTGATTAAAAGTGTTTAAATAAGCAAAAAATGAATCCATGATCATGACGTCACGCTCACACCTGGGGAAATCACAGATATCCAAGATTTTAATATGTTGTACATGGCCTTTAGATTTAATGCACAGATTTGCGTATTCCACAGATAAAATTTTAGCAGCAAAACAGCTGTTAACAGGTCTCAAAAATCATCAATTTTGATAAGCGCCCTTCATGGATCGCCCAAAATAGGCATAGAGTAATAGTAATAGAGCCCACCGAGCTAATAATAGGGCGCATAGGGTTGCAGGTTTGTGGGTTTTAATGAGACCGTAAAGGTAGGGCAGAGAAGGTGAAGTGGACATGAAAAGCGGAATTAAGTCCTTATGATCTTTGAGAATGCGTTTCAAGCCACTATTAAATGATTTGATGACGTCATCCTGCGAGTTCTTCCTAAGTTTGCTGTATGTGGCGGGGTCCTGGAGAAG
>JAJOZX010005298.1:57500-302500 GCA_023014485.1 Bathynomus jamesi
CTCAATCGCGGGAAAAAGTTTGGTTTTCTCAACGGGCAGTGTGTATCCTGTGAAGTCAAAGAAAAAATGCATGCCTTCATAAAGAATACATTCAATTTAATCTCTGTTTATTGTTTGTAACAAAATGGCGTCTTAGCCGGGATTAGTCAGGTTTAAAAACATGCACTAAGTGGCTTTAAAAGATTTGAACAAACATTTAACCATAATCTTGAAACTGTGATAATACCACTAACAACTTAAATTTTACACCATATGCAAGCTAATTGCGTTTCTTTTTTTGACCAGTATATATATAATTTTTTTTTTCGAAATATTTCAACTCATCGTTCAATTCTGTTTTCAACCGTGAATTCTTCAGAACGCATATTGACAATTGAAGTAATCTTCTAAATCGTGCCGACAGCTGCCCATTATCTATTGCATTTGTTTTGGAGCTGATGAATACCAACCTGCCCTTGACTCACTACATTCCCCCTCCTCATTCGTGTAATGTGACATGAGAAAAAGTTGGTTTCTTTTAACAGAGGGACTTACTAACACCATATCATTGGCATAAACTAAATTATTTATCCTTTTGTTATCTATACAACTTCCCACTGTTGCCTCATTAATTGAAGCAATTAATCTGTCAATATACACATTAAACAGCATAGGAGAGAGCAAGGAGCCTTGTCTCACCCCGCAAGAGTTGAAAAAACATTCCGATACAACATTGCGATGCGGGGCCTTGTCTTTAGGCCTGGTGAATGAGCGATTTTCTCTCTTGCATTCTCTGCCACGCATAGCCAGGTACACCCGACTCATCTTGTACCGTCCTGAACAAGGCATCTAGTCTTCTTTGAAGACTTCAACTTTGCCACTGTGAAGCTCCTGGGGCTCTTTGGATGCTGGTTTAAAAGTCTTTGTCCGGACAATCAAGCTATTTTCCTTCAATGATGAATAGATCCACTGCCTCTCCTTTAATTTGAGTACACTGCACTATAGACAGTGTATGTACATAGTGCTGCATATAATGTGTGTATATATAGTATATAGTATATACAGTGCAGTATTTAGTGTATGTATATGTAGTGTATGTATATATTTATTTAAGTATACTGCATATATACCTCATAACAGGCAGTGTATATATATATATATGATTAAATATGCCAAAAAAGTGAGAAAAGCTGCCAAATTTCATTTGCATTTCCTATGAAATCCTGCTGTTGAAAATATAGCTTCATAAACTAATGAAAAATTATATTAATCGATGAGTGCTAGGCCTCTTCAGCATTATAAATCTGAGTTATTAAGTGTTATTCTGTTGATTAGACAACGCTTAAAAACAAATAAATAAAAAAATTTAATTTAATGAAACTAAAAAATTCGTTTTTACGAGTTTGGTCCGTCAAAATAGTTACAGATTTAATCAAGATACAGTATATTTATATATAAAAATTGTGAATGACTAAACCTACCATTAATCAATATATATATATATATATACATATACACAGACATATATACACATGTGTATATATATATATATATATATATATATATATATTGCGGCGTTAAGACAGGGAATCATTTTCAGTACATGTTCACCAAAAGAAATGTATGGAAGCAGGCCTTCCGTACAAACACGCTGCTCAACTTTCTCCGATCTCGGAGGGGTTAATTATATTATAAGTTTCTTGTCTCCGATGTTGTAAAATGCGTTTATACCTTCCTCTATCGTTCTACCCCGAAATTTATCAAACAATGCATCGATGTTGAAAAGGCATTAAGTTACATTTAGGAGCATCTCATGCCCCGAAGTAAGGATGATATCGTTCATCTCTACAAAACATTTGATCAGGACACGTAGAATATGCCATATATTTCTGTTACCCTTCTTTGAGGAAAAACATACAAAGGCTTGAAAAATGTTCAAGTCAGAACGACGAGGATAAACCCGGGCACACATCACTAATTCACTGCCAGTCTTAATTTGTATTCCTGAGAAAAGTGCTGCTTCAGATGTGATCTCATTTAAGTTTCTAAACTTCTGAACAGGATCGAAAGCACCGACTATACTAAACTCTTTACAACTAATACAAAACCGGACCAAAGTAACGGTTGTAAACTGGATCCGAAACGGTACAATACAAATACTTACTAACATCTGTTTATATGGTGTAAATTTGACTTAGAAGGTGTGTGTATATATATATATATATATATATATAATATATATATATATATATATATATATATTAATGAAAAAAGAGCATGCAAGAATGCAGAGCCAACCATCTGCCGGCCAGTTGGCTTGTTTAGGAGACAATATATATATATATATATATAATTATATATATATATATATATATATATATATATATATATATATATATCCAAGCACGCACACACACAAACACACACACACGCGTCGCATATAAACAGATGCATGTAAGAAGACTTGTTCTATCCCAATAGCAAATATATATGCATTTCTTAGAATAACTACCTCACAAACCCCAAAAGCCATCCTTGGACTGCTTCACAATCACCCATTAACACAGCACCATCAGCACAGCACCATGGGCACAGCACCACCACCAATAGACCGACAAGGTCACTAGAAACGACCCAATTAACGGACAAAACTATTAAGCATAAAGAAATACATTTATGGGGTTAGGCAGAGGGATTGTGTATACATATATATATATATATATATATATATATATATATATATATATATATACACATTTGAAAACTTTTCCTTTTTCTTTTTTCTTTGCGTTCAGAACATCTATTGCATCATTAATATATATATATATATATATATATATATATGAATAGAAACGACATAAGTATTAAGGAACGTTTCTGCACACGAGGAGGAGAGATAACGAAATAATGAAAAATGAGGCGAACCGGGTGAACCAAAAGTAGGTGGACAGTAAATGATAACGTTTATTTTGAGAATACATATACAATTATATTTAATTTTTTTGTATACTATAATACAAAATAAAAAAAAAATTAACTTATACCAATACAATACAAAAGCACTGAAAATTTTATCAACGCAGGTGCTCAAATTGCTGTCCATCACAATTTACACAGCTTTGAAGTCTACCTTTCACACTTTGACAAACATTTTTGCACAAGTTTCTTTGTGCATTAATTTCTTGAAATGCATCTCTGATGTAATTTTTCAAATCGCCAACACTTCGTGGTTTTCGACTATAAACTTTGTCCTTGAGTACTCCCCAAAAGAAAAAATCCATTGGGGTAAAGTCAGGTGAACGTGCAGGCCATTCAATTGGACCTCTTCGGCCGATCCATTTCTCGGGAAATGTTTCATCAAGATACTCACGGACTGCTCTTGAATAATGTGGAGGGGCCCCATCTTGTTGGAAATAGAGGTCATGTGAATTAGGCTGTTGTTGTAAGTGAGTGTGGAACAACTTCATTCATTAGAATTTCGAGATACTCATCACCTGTGACTGTTCCATCAACAAAAACTGGTCCTAAAACACCAGAACTTGAAATACCACCCCAAACAGTGACACCAGGCTGGTTTAGTTGCTGCTCTAATGTTAAATGCATGTTCTCACTATACCAGTAAACACAATTACGTCGGTTAACATGACCTGATAATTTGAAAGAAGCCTCATCGGTCCACACAATGTTATCTAAAATTATTGGATTTCCTTCAATTTCGTTCAGCATGATCTCACTAAATTGCAGCCGCCTGTCTGGGTCATCCTCCAATAAGCCATGAATTAGCCGTGGACGATAAGCTTTCAACCCAATAGATTTCAGAATTCGTATAATAGAGGTTTGTGAAATGTCCAGTTCTGCTGAGGCTCTTCTGGTGGACTTTTTGGGACTGTGACACAAATGCTTCGGCAACAAGTTGCTTATTGTCCTCTGTGCAAACTGTTTTTGGGTCGACCAGTTCTTGGGGCATTAAGAATTGAGCCAGTGGCATCAAATTTGTCACGAATGCGGTAAATGGTTTGTCTCTTTTGGGCTTGAGTACCAAATGTTTCAACCCATTTTGTTCTAACAGTTTCAGTATTTTGAGATTTCCAATACTCTTTTAACACCCATTTTCTGGCATCAGTATTTAGATTATTTGCCATTATGGTTCTCTGAACTATCTGAAAAGAAAAAGATTAAATTTAAATAAATTTAGTTATAATATTTAATATAATATAACACAAACACCATAGTTATAATGAACACCATAGTTATAATATAATATAACACAAACCCTATTCAACCTACTGTCCACCTACTTTTGGTTCACCCGTATATATATATATATATATACACACACACCACACCTATATATATATATATATATATATATATGTGTATTATATATATATATAATATATATGTTAACCCCTCCGTCTATGGCCCTGGGTTGGTTCGAATCGACGGGGGTTCTGGTTGGGAGGCAGCAACGGATCTGTTACTTGCAGGAATTTCTTCTATACGACTCTCCGAGTTCTTCTTTAGTGGCTCGGAGGATTTTGAGAGGCTTATTAAATTCTCTGGGGGTTCCCCCAATTCTTCTTGTAACGTATCGGGAGATTTTACTGACTAAATTCCTGAAGAGAGCACGACTTGAAGGAGAAGATAAAGACTTTCTTTTACTGTAATTTACTACTAAAATGTAGAGGTGCTACTCAGCCTCGTCGTTGGAATCAGAATAAACATGGAAGAAATTGTTTGGGTTTATATACCCCGATTCTACTAACATCATCATTATTAAATGTTGAAGAGGCTGCATTATTTTTGCACAATATTTGAAAATAAAGTAAATCTTTTAGCTGTGGTAAGGTTTAAACGAATAAACAAGATATTTGAAGATGAAGCAATTTTTTTTTCTTAAACCGCGTATTTTCAGATCTGATGTTATCATGATCTGCCAAGTTAACTAAAAGTGGAAACTGAACTATGCATCTTTACACTAAAATATGCATATGAGTAAAAATTAAAGGTTTAAGATTTACAATTAAATGCTTAGGCAAGACATGACTTCATCTTTTATAACGGAGAGAGAATGTATACAAATTATGAACATTGCAAAAAGTTTCTCAGATTTCATTATTAAGCTAAATCTAAAAATTATTAAGAAATTTTAAAAAGAGCAAGTCACCAATTATTTGGCAAAGTAGAAAGCACATCAAAATTTATCTAAACGGAAAAATAATAATAAAAAAATAATAACAGTATCGCCGAGTCTACATTCCTTATGGCGACATAATGTCGGGTCGGACATTGAGTACATTGTAATTTTGGTATACTATAACTATGATTATAATTACCAATTAATTCATTTATTATCGTTAACTACAATTCCGTTAAAGTACATTGTCTAGGTCATTTAGTACATTACATCATTAAGTACATTAATTATATTATATTAAATTATTATCGTTTAATTAAAGTACATTAATTACATTATAAATTATCATTAATTACAGTTTCACTAAGTACATTAGTCACTTACAATTCTTAGTATTTTTATATTTATATATAGTTATTAGTACAACACAAAGTACATGAGCACATATATATATATATTTATATACAACATGACACATGATACATAACATAACGCATGGTAATTTGTTTATAAATTTGAATCAGAGCGAAAGGAGATTTTTATCTTAGAAGCGTTCACTTTTGCTGTGGTTATCGAATTGCGTACACTTGCATAAGCATTTTCGAGTTCATTGCAAGAGGTGAACGCACTTAAGAGAAAGAGTAAAAAGAATACATGTGAACGTACTTACATGTAAGGTAATTATGTACGTCCTCAGTGGACATGTACGAATGCCTAAACTGTTGTACACATATTGGTAGTCACACAATATATAGGTTGATAATAGGTAGCTGAATGAATAATTAATAAAATTAACAAAAGATAAAGGTCAAGAAGGGACATGGATGTATGAATGAACAACATTTACATAATGACGTATAAAGTGTAAAGGTTTTTATTATTATGTTAAAGAATTTACCATACATTGAATACGAAAGATATCCACATACTAAATACGTGATTCAGTATTCAAGTTATGGAAAACGTGAAGGGAATTAGGTCACTTTTATGACGTCATCATTGGGAGAAATTAAAGGAGACGAATTAGAGAGACACAGTTAAGGGACATTTGCTTCTCACAGCGAACTTCTAATGGCACAAACATGTATACTGCTCAACCATAGAAATGGTAGGTCGCATGGTTGTGACACTGAAAAAGAATAGAAAGCAAAAGTCGAACTTGTATCCAAACTCGCTCAGGCGATTTTGGTTCTTATGTAAAAATGAATATTGATTATTCATTGTTCATTTTTACATATATATATATATATATATATATATATATATATATATATATATATATATATATTTATATATATATATATGTTAACACAGACCGTGCATGGAACAAGGAACTCTTCTGGGAAATTACACCCACTATAGTTCGAATAAGTAATGATAAGTGACAAATACTAGTTTCTTTTTCATGATGAAAACCCACGTAGGCACCGGGTTACTCGCAAAGAGGTCCCAAAATATAGCTTCCCTCACCAGCTATCTTCAAAGCTTTGCAGATAGCTGGTGAGGGAAGCTATATTTTGGGGGCCTCTTTGCGAGTAACCCGGTGCCCACGTTGGGCTTTCCACCATGAAAAATAAAAAACTATAGTGTTTGCCACTTATCATTACTTATTCGAACTATAGTGGATGTAATTTCCCAGAAGAATTCCTTGTTCCATGCACGGTCTGTGTTTAACATATAAGTTTCTCAGGGGACCATTCTGAGTTTGTATATATATATATATATATATATATATATATATATATATATATATATTAATGATGCATATATATATATATATATATATATATATATGTGTATATATATACAGACACACACACACACTTGAATCTTTTTTCCTTTCTCTATTTTTATGCAGACCGAACATCTATTCCATCATATATATATATATATATATATTGCCTTCTAAACAAACCAACCTTTTGAAATTCTCAAATTGATCCTTCTTTCTTTTTTCTCTTTTCTTTGTGGGTCGAACATCTATTCCATTAATATATCAGGTCATCGGAATTTGAAGGACAAAAAAAACTCGAATGAGACTTTTTAATCTAGTATATATTTTCCATCGAAATCAATGACACTCTGCCAACGTTCTACAAGCTTTTCAATGCCATGTTTATAAAATTCAGGCGGTTTTGAGGCAAAAAACGTACAAAGACTGGTGTGCAGGTCATCTAAAGAAGTATACTGTTTCTCGTCAAGATAGTTTTGCAGACTCCTGAAGAGATGATAATCTGAAGGCGCAAGGTCTGGAGAATATGGAGGATGTGGAAGTTTTTCCCACCCAAGCTCCTCAATTTTTGCAGAAGTGATCCGAGCGGTATGAGGACGTGCGTTGTCGTGGTGGAACACGATTCCTTTCCGATTAACCAAAGAAGGTCTCTTTTCTTTTAGTGCAGTGTTCAATCGATCCAGTTGTTGACAGTAGACTTGAGCGGTGATTGTTTGGTTGTGTGGTAAGGTTTCAAAGTGTATTACACCACATTTATCCCACCAAACACTAAGCAACACCTTCCGAGGGTGAAGATTTGGTTTTGGCTGTGGTGTCGCTGGTTCTCCGGAACAAACCCACTGTCGACGGCGCTTAACATTTTGGTACAGTATCCACTTTTCATCACCAGTCACTAAACGGTGCAAAAACGGATCTTGGAGTTCACGGGAATGAAGAGCTGTGCTAATGTTTACCCGCACCCTCAGATTGTCGACCGATAATTCATGTGGCACCCATTTTCCTAACTTAGGCACTTTCCCACGTTGTTGCAAATGTCGATGGATGGTGGACGGGGATGAATTGAGTTTCTGGGCCGATTCTTTGACAGTTGTTGAACAGTCTTCTTCAAGTGCGGCTAACAGCAGGTCCGGCAGGGCGTCCAGAGCGTGCTGCATCTGTCAAACAGCAGTCACCATTCCTAAACTTTTGAAACCATCTTTGAGATTTCCTCACATGCAGAATATCGTTGCCATAAACGTCCTGAATGTTTCGCGTTGCTTCAGTAGCACTATTCCCTTTTTTGAACTCGTAAAGCATTATATGCCTGATATGCTCTTCTGATACCGCCATGTTTATGAGGGGTTCACATAAAGCAAAAAACACGTCTTCCCTGGTCAAGGTCTATAAAGTATGTAGCGAAACACGGTAGATCTCCTCTTAGATATAACCTTCGGAAAATTTATGCTTAAACCGAGTAGGACTAGTTTAAACTTAATCTATCGTAAAAAACGACGTTACTTATGGGATGACCTGATATATATATATATATATATATACATATATACTCCTTCAGATTATGCCTTCTAAACCAGATTAAACCATCTGGCTGATTAAGACTTCTAAGCCAACTTAAGCTGCCAAGAACTTTAGTATACGACAAGACAAGCCTTAGAGAACCCCTTTTGGGGGAGGTCACTCTCCCGGACCAACTCCCTCTCCCCCCATTCATGCAGTTTGTGGGGTAAACACCGTCCCCCTTGCTTGCCTACCCCATCCCCCAAGGCTTCCAACTCCCTCCCCATTGGTGCCAACTCCCCCTCCACATGGGTGCCAAACCCCCTCTCCCATTTGCAACAATTTATCAACATTGCATTGCAATTTGCACTCTACCATTTTGCGGTCATGCTACTGACGCCATTGAAATGGCCACAAATGAGATGGCCCCTAAGCTGAATATTAGCCATTGAAAATAATAGTTTGATATTGAAAATAGGTTAAAGAATCTCATAAACCTACATAAACCTAAAGAAATAAACCTAAACAATTATGAGTTTATTGTATAAAAATAACATACCAAAGTAAATTATTTACCACAAATAAAAAATAAAGCGTGCAATCATAACAAAAGCATATAATTTAATGTAAATAATATGAGTTAGTTTAAAGTATTAACTTATTGTAATACTGTAATTATTGTGTTTCTCAAAAGAATTTGCAATTATGTTTTCTAAAACATGATCTCGTAGCAGTGAGTCTCTTTCTGACCGTGACGTCGTGCGAGGGGTAGGGTATGATTCAACTCCAGCCAACTCAACTCCAGCCAACTCAACTCCAGCCAACTCAACTCCAGCCAACTCAACTCCAGCCAACTCAACTCCAGCCAACTCAACTTCAGCCAACTCAACTCCAGCCAACTCAACTCCAGCCAACTCAACTCCAGCCAACTCAACTCCGAATGCACCGTTGCCAAATAATGTTTGTATAATTTATTAATCTTTCTTTAGTGCAATGATAGGTACTGAATGAAATTAAAAACACTAGGAAAAACCATTGAAAACATAAGTAATTATATTTATATATTTTATTTATATAATATAACCTAACCTAACCTAACCTAACTTTCACCAATTAACATTACCCGATGAATATACAAATTTTCTATTGAGCGGTGCCGGGGCGGACCGGATATTATTATTTGGAAGGAAAAGTTGGCTGCAACATTTAGTTTCATCAGATACTTGGTATGCTGACGTAACATTCAAGATAGCTCCAAGGTTATTTTCAAGGTTATTTGCCTACAATTACCACTAATTAAAATCTGAACCTTTTAATCTTTTTTTTAACGTAGTAGAATAAAGAGTTTCTAACAATTTTTAACTTTTTAAAGCTCTAACCTTCAAAAATAAATTTAATTCATTTTTTTCAAAAAATGGAGTTGAGTCGGCAGAGTTGAGTTGGCGGCGATGAGTTGGCTGGAGTTGAGTTGGCGGAGTTGAGTTGGCGGTGAATCGTCCCATCCCGCGTGCGAGAGGTGTTGGCATTCGGTCATTAGCATCTATGGCTATGTTTTTAGGGGGCTTGATCGACTCTTCCTTCGGTTAGGAGGCCCCGGGGTTCGAATCCCTAAGCCTATAAGGAGATCTTGCTCTCGTCTAGGGAAACGGCTGAGCATGCGTGGTTGATCCCAGACATTTATTCTCTCTTCTTGCGCTCCTATTTTTTTTTAGCTTTCTTTCCTTTGTCCTCCGTTTTCTACTTTTCTCATTCATTTTTTTTTCATGGAATCTCCTCACCTACCCCTGACCTCTGACCCCTCACTGTACGATTAAGCAATTTGTTCGAAAGTGGATTTCCTATCAAAACATTTATTTTTTTCAAGTTGTAAATGGAAGATGGTTGATTCCAGTGTTGCAATTAATGTTCTGCTTAAAAGCATTAAAACACGTTTCTTACTTCAAGATTTTATCGATTTTGAAAAATGGTTAATACCGTTTAAAATAATTGAATGTGGCACTAAAAATAAATAATTAAAGTTAAGAATGATCCAATACTAACTACAAAATGTATTTTTCCAAGGTCATAAGATATTTTTATTTTTATTTTTTTGTTTACATGTCAGGATTTTAATTAAATTTTTATGGTTGTTCAAAAAATGTCTTGTTAAATAGCAGAAAAAAATTCTATCATCGTACGTAAATAGTATCTAAATAATTTATTTGAAACATGATTCTGTATTAAAACAGTGAAGCAGTAAAATATCCACCTCCGATTTGATAATCCAGTTAATATTAAAACAAAGACCCAATTTATCTATTACATTATTTCAACTGTCTAATTTACCCAAACAATATTATTTTCATTTTCTTTCCTAAAAACGAAAAGAATTAAATTTCTATTTTCACAGGTCTTATTTGAAAGGATATTGCGTTCCTTTCAAATTAAAACCATTTTTGGTTTTTGACACTGCATAGAAACAGTCTCAGATCGCAGTTGTCTTTATGTAACATATTTCCAGCGTCAGCGTATATAATTTATTGCGAACACGAGTTTATTTCTAAAGTTAAGAATTATAAACTTCTCTCTCTCTCTCTCTCTCTCTCTCTCTATACACACATATATATACACACACATATATATATATATATATATATATATATATATATATATATATCGTAAAGAACGACGCTTGTATAGGAGAACATTCCGCGCAAGATGAGGAGGGAGAACGAACAAATGAAAAAATGAGGTAACCACCCGGGAATCGAACCCGGGATCTTCCGATTGCAGGGCAGATATGATAACCACTACACCATGGTCCTCACTCGATCACTCGATCCTAATTGGTTTCTGCGCGTATGTAGGAGAATTACGACTTCTGATCGAGTGAGGACCATGGTGTAGTGGTTATCATATCTGACCGGCAATCGGAAGATCCCGGGTTCGATTCCCGGGTAGTTACCTCATTTTTTCATTTGTTCGTTCTCCCTCCTCATCTTGCGCGGAATGTTCTTCTATACAAGCGTCGTTCTTTACGTTAATTATACTGCGTGTTCTTTGCAGTTGAAATGTATATATAGGTGCGGCATGCGGGAGGTGCCCCCCTCGGGGCATTGGTTTCTGCGCGTATGTAGGAGAATTACGACTTCTGATCGAGTGAGGACCATGGTGTAGTGGTTA
The DNA here is from genome assembly GCA_023014485.1 of Bathynomus jamesi. Taxonomy (NCBI): domain Eukaryota; kingdom Metazoa; phylum Arthropoda; class Malacostraca; order Isopoda; family Cirolanidae; genus Bathynomus; species Bathynomus jamesi. The sequence continues at coordinate 69,005 of JAJOZX010005298.1, forward strand.
TCATATCTGACCGGCAATCGGAAGATCCCGGGTTCGATTCCCGAGTGGTTACCTCATTTTTTCATTTGTTCGTTCTCCCTCCTCATCTTGCGCGGAATGTTCTCCTATACAAGCGTCGTTCTTTACGTTAATTATACTGCGTGTTCTTTGCAGTTGAAATGTGTGTATATATATATATACATATATACATATATATATATATAACCTCGTTAACCTCGTTGCCGTTCCGTGCGTTGAGCTCTCTTCACACGAAGGTCAAGTTAGTGGCCCCCGCCTCTAGGTCTGGCCTGGTAGAGGAGCGAGTTGCTTTCTTGCGCTCTCCACGGTATATACCCAGATACACCCGGCTCATCTGGTACCGTTCTGAGCCAGGCATCTAGTCATCTTTTGAAGACTTCAACTTTGACCCCTGTAACGTTTCTGAGGTCCTTTGGAAGCTGGTTAAAAAGTCTTGGCCCCTGACAACCAAGCTATTTTCCTTCAGTGTTGAGGTCCCTTGTCGGGCCTTTAATTTGGGAACACTATACATCCAGTGTTGTATGAATGGTAATTGGGTTTAGTTTGAGGTTGGTATCAGTTTTTCGATCATTTTCCATATATAGATTACGGTATACCTCTCTCTTCTTCTTTCCAGGGACACCAGCTTTAGTTTACGTAGTCTTTCCCAGTAGTTGAGCTCTTTGCAGCCATCATTCTTTGCTATGAAATGTCTCTGAGTTTCATCTAGTTTATTAGTTTCTTCCATTTAATATGGGGAAGTCAAAACTGAGCAGTATTCAAGTTTTCGTGTAATCAGTGTTTTTAATGGGGGGAATTATTACTGTCCTGTCCCTTCTTTTGAACGTTCTTAGTACCTGTCCCGCAACACTTTTTGCTTTATTTATCGCTATCTGATTTTGTGTTTCGAATTTCGCATCCATCATGTTGTTGTCTTCTGACCATTTGTATATTTTGTTCGTGTCCCTCTGCAAGACCTCCACTTCATTTACATCGCTGATTTTTCTGCTGATCTTTGTATCGTCTACAAAGGATGTTACTAGATTGTTGCTGTTTACTCCGCTGTCTATGTCTGTTACCATGATAATGAACAGGATTGGGGCCAGTATTGTCTCTTGTGGTACAGAGCTGCGTACTTCCGATTCTGATGATGATATGCCTTGAATTTTGACGACCTGTAGACGCTCTCTGAGGAAGTTGTAGATCCATTTCCCAACTTTGCCTGTTATTACCATATATTTCATTTTATGTGCTATTATACAGTGATCACATTTGTCGAAAGCTTTAGCAAAATCCGTGTATATGACATCGTAGTTGTCATTGCCTTCCAGTGCATCTAGGATATTGTTGTAGTGTTCTATTAGTTGTGATAGTCATGATCTACCTCATCGGAATCCGTGCTGATTTTCATTGAATCTTTCCAGTGTCTCCAAGAAATCGAAGATTTTTTCTCTAACTATTCATTTAATTACTTTGATGAGGTGGGACGTCAATGACACTGGTCTATAGTTCTTTGCTTGAGATCTGTCCCCTCCTTTATATATAGGGACAATGTTTGCTCTTTTCAAGATGCTCGGTATTTCTCCAGTGTCTAGCGATCTTCTCCATATCCAGTATAAATGTGTAGCTATTTCATTTTTACAACTTTTAATCAATAATGCGTTCCAGTTATCCGGACCTGCAGCTCAATGTGGTTTCATTTGTCCTATAGCTCTCGCTACATCTTCTGGCATATATATATATATATATATATATATATATATATATATATATATATACAACGTTAAGAACGACGCTTGTATAGGAGAACATTCCGCGCAAGATGAGGAGGAAGAACGAACAAATTCTTGCGCGGAATGTTCTCCTATACAAGCGTCGTTCTTTACGTTAATTATACTGCGTGTTCTTTGCAGTTAAAATGTGTGTATATATATATATATATATATATATATATATATATATATATATATATATATATTATATATATATATATATATATATATATATATATATATATATATATATTATCGTTATCGTTTTCCTCTAGACGCAAAAATTTGCCAAAATCACGAAGGAAAGTGATGAGAAAGAAAATAATTTATAACAGAAATAAAATTTAAGACCGAAGAGAAAGGATAATGAAAAAGATAAAATACTAAATACGATTTTAAAATTTATAAATTTATGTTTTCACTTGAAACTTTATTTTTTTTAATGGATGTACTTTCATATTAACGGGGAATATTTCACAAAAAATATATGTCGTATAAGGGAAATAGTTTGTCAGGAAGCATTTAACTGTAAATTGTCTTTCTCTACAGTAAGTATGAGTAAATGATACATAAACAAAACATATTTTCGTAGTCATTATGGTATTGAATAAATTAAAATAAAACATCTAACTATCACTCTAAAGCTCCGGGGAAAAGTCTGCCTAGATATGAACACTGAAAATTTCTAAAAAGATTTCTCATCTGTACGAATGTGTTTTTATTTTTTAATTTATCATTCACTGAAAAGACTAAAATATTCAAAGGAAAACAAAATATTACCAATTAGCAATTTCTTATGCTTTTTTAAATATTTTGTTTCCATGCGAACTTTTATCCGAAACTGCACAATCGGTTCCAGTATTGGGCCACACCTATCTTACGGCCGCATACATACCAACCAGTCGAACCGATGCTACATTCAATGTAAATAAATCTCAGGCAATGACTACCGAACAAAGACTCTCACTCGCTACGTTGAAGACTCTGACTGAAATATGGGACGTGAAAGTCTCCCAAATATACAAACACACTTTCGGATTTTTCAAAGAATACATTTTAAAATGTATACTGTAATGAATCACCCCCTAAAATTGGCATATGCAGTTTAAAAGGAAAAAAAGTGCAGTGATTTGAACACACACACACACACACGCACACACATACACACAGAAACCCCCTCCCACACACACACACATATTCCGTGATTCCGTTGGTATACTTCCCGAGGCATAGCCAATAACTGCTTAGTGTTAGTTAATATAAAAAATTGTTTTTGATGCGTATGTAATGTTAAAGAGCAGAAAACACTATACCCTCCCATACGGATTCCCTTCCTCTCTTTCTCCCTATGTCTCCTCTGTCTTCAATGCGAGCAGATTTCCTTCCCTTTCACTCAAATACGATAATATGCAAGTACTATTAACGCAAGTAGAATGGGCGCTAAATGGTAGATTGCAATTGCAGTGTTGATCAATGTCGCAAGACCCCTTCCCTCCTTCTTGCAACCCCCACCATGGTGCCAAAAAAAAGAAAAAAGAAGGAAAGGTGGATTCCCCCCAGCTGCCACAAGCTAGGGGGGAATCAACCTAACCTAAGAGAGAGAGAGAGAGAGAGAGAGAAAGAGAGACCATCCTTCGCCTGGCTCCGCCAGACGCATAATAAAGCGCTTGGTCTTTGCACTTGGCTTAGAAGGTCCTAATCAGCCAGTTGGCTTAGAAGGCTTAATCGGGCTTAGAAGACGTAAATGGCTTGTTCAAGTGTACAATATTATTTTTTAAGTTGCCAGATTGCACTATTTACTTAATTAAAGCATATATTATTGACAGTTGGCTTAGAGGTCTTAAGCAGCCAGTCGGTTTAGAAGCCGTAACCTGCCATTTTGTATATATATACTTATATATATTTAATTAAACAATATCGTTTATATATAAAACCAAAAGATTTAAATAAAGCACCATTACATCATACTGTTTATTTAGACGAATTATTAGAAATAATTTCATGAAATATAGAGAAAATAAATATGCAATCAAATTAGTTCATTCTATATACAGTTTAAACGAGGAATATTTATATATATATATATATATATATATATACCGGGTGCGGCAAAAGTAACGCCCTTTTAATAATTGTATCTTTATAGTTTTATACAGTATAATTTTTTAGTTTTATATTGTATCATTTTGTTTCTTTTATTTTTACAGAAATTCTGAATAAATATGGCCTTGCGATTGACGAGAGAACAAAGAGTGAAAGCAGTTAAACATTATTACCAAAACAATAACAATGGAGCTAAAGCCGCTCGTTTGTTATCAGAAGAATTTAACATTCGACAAGTGCAGAGCCGCAATATCACAAGTCTAATTAAATATTTGAAAGAACCGGAAGCGTAAGTGATGCCACAAGATCAGGGAGGCCAGTTTCAGCAACAACCTTAGAAAAGTCCGATGAATGAAGAGAATCATTGTTGCACACTCCTCAAAAATCCAGTAGACGTCTTTCTACAGAGTTGGGTATCAGTGACAGAAGTGTCCGTAGACTCTTAAAGAAGAACAAGATGAAGCCTTACATCCCTCGCGTGTTACAGAGCTTGCATGATGGAGATGCAGATAGACGATTAGAGTTTTGCGAAAATTTCCTGAATAAAGTCAATGAAGATGAGACTTTTCTTGATAAGATATGGTGGTCAGATGAGGCAACGTTCAAATTGAACGGGCATATCAATCGCCATAATTGTATGTACTGGAGCGATGTTAACCCACATGTTATCTTGGAAAAAGACGTTAACCTACCAGGAGTGACAGTTTGGGTAGCCATCTCTTCAATGGGAATAATAGGCCCGATATTCTTTGATAGTACTGATAATCAAGATAATTATTTACAAATGCTGCAAACTGAATTCTGGCCGAGAGTTAGAAATCAGAATGGAATTTACATTCAACAGGATGGTGCGCCCCCCACTATGGGTTACTCGTTAGGGAATGGTTAAATTTAAATTTCGAAGGGAGGTGGATAGGACGACGTGGAGCAATTGAGTGGCCAGCACGATCGCCAGACCTAACACCACCTGACTTTTTCTTGTGGGGTGTATTGAAAGATCTTGTTTACAAGGTCAAACCAAAAACACTTCCTGAATTAAGACAAACAATTCGTGAAAAATTTACTACAATTAACGTAGAAATGTGTCAAAAGGTTTGTAGAAGTGTTGCTGGTAGGGTTCAGTGTTGTATTGAACACCAAGGGGAGCATTTTGAACATGATCATTAGGTTAGTAAATACTATGTATGTAGAGTACATTTTTTAAGGTGTATTGAGCCAACCACAAAATTAATTAAATTCCAGTTATTTTTTAGTTTTTACTGAGAAAGTACTTATTATTTTTCTTAAAATGCTGTATTTTTCTTAAAAACCTTATTATTTCTCTTAAAATGCTGTAATTGATTTATTTCCTTCAATAAAAGAGAATAAACTAAAAAGGGCGTTATTTTTGCCGCACCCGGTATAATAAAAAATAATAATAGTATAAGAAATACACAAGCTGAACGAGGAATATATATACAATAAAAAATAATAATAGTATAAGAAATACACAAGTTGAACGAATAATATATATATATTAAAAAAATAATATATAATCATCAAAATACATACATTTTATGTTCTACTGCGCTTAACTAAAATACTAAACTCGCACGTGATCAAGTCTAGAGTTACATCATTGTTGCTTTGCACTATGCAATAAATACGATTTAACATTATTTCACCGCTCAAGTTTAAGGATGCCTATACTCGATGTAAAGGACTTTCAATTCGTTTAAAACTATTTTTGTGCCCACTTTACATTAGCCTGGCAAGTTATCTTTAAACACGGCCAGAATACAATCTTCACACTGCATAGCGGCAGTTGAAATAATAATGTAAGTCGTAACGAAAGCTGCTCATTATATAAAGAAACAATTCTTCAGGGTGAACGGTGTAGGCGAGCTCAGCCCTGTACCGCTCAAGTGCTTTGTACCAAATTTTATGATATTTCGAAGAGTCTAAACCCTTTTAAATAAGCATCCAGCTGTAGACCATTCTCGCCTTGTTCAGTCATACACTCGGTAAATCCGTCGAGCAGAGCGGTGTATGCGTATTCAAGAACCGTATCAAAATAAATTATATCCTTAACACGTGCGTCTAATATAGGCTTCAGCCTGGCGGAAACCGACGATTCCAAACATTCTGTCGAGGATGAATCTGTTTCACGTAGTGACAAGAACGTTATTATCAGACACATTCTTCCACATCAGTCGTATATCATTGCATGGTTGATCATTATTTATACACAACGTACAAACAATGGCATATGAGGGGGCATCACTAATCTGTTCTCTTCTTGTACCTACACCTGCAGGTATTTTATAACGATCCACGCTCCACTTCTCAACTCCACGAAGATTCTATTCATCTCCTGAACACTTAAATAAACAACATTCGTTTACCAGAGTTTGTTTGTCTACAAGTCGTCTTAAGTACATAATTGATAGCACCGGTTTTACGCCTGAACACGCGCAATGACTTCGTCACAGACACATCGTACACGGCATTGAGAATGCTGCTCAAAGGAAGCTCCATTGTATTCTATTGTGAGGAGTGCACGTCTAGTCGGTTCAAACTCTGAGATGACTATGAACCACAAGTGGGCAGGTCGGCTCGACGGGAGGTGTGGAGGAGTGAGTCACACCATAAGTTGATGAAACATGTACGGTGTTGTTCCAACGTGAAAGAATCATGGGAATACCTGTATCCTATTATACTGGGCATTCATTTAGAGAATTTTTCCGACACATGAAGTAATATCGGCTTTAATGTTTTTTCACTCCCCAGATTACGCACGAGACATTTTCATTCAGGGGGATTTTCACGAACTAAACACATTTTATTCACACTTCGGCGCACTATTTGAGAGAAACATGTACCCATATTTTTCATTTTTGCATAGCAGACAATACTCGTCTCTAAATTCTATTAAAAATTCACGCAGGCCTTTAACCACAACCTCACTACAAACCTCGTCATGATATATATTAATGTAGTGGAAAAAATACTTCAGATTCTCCATTATGACAACATTTACATTCTCAGACGCACGGTACAGGTACTCGGTATGATGCAGCATGACATAATACCGCTTCTCACACTACTCATCAACAAGACTCACTAATCATAACCGTTGCTCCTCTTCTGCACGTGTTGGTTCTTCCACTTCACTGTATATGTAAGCTTTTATACAGTTTACTCCTACAACATAGTCCATTTCAACGTTTGCACCACGAAATCCTGCAATGTTCTTGCCAGAATAGCCGTAGAGTATTTGAACCTCTTGTTCCTCAAGCTTCGCACGGTTCCATGTAGCCTTAAAAGTATCAAAGGAGGGTGGAATAGGGAGTCTTTCAGTATCCACCACATCTTCACACTTAACCAAATACCACTTCATAAACGTCGAGCACGCAATATTAAACGTAGCCATCACTATTTTTCTTCTACGTGAGATTTCTTCAAATACATGTCTAAGATCCAGGGCATGCAGCGATCAACCGAACACGCAGGGGTGGAGATATGCCCAGGTAGTAGCAGGAGTGACCTGCCCATTACTCGACCATACAAGGGGCGGAGCTTAGGACTTTACCTGTACATACGCACACACAAGGAAGAAAATGAAACGCTAATCGAAACATCATTTATTTAATAAACATATCGAATTAATCAAGGTGTATATATATTTTACAAATACGTGTAATAAATAAAATAAATTATCATTAACAAGTAAATATATATATATATATATATAACAATCTTGGATAATGGTATCCAAAGGGTACGGTATCATAGGTACCAGGCACTTGGTAACGTTTCCTATAGGTGTTACGGCACACCTTCGTACCCCGAAGTTCCTTCACGCCCCCAGCTTCTGCGCCCGAAAATTGTGGGTCCCTACAGTCAGTTGGGACGGTTGGTAAACCTCATCTTCCAAGCACACTAGATCCTTCAGCGAGTCAAATTTAACGACCCGTCGGTTCGCCTAGTTAAGCGTGATACCCTTAGCTTTCACGATATATTTCATATCCTCCCCCACCCTCACCCGTACCCCAAAATTTTTTTGACCTGTTGAGATAAAAGAGTCGGCTTATGCGATGTATCCATACTCATCCTTGATCTCATCAGTCAACTCTCCTACGAATTCACCAATAGGCGGCATGTATTCACCCTCCCTCGCTGTAAATATCACACTAACTGTGTGGGTGTACAGAACCCTCCCCCCAAGAGAATGCAATAGACCTCAAAGTTTGAATCGTGCGTTTGCCGTTGTGAAGCTGGCTACAGGTGTGTTTGTAACAAGTGATGTCTCTGGCCAATTCGGTAATGTACTTTATTATGTACGTATTACCTACATTCACGATCTCCATGACCGCTTTATCGGGACCGTTGGTATAATCCCAACTCGTTATAACTTTGGGCTAGGTGAACATTCCCCTTGCCTTTATTCTGTGTAAATTTTCCCCAAAGACTATTTAGACACAACTTTGCACTAAAGCGCCTGCCTGGGTTCTTTACAATTTGGGAAGCGTCAAGTTGTATCCCATCACGGTTACGGTAACGCCTAATATAAGCCGATTTTTCATCTTCGGTATCAACTCCTCGCGGATACCCTGATGCTTCTACCTTATCCTTCAAAAAAGTGTTTATATATGGCGTGAAAAGGTTGGAGAGCTCCTGAAACCTCCACACTTCATATACTTTCAATATTCTGTAGCCATGGTGAACGTCTTGGGAGAGCTCAGGGCTTGTATATACGCCTCTGATCTTCCGCTGGTTGGTTGTGTGATTACAAGTCCCATTGATCTCCTCTACGCACTTCACGCACAGGGAAACATGAGCTTGTGGTCTATAACGACGGGTAGGATTGGCATCCATAAGTCGCGAGGGGGAAGCACGTCTACGAAAGAAAGACCGAAATAGTTCTTGTTCAAATTTGCTAAGAACTCCTCAATGTTGGGCAGGGCTGGTCCTACCATTTTTTCAGGTTCACCTACGGGGTACAGATTGTTCTTCGTCACGTAGGGCTATGAAGAGCAGAAGTCGTAGTAATGGAGTTTCACGCCCTCCGTACGCGGAAAGTATAGCTTGAAGGGATTTGTACGCCCTCCGAACAAGCGCATTTGAGAGGATCCACACCATTGAATGCTTGATCGTGTTTATCTCTTCACGAAACTATCCATCTGTTTCCATCTGTGCGTACTTATGCTCCCACAAGATCTTGTGAGTGAATTGGGTGCCTATAAGCTGATCGCGGGTGCGGGTCCATGCAAGACTGCCGGCAGGAGATCTACCATGGATATCTTCTACGATCCCGCACTCAGGACGGGAGCATCCGTGCCAACAACAGCCTTAAAGGAGTACATAGTCTCCTCACCAGTGGCACGGTTTTCGCTTAGACCATCGACCCAAAAAAGACGATCATTAACCTTAATGGGTACTTCCGACTTGTTGCGGCCATGCTTTGTATACACCTGTCAAAAGCAGTATGTGTATGAGCCAGTAAATATTCTTGTGCCCATAACTGCAAGAGTTGTTTCTGTGAATAACGGCTAAGGTGTCTTCAGGCATGAAATTGTTCTTGAACACCGTAAAGCACAATGAGGCGATCGTGGTTGCGAATTGCAACGGATTGCATTTGAAACGGTCTATGTACATCCTTCTAAAGGTCTGCAAACATACTCTAAGCACGCGCACATCATTCACGCAATAACGCTCACATTCATCACCTATATTGTAAAGATTAGATTCATTAAAACTGTTGTAGTAGCTGTCAAAATCTTCACGTTCACCTGTTCTGATACAATAATAATTAAAGTAATGTTTGGGTGGAAGAAGTCCTACGTAATTTAAAGTTTCGCTAGTCAGAAAAGTGTAAGGGAAATACGCTTTTGAAAGTTCGACGGCTACGTCCATTACCTTGGGTAGCTTTGCTAATTTACAAGGTGTGAATAATAAAATGTTTTTAAACTGAACATTACCTCTTATTTGCATCTGTATAAATTTGTTTCCTCTTTTTATGGTATCACCTGTATATATCTCAGATGAATCGTGTGTGTGTCAAATTTTGCCCCGTTATGAGCAAGAATATACACAATCATTTTTTTAACTTGTCCGCTAACTTGACAATATAGGACACAAAGAGTTTCACGGGACTATCGTGTGCAATCGTTTTAAAAACGTTTGTCCTTTTATCACATGTGTGACACTCATCACACTCGACTTCTTTTCACTCATCGCACATAGTCTGGCTTACAATTGCGCGTCTCCGACCGTGTTCAACACCATTGCTATACATGGATCCAGGGTCAACCCTGACTATATACCAATTTCAAGTCAGGGCTGACGTGGTAGTGATTACACACGAGGTGTATGCTTCACTGCCACTTTCTTCATTATATTAATGTAGTGAGTAAGGGTCCCCAAACTGAAAATAAGATGGGAAGGAATGACTCCCCATTTTGTACAATAATTCGTTTTTTCTTCCCCCACAGTATGACTTTTACGAGCGAGTGTACGTATAATGTTCTTGTAACGGCGTAGGCCCAACTGACTGTAGGGACCCACAATTTTCGGGCGCAGAAGCTGGAGGGCGTGAAGGAACTTAGGGGTACGAAGGTGTGCCGTAACACCTGAAGGAACCGTTACCAGGTGCCTGGTACCTATGATACCGTACCCTTTTATTTATTACACGTATTTGTAAAATATACATACATCTTCATTAATTCGATGATATGTTTATTAAATAAATCGTGTTTCAATTAGGGTTTCAATTTCTTCTTTGTGTGTGCGTGTGCGCGTATGTATAGGAAAATTCCTAAGCTCCGCCCCTGTATGATCGAGTAATGGTCACGTCACTCCTGCTACTACCTAGGCATATCTCTAAACATGCGTGTTCAGTTGACCGCTGCAAGCCCTGGATCTCAGACGTGTATTTCAAGAAAACCCACGTGACGAAAAATAGTGATGGCTACGTTTAATATTGCGTGCTCGACGTTTATGAAGTGGTATTTGGTAAAGTGTGAACATGTGATGTGTACTGAAGGACTCCCTATTCCACCCTCCTTTGATACTTTTAAGGCTACATTGAACCGTGCGAAGCTTGAGGAACAAGAGGTTCAAATAATCTACGGCTATTCTGGCGAGACTATTGCAGGATTTCGTGGTACAAACTTTGTAATGGACTATGTTGTACGAGTAAACTGTATAAATGCTTACATATACAGTGAAGTAGAAGAACCAATACGTACAGAAGAGAAGCAACGGTTATGATTAGTGAGTCTTGTTGATGAGTGGTTTGAGAAGCGGTATTATGTCATGCTGCATCATACCGAGTACTCGTACCCTGCGTCTGTGAATGTAATTCTTGTCATAATGGAGAATCTGAAGTATTTTTTCCACTACATTCATATATATCATGACGAGGTTTGTAGTGAGGTTGTGGCTAAAGGCCTGCGTGAATTTTTAATAGAATTTAAAGACGAGTATTGTCTGCTATGCAAAAATGAAAAATATGGGTACATGTTTCTCTCAAATAGTGCGCCGAAGTGTGAATAAAATGTATTTACTTCGTGAAAATCCCACTGAATGAAAATGTCTCGTGCGTAATCTGGGGAGTGAAAAAACATTAAAGCCGATATTACTTCATGTGTCGGAAAAATTCTCTAAACGAATGCCCAGAATAATGGGATACAGGTATTCACATGATTTTTTTCATGTTGGAACAACACCGTACATGTTTCATCAACTTATGGTGTGACTCACTCCTCCACACCTCCCGTTCAGCCGACTCGCCCACTTGTGGTTCATAGTCATCTCAGAGCTTGAACCGACTGGACGTGCACTCCTCACAATAGAATACGATGGAGCCTTCTTTGAGCAGCATTCTCAATGCCGTGTACGATGTGTCCGAGACGAAGTCATTGCGCGTGTTCAGGCGTAAAACCGGTGCTATTAATTATGTGCTTAAGACGACTTGTAGACAAACAAACTCCAGTAAACGGAATGTTGTTTATTTAAGTGTTGAGGAGATGGATAGAATCTTCGTGGAGTTGAGAAGTGGAGCGATGATCGTTATAAAATACCTGCAGGTGTAGGTACAAGAAGAGAACAGATTAGTGATACCTCCTCATATGCCATTGTTTTTACGTTGTGTATAAATAACGATCGACCATGCATTGATATACGACTGATGTGGAAGAATGCGTCTGATAACAACGTTCTTGTCCCCACGCGAAACCGATTCTTCCTCGACAGAATGTTTGAAATCGTCGGTTTCCGCCAGCTGAAGCCTATGTTAGACGCACGTGTTACGGATATAATTTATTTTGATACGGTTCTTGAATACGCATATACTGCTCTGCTAGACGGCTTACCGAGTGTATGACTGAACAAGGCGAGAATGGTCTCGAGCTGGATGCTTATTTAAAATGTTTAGACTCTTCGAAATATCATGAACTTTGGTCAAAGTGCTTGAGCGGTACAAGGCTGAGCTCACCTACACCGTTGACCCTGAAGAACTATTTCTTTATATAATGAGCAACTGTCGCTACGACTTAGAAGATTATTTCAATTGCCGATATGCATTGTGAAGAAGAGTCACGATTGAAAAGCTCGGATCGGTGAGAATAAACCCTCGATTGGAAAGGAGTGTTTATAAACTTGATTTTAATAATGATGTTGTGGCTAACGACGCCCTCTTTGTACGTGCTTTTCATTTTATTCTGTCCGTGTTGAAAGAGAGTGATAACTTGCGAACTGAATGTAAAGTGGGCACAAAAATAGTTTTGAACGAATTGAAGGCTCTTTACATCGAATACAGGCATCCTTACAACTTGAGCAGTGAAATAATATTAAATCGTATTTTTTGCCTAGTGCAAAGCAACAATGATGTAACTCTAGACTTGATCACGTGCGAGTTTACTATTTTAGTTAAGCGCAGTAGAACATAAGGTGTATGTATTTCGATGGTTATATATTATTTTTTGATTATATATATATTATTCGTTCAAATTGTGTATTTCTTATAGTATTATTTTTTGTATATATATATATATATATATATATATATATATATATATTCCTCGTTTAAACTGTGTAACTGAGTGTGTATAGAATGAACTAATTTAATTGTATATTTATTTTCTTTATATTTCATGAAATTATTTCCAATGATTCGTCTGAATAAACAGAATGATGTAATGGTGTTTTTTTAAAATCTTTTGGTTTAATGTACAAATGATATTGTTTAATTAAATAAATATATATATATATATACACACCAAATGGCAGGTTACACCTTCTAAACCGACTGGCTGCTTAAGACCTCTGAGCCAACTGTCAAGAATATATGCTTTAATTAAATAAATAGTGCAATCTGGCAACTCAAAAAATAATAATGTATACCTGAACAAGCCATTTACACCTTCTAAATCAGATTAAGCCTTCTAAGCTAACTGGCTGATTAGGATCTTCTAAGCCAAGTGCAAAGACCAAGAGCTTTACTATGCGTCTGGCGGAGCCAGGGGAAGTCTGCTCTCTCTCTCTCTCTCTCTCTCTCTCTCTCTCTCTCTCTCTCTCTCTCTCTCTCTCTCAAGTTAGGTTGATTCCCCCTAGCTTGTGGCAGCTGAGGGGAACCCACCTTGCTTCTTTTTTCTTTTTTTTTGGCACCCTGGTGGTGGTGGGGGTTACAACAAGGGAGAATGGTCTTGCAACAAGCGGAGGGGGAGGGGTCTTGCAAAAAGCTGAGAGGGAGGGGTCTTGCAACATTGATCAAGATTGCAATTCCAATTGCACTCTACCATTTTGCGGCCATACTACTAACCCATTATGGCAGATGTAAGTTGCATTTGCAATTGCAAGCTCATATCCGTGGATGACCTCCCTCTTCCCTTCTATCCCTTTCACTGTTGCATTTCCTATCCCTTGCATACGATAATTCAAATTCGGTACTAACGTGACGTAAAAAAATGTAATACTATATACTAACTTGTAGAAATGACGCATGATGACGAGATATTTCGTGGAAACACCGCAATCGAATAATGAAAAGGAATACCAGTGTTGTTACAATCATCTTTATTGAACCAAACCTTTCGAAAACATTCTGTTTTCATTCTCAGTGGCACCTAGATTTATTATAAAATTACTGAATTTTATTACATTTATTTAGGAAGTAAAAAATTATTAAAAGTACAACTAAAACAATAAAACTTATTAAACACAAAGTGTCTTAATAAAACAATCATCACATTTGAGTGACGGTTTCAGTTTATAAAATAGAAGTATCTTCATCACCAGAAGGTTCAGCTGGAACTGAGAACCAGTCAGAATTTTTGAAAGATGTTTGAGATAATGGGTGGTTGGTCGTATGGTTTTGATTTCGAATGATGGAATAAGGAGGTTTATGAAAAGGCTGGTTAGTTATTCGGACCGGATACTATACAATATGAGATCTTCTGGAGAGTCAGGAATTTCTTCCGTGCTTATAGATCAGAAAACCAAATTACACTCTAAACTAGACCTTTACGTTCCATTGAACCCAAAAGACCAAAAATTGAACACGCTAAAAAAGCTTAAAAAAAAAAAGATAAATTACTGAAATCATACAAACCATAATATATTTATTCTGCCACCTACTTTCATTCTATCCTTCTTACCCCGTTCCCTCCCCTCTAAACTTCAATTACAAGTAAGCTGTTGAGTGTTAATTTTGGTATCAAGTCAAGGTAATTTTATATTATAGATAAACTTTAGATGCATACCTAGAAAAAGACTAAGCTTATCCGAAGTTTATATGTAATATATACGAGGGCCACTCAATATATTTTGCCCCACCTTTTTCTTTCTTTCCAAGTTTCCTTGAAGTTCCAGAAATTTTGTACACAAGTAGTTACATACCTTTTTTACAAATTTTTATTTTTCCACATAGTCTCCATCCTTTTCTACGGCTTTCCTCCACCTCGAAACAAGGGTCTTTATTCCTTGCTGGTAAAAGTCCGCAGGGTTCCACTGGAGCCACCTCTTAACCTCCTCAACAACCTCATCGTCACTCTGAAACTTTCTTTTACGAATAGCATCCTTCATTGGCCCAAACAAAGGAAAGTCTGAAGGTGCCAGATCCGGACTGTATGGAGGATGGGGTAACACAGTGAAGTGCATTTTTGTGATGGCCTCTCTTGTTTGCAAACTGTTGTGTGGTCTTACGTTATCCTGCAAAAGAAGGACGTCTTCCAATTTTCTCTCCGGTCGAACTCGTTTTATACGTCTCTGGAGTCTCTGTATGGTAGCAATATATGCCTCTGAGTTGATTGTTTGTCCTTTCTTCATAATGTCCACCACAATCACCCCTTTCATATCCCAGAAGATGGTGGTCATAACCTTTCATGCAGAGGGAGTCATTTTGAACTTTTTCTTGCGTGGGGAGTTTGCGTGATGCTACTCCATGGATTGGCGTTTTGTTTCAGGTTCAAAGTGGTGTACCCAAGTCTCATCCATCCCCAGTCACAATTCGTGAAAGGAGGTCATCCCCTTCTGTCTCGTATCGAACCAATGACTCGGAAGCAATTTCTTTTCTTTGGGCTTTGTGATCTTGTCAGTCAGTTGGCGAGGAACAAACCGTGAACACACTTTTGAGTATCCCAGTTGCTGAATTATCGTATTCACACTTCCTTCACTAATTCCTAGCTGTAGTGATAGCCCCTTGTATGTGCCGCGCCGATTTGATCGAATGACTCTGTTCGCACGTTGCACAGTGTGAGATGTCACAGCCGATGCCAGTCGACCGCTGCGTGGCTCATCATCGAGGCTGGCTCTCCCTCTCTCCGATGGTCTCACACGTTTAGACCAGCGTCTAACCGTGTTTCGATCAACATCATCATCTCCGTAAACGTTTTGTAGACGTTTGTGAATATTTCTAACTGTTTCCTTCTCTGCGGTTAAGAACTTGATAACAGCTCTCTGTTTACGACGCACATCAATGTCAGACACCATTTTCGAAACTGCGTTAACCATCGGTTTTATACAAGGGCGTTTAAAAGCGGTTATATACAAGGAGGGGAGGTTCAAACTGGAAAAATCCGGTTATGTGAAACGCAGGAAGTTCAAACTTACGTCCCAAAAGACATTTCACCCACATTGCCTATTATTTAGCTAAGAAAAAAGGGTGCGGCAAAATATATTGAGTGCTCCTAGTAATTATAAGTGATCTACAATTATATGTTCAGGTTTTTTTGATAGTTTATACAACATCCATTGCAGACCGCCAGCGTATTTTTGACTTAATTTACACCTTCCTCCCTTTTAACTTACTGTAACTAACTTCTATGTTCTGCACTATCTATAAAGATTTGTCAAGTTACCCCATTCTGCCAATAAAGTATAATAATTTGCTGGCAAATTGAAGTTCATTGCTGTAAATGTATAGGAAATCTTTTATGGATTCATTTTATTACCGAGTTTATTACATCCACTGCATATTTCTTGTACAGTGCTTACAAGAAGTCTCGCGCCTCTGTCTCGTCCCAAGCTAGTCTGTTAGGTATAAAATGGACGGTCCTTATGGCAGTGGAGGTGTGTTCGGATTGGTGCACATAATTGCTCCAACCCCATCAATGACGTCCACATTATCATTGTGTTGATCACTCTATTTATATATAGAGACATACTGTATGTAGATATATATAGAGTATGCAGGGGATAACGTGTCTCAGTCCCAGCTATGGTAGTTGTCTTACAATTAACAGTCCCAAGTGCAAGTTATGTTAACACCTCCACATAAACTACCCTGGACTAAAATAACATACGTGAAGCCCTTACCCACAAACCATTTAAAAGGTGTGATTTAAAAGGTGTGATTTAAAAGCTCTCTCTCTCTCTCTCTCTCTCTCTCTCTCTCTCTCTCTCTCTCTCTCTCTCTCTCTCTCTCTCTCTCTCTCTCTCTCTCCCCTCTCTCTCTCTCTCCCCTCTCTCTCTCTCTCTCCCCTCTCTCTCTCTAGTTGACTTTGCTGATGAGAACTTCCTCACTCAGTGGGTCAACGAGCCTACACGAGGCGAAAGCGTTCTAGACTTAGTGTTCACGACCGAAGACAACCTCGTCACTGGCCTCACCGTTGACGAATCGTTGGGCGGGAGTGATCACAGTCTTATTAGGTTCCGTGTGTGCGTCCCTCGGGTGAAGCGTAGTAACTCGAGAGGCAGTAAGCTCGATCTCCAGCGGGCGAACTTTGTTAGCCTCAGGGATAGCGTAGGAGATATGGGGATAGAGGTCGGCGGCGATGTTGAGGGAGTGTGGAGTGCATTCCGGGACGAGTTTATGGTGCTGCAGTCTGCTGCCATACCCTCAAAACCGGTCACCCCTGCTTCAACGCAGCCTAAGTGGTTCAATCGTGACATCGCTTCGGCTATCCGAAATAGGAAAGTAGCGTATAGGAGGGCGAAGGCCAATCGTTCCCATGACAACACTTTAGCGTATGTCCGCCTGTGTAGGGAAGTGAAGGCGAAGGTTAGGCTAGCGAAACGTAACGAAGAACTACGGGTGGCAAGCCTCTGCAAGGGGAACCCTAAGGAGTTCTTCAGTTATGTTAATAGTAGAAAGCCCATTAGAAGCATGATAGGTCCGTTAAAGGACGGAAGCGGCGTTCTGCGGACCTCGGACGCGGACATCGCCAATGTGCTTAATGAGTACCTTGCGGGAGTGTTCACCAGGGAGGACACCCGCATCATCCCCGAGCCAGGTGTGAGGCACGAAGGTGCTGGCCTGGATAATGTTCGATGTACCGCGACAGTCGTTGCCGATAGAATAGACAAACTGAGCGCGTTTAAGGCTCCTGGGCCAGACCAGTTTCTCCCCAGAGTGTTGCGGGAGGTGCGCGACCGGGTGGCTCCCCACCTGGCTACAGTCTTCAACAAATCGTTGGAGACGGGCCAGGTGCCTGGTGACTGGAGGGAAGCCAACGTGACCCTATCTTTAAGAAAGGGGATCACGAAAGTCCAGGGAACTATCGTCCCATTAGTCTCACTTCAGTTGTAGGTAAATTATTAGAGGGGATAATAGCGGATAGGATCGTTGACCATTTGGATTCCTACAAGCTGCTTGGGGACTCCCAACATGGGTTTAGACGGCATAGGTCGTGTCTCACCAACTTGCTCGAGTTTTTCCACGTCATGTTGGGTGAGTACGATAAGAGTAGGGCGATTGATATACTTTATCTCGACTTTCAGAAAGCCTTTGATAAGGTACCTCACCGCCGGCTAATGGCGAAAGTGCGCGCGCTGGGTATCGGTGGGGAAATAGGTAGGTGGATTGAAAACTGGCTGAAGAATAGGCGGCAGAGGGTTGTAATTAAAGGTGCTAGTTCGGGTTGGGCCTCGGTCACTAGTGGGGTTCCTCAGGGTTCCGTTTTGGGGCCGCTGTTGTTTATCATTTACATAAATGATATCGACGGTGGCATCGTCAGTCGGATCGCCAAATTCGCTGATGACACCAAGCTTAGGGCCAATGTTGGGACGCCCGAAGCGATCGAGGAAGTGCGTGCGGACCTAGGTAGGATAGGAGAGTGGTCCGAAAAATGGCAAATGCCGTTTAACTTGGGTAAATGCAAAGTGATGCACATTGGCTACGCCAATCCCAAGTCGGACTACTCGATGTTGGGTAGTAATATCGAGGTGACTGATTTAGAAAAGGACTTGGGTGTGCTAATTAGCAGCGACCTTAAGTTTACGAAACAGTGTGTAAACGTGGAAAAAAAAGCCCAGAAACTATTGAGTTATATCAGGAGGCAATTTCAGTTTCGGAACAAGGAGATTGTGCTCTCACTGTACAATTCCCTTGTTCGGCCGCACCTGGAGTATGCTGTGCAGTTCTGGTCGCCCACCCTCAGGAAAGATATTGAGAGGCTGGAGCGAGTGCAGGCGAGGGCCACAAAGTTTATCCCTTCCGTTAGGCATATGGGCTACAATCGACGGTTACGCGCCCTGAACTTGTTTTCGCTTGAAACTCGGAGGCTGCGCGGTCAACTGATCGAGGTTTTCAAGCTCTTACGCGGGTTCAACGATGTCGATTTTAGAAGTATGTTTAGTTTAAATGATAACCCAACTCGCAACAATGGTTGGAAGTTGGATTTGAAACGGTTTAGGACTAGTGTGTGTGGGAATTACTTTACGTATAAGATCTGTGACACATGGAACAGGTTACCTTCGGAAGTTGTGAACAGTTCCTCTGTGGATCAGTTCAAGAAAAGGTTAGACCAAATCTTGCACACTATTTGAGTGTGTGCAAAATTTTCCCTGGCACCCGTTGCCATTGGTACCTCCTCGGTATGGGCCGCAAGGCCTTTTGAGGTACTTCTTTTCCTTGTAACTCCTTGTAACTCTCTCTCTCTCTCTCTCTCTCTCTCTCTCTCTCTCTCTCTCTCTCTCTCTCACCGCATGGCACTGTATCCATATAACGTTAATAATAACCGAAACTCGAGAAAATATACTCTCTGCCTTCCGCTCTACTCCAAATCCTTTTCTCTTAGTGACCTCTTAATACAAACTAATCTATCATATTTTGCGACTTTTTAACTCTGGTAGGATTCAATTCCATTCCTATAGTGTAAGAGATACTTAAATTCATGTGTGTATTATGCCATATGATGTGCGTAATAAATAATCATTTTTAAATAGTTGGAGCGTTCAAGGTCATCTGTAATAATCTATAGACTACCCCTCAAGCCCACTCTCAACACTTAGATTCCCCTAAGACACAGGCGTCTTCAAGTAACATGAATGCGTAGAGATCTAAGGTGTTACATTCCATATTATATAATTTATGTGCTAGGTTTAAGAACGCTGGCATTGAAGGATGGAAGGAAGGGACAGTAAAAGCGATAATAGGTTTAATGAAGGAAGTGGAATGAGGATGGAGGTAAGCGTTGCTATGTCGAAGGAAACGAGGTTGGGTGGGGAATTACGAAGGGAGGAGGAAATGCTAAACATAAACTCAAATATTTATTTTAATGCCCTAGACCTAGAAAGACAAAGAGCAAAATACCTTAAACTAACAATGAATTGACAGAAACAGAAGAGTCTGGTCTTAGACGCACTGATAGGTTTAACGTATGTGACTAGAGGCCGCCACTCAGAATTACCAATGCTACCTAAGTCATAATAAGGTTATTTACTATGACAGATTAGTCATGAGTAGTTATGGAAATAAAATATGATTATACTGTTGATGGCTGACTATATTCAGTTGGGATATAAAATATTGCTGACAATCATTGGATCCTTGGCTTTTAAGACGAATTTTTTATGCATATGTTCAACAAAATAGGAAATTGGCTGATTATTATTACCATTCGAAGGGTTGGTACCCTTCACAACCGAAATCAATTTCAGAAGGGGTGCATGGTATCCTCATTTCCTTTATCGTCCCAGCACGCTTCACATAAGCCATTTACACAAAGATGGAAAGGCCGTCTGTGCACCACGAGACGACCCAGGCAATGCGGGGAGCAATGGTGACATTGCATGAATATGGTGTGCCAATAAGAGAAATATCAAGACGACTAGACGTTTATCGAAGCACTGTGGAACGGTGGATTCATCGGTATGAAGCAGAAAACTCAATCGCTACTTTGCTGAGGTCTGGTCCTCCGCGTTCAACATCTCAAGAGGAAGATGCTGCGATTGTTAATCATGCCAGAGAGCATCCGTTTGTTCCAGCGACGCATATTTACAGACACCTGAACCTTCGTTGTAGCGCAAATACAGTGAACAACAGACTTCACGAGGCAGGGTATTTTTCTCGCCGTCTAGCTATAAAACCTGCATTGACGATTGAGCATAAAGAGGCGCGGATGGGATTTGCCTTGCAATACTTGCCGCAGGAGGAAGAATTCTGGAGAAAAGTTGTGTACTGTGACGAAAAAACATTTTCAACAGATAGTCATGGTTCCCTGCATTGTTGGAGGCAGCGCGGAAAACGCTATGAAGAAGGAAATGTTTTCCCGAGCAAACGTAGTGGTCACATCAATCTCGGTGTGTGGGGCTGGATGTCTGGCTATGGTGTCGGAGAATTGACTCAAGTAGATGGACGCTTTACTGGACAGCAATATTGCCAGATACTGGAAGAGGTGCTGCTACCCAGTGTTCGTTCGTATCTGGTTCCAGCACCGGAACCATTTTACTTAATGGAAGATAACAGTCCCATTCATAGGAGTAACGTTGTGAGAGCGTGGTACGAAGATCACCCAGAGATTACACTGGTATGCATATGAAATGTTTTTGTCTGCTGTGAGGGTTTTTTCAACTCATATTATATAATTCGACCATGCTGAATTCGAAAATGACATTGGTTTTCCTCAATCAGGTCAGGTTTTTTCTCTATTGGCCATTTATTATAAGTCCAATTTTATCCCCAAATTTATTGATTTTTTTAGCTTAAACACTGTACATACGAGTAATATTATAAGAACACTCGTGAAAAATGAAAACATTGTGTGAATAAATACTTTTATTATACAATGAATATGGAAAAAAGTTTATTGAGGAAGGAATGAAGTTTTTTTGGCTTTCCGTCTGTGTTTTTCTTCGGGCACGTCTCGCTTCAAACACCAGCAATACTCCGCCAGCATATTGATATCCCAGTTTCCCTGGTACCTCTCTTCCATTATTTTGATATCTTGGTGAAATCATTCACCCTGTTCTTCACTATAATCCCCGCAATTTTCAGGAAAATAGTCCAAGTGGGACCACAAAAAGTGCATTTTTATGGACATGCGCGACCCATGAGCTTTGAAAGCTTCCATCAAGTTTTCGACAACGGACTCGTATTTTGGACTTCTACGCTTGCCAAGAAAATCAGTGACAACTGATTTGAATGCCTGCCAGGCATTCTTCTCAGTTGGAGTCATTGCGTTTTCGAACTGAGTATCCTTGATCAAAGTTCGAATTTGAGGACCATCAAAAACCCCAGCATTTAGTTTAGCATCAGATATATGAGGAAATTTACTCTCGAGATATCGGAATGCTGAACCCTCCTTATTCATTGATTTGATGAAATGTTTCATCAAGCCCAGCTTAATATGAAGTGGTGGGAGCAAAATTTTTGTTGGTGGTACAAGGGGCACTGAAACGACATTATGCGACCCAGCTTCAAAATTCTCTCTGGATGCCCATTCACGCTGTGCATAGTGCTTCTCATCCGCTCGGCTATCCCATTTGCAGAGGAAACATGGGTATTTCGTGTATCCCCCTTGCATTCCCAATACAAATGCCACAATCTGAAAAAAAAAGAAAATATTTAAAGAATTTAGAGAATTTGTTCTATCAGATAAAAAAATCTATGCATTGGACTGTATCACTTCTGTGGGGAAGTTAAGTGTTCTTATACGCTCTCAAATAACCTTTGGAAAAACAACATAGTCAATAGCAATAGTTTACTTATGATATTAGTATTACCTTCAAATCTCCACAGATCCTCCAGTTATGTTGGTCGTATACGAGAGCATCCAGTAAAATTTTCATGTTATCGTAGCTCTCAGTAAGTTGTACGGAATGTGCTACAGGGACTGATGCAACCCTATTCCCAATGTTGAGAAGTACTGCTTTCAAACTTCGTTTAGACGAGTCTATAAATAGCCTCCATTCTGATGCGTTATATGGCAGGCCCAAGGATTCGATTAGCCCCTCAACATTGCAGCAGTACACTAAGGAAGAGGTATTTTCGTGCACTGCAAAAAACTTGCGGAATTCTTCCTCTCGTTTCCTATACCAGGAGAATTTTGTTCCCGGAGCCAGCAAGTTGTCCTCTCGAAGTCGTGAGCCCAAGATCTCGGCAGCTAATTTGGAAAGTCTAAATCCCTGGTAAGATCATTAAGTTTGGCCTGGTTGAGAGGCCTCGGCTCATTTGAAGCGGTATTTTGAGGTATATACGACTGGGACTGGTCATTGGCATTGGTCATTGATTCATCATCAGAATCATCGAAGTCCAGGGTTTGAGGTGGGTCGGGTATTGGAATTCCAGGACCATGGGGTACAGGTCTCATAGCAGAAGGAATGTCAGGGTATAAAACAATGTGTTTATTCTTCTTGTTAACTCCTGAAAATAGAAACACAGAAACATGGATATAAAACTTGCATATGAAATAGAAGAAGCATTCAGACAGTGGCGGCTCGTGAGGGAAGACTGCGGTCTGTAAGATATGAAATAGGTCGATGGAGTCTGTATGTTTTCTTTCTTTTTCATTCATATTGTCCCTTCGGGGACAATATGAATGAAAAAGAAAGAAATATACAATCATTGTATATGTAAATGTAACTTGTATAACAATATGTATGTGTAAATGTATTTTCTATAACAATATGTATATGTAAATGTATGATTACCATTATGGTGAATATTATGCTATATATGGTGAATATTACATTATGGTGAATATTATGTCAAGTTTCATACGAGGATTTCAAAATATTTAAGAAAAATAAATTTATAAGCCCACCTTGGAGGTTTGTCATGCAGAAATAGCAATCTGTCACGTGACCCTTTCCTTCTCTCCAAATCATGGGAATTCCAAAAGGCAAAGATTTCGCTCTGCCTTTGCTCCATCTTCTCAAATTTTCAATGCACGTATTGCAGCACATATGAGGGGCGAAATTTTTGTCCTGGTCCCCTAGCTTAATTCCAAAGTATGCTTTATACATTGTCTTCACAAATTTAGTGATTTGGGACTGGTTATTTGGCATGATAACCGTCCCACATATGTAGCAGAATCTATTGGGATCATTTTTACACGCTCTATTCATTATGAAATATTTTATCTATATGCCTGAAAAGTAAAAAAAGATATTATACAAGTGAAACAAGTGATGACAGATGTTACTGTTCCAATTCCGCTTTGACAAAATCACGAAAAATTCTATTTTACTTATGAGGCCATAGCCGGATAACCTGAGCTATTTGAGAAAAATGGATTGCAGATTCGAAATCAGCAGGAAAAACGCTATAAGAATCACTTACAAAACCCTTGACAGCAAAATTGATGCATACCAGTGTTATTAATCTAATTCTGCCACCACGTTCTCCTGATTTGAATCCGATTGAAAACCTTTGGGCAATAATGATTAACGAATGGGAGCAACGCAATGAAAGAACATTTGAAGCACTTTTAGCTCACACGAGGAATAGTTGGGAGAGCTTACGCCGAACACCAAACATTTCCTACAATCTGGCCTCTTCTATGCCGCAACGATTGCAAGAAATTATTGATGCTGGAGGAAGCTATACGAAATACTGATGTTAAAGCCATGACGTAAATGTGTATCGAATATATATTTGTTAATATAGAATTTTATTATATTTTTATGTTTGACATCTATAAAAGTATATATTGTGACCATGAAAGAACTTTACTTATCCTTAGTTAGAATCTTTTCTTGCAATGTCTACGCTCCTGGAGATGATAATATATGCATTTTTGAAACAAACTATGAGAAGGTAATAGTTTCAGGAAAAAAATAAAAACTGGCAACATCGAGGTCATCACATGTTTATGGGAATTGTCATATGATATGCTACCAATAAACTCTTATATACTACTATATACAGTATACTATATTACGTAATAATTACGATGAACAAATCAAATGCAAATTTCTCTGATTCACGGCCCACCAGTCTTGCTTTCGACTAATGACTTTCATAAGATGGAATAGGTTTAACATAGTTCGTTTAATAGGTTACCACTTAAAACAATGGATAAACTATCTATTAGTGAGACGACCGTGACTTCCTCGAAATGCGAGCGCGTGAGAGGTTCACTGAGGAATTTGGTCATTAGATTCTTCATGTAGGATATATATCACAAACAACAATATTGACAACAGTTCCCAACAATTACTTAATATCAATAATTGCATTTGAGCAAATAATTTAGACCTGCCTCAAAATAACTTAGGTATCATGCCATGATTTGGGATATTTGCCGAATTAGTCGTTCTCTATAGTCTACACTCTACAGTATATATTGAGACGGTATAATGTAATGCCCAGCTAATATTATGATGACTAGGATTGCTCCATAACCATCCCAACATCCCGAAACTTGCTCCATTCTGCTTCTTAATCATTTGTATTTTAAACACTAAAATGTAGCAGAAGTGACGTAATAATGGACGTCATTGATTGTGTTAGAGCAGTTATGTGCACCAATCCGAACACACCTCCGCTGCCATAAGGACCGCCCATTTTATACCTAACAGACTAGCTGGTGCTCCTTTAGTATGCGGTCTACAGACAAATTCACACTTTAGTATGCGGTCTACACCAATTTGTTTTTTAAATGTAGTTAAAGAAGGTTGAAATGACAATCTTACTTGAAAAAAATTTATTGAAAAGTTAAAAACACAAAAAGTTTAAATGTACTGTAAGTATACTTTCTTAGCTTGTTTGCTAATTGCTTGTTTACATCCCAATGTCAGTCGCCCTTGACGATTGGTTAGGTTTAGTCATGATATTTTCGTTAGTTTTAACGAAAATATCTTGACTAAACCTAACCAATCGTAGGTAGACCGCATACTATAGTAGCACCGGCAATTGAATTGTTTACAACTTTACTGCTTAAAATTTCTCAAGCTACTGATGTTAAACAATCATTTTGAATTTCAAGGTCAAATAGGGTCTAAGTCATGTGAGTGAGTCATTTAGCGAAAAAAAAAGAGCGGCAGAATGCGTGAGCAGGGACAAATTTAACGAAAAAAACCTGTAGACCGCACTTTGAAAAAAGTAGAGCGCGGCAGAATTTGTAGACCGCATACTAAAGGAGCACCGACTAGCTTGGGACGAGACAGAAGCGTGAGACTTCTTGTAAGCACTGTACATCTATAAATAGATCAATAAATGAATTTGAATTATGATAAATTGCAGCTTCAATCCTACGTATTATTTGTAAACAAATATTCTTGAATGAAGAAGAATTACAATATTCTTAATATCACAATCAATTATAAACAATAAGATTTGTTCCATAAAACTTCATACATTTAACCTCTTAACGCCTGAATTTTTTTGTAGGGTTAAGTTATGAATGCTTATGAATGCGTGTATCTGAAATGGTACAAATCTGATCCGGTCGTCCATACGAGGTTAATGTTGCAGGTTTTTCTACTTGTGACGCATTTCCATTTATCATACTACTAACACACTGTCAAAGAACGCCTCATTACTGCGCATGTAATTTTGCATATAATTAAATACCTTTGTGAAAACAATATATGAAAATATTTTTTAAATTCAAAACAAAAAATTTTGTGTAGCTGCTAAAAAAATCAAGACTGAAAAAGTTCACCTAATGTTAATGAAGGATGCTTCAATCAAGAGAATTTAGTTTTATAAAAGTCCGTAACTTTCTCTGACTTTTTATTACAAGTTTTGGAACAATTAAATTCTAGAAATGATTATTAAATTGCCGTTAAGGTCTCGGACGCCTAGAGGCTATCCATTGAAGATAAAAGGCAGTTAGTTTCATGATTTTAAGCAATGTTTTGGAGTAAGGAATATGTATACTCAGTGTTCAGATTTCTGCCGCTTTACTATGACAGTTAATGGCTATTCTTTGGTAAAAGTGGTAACACTTACGTATAAATTGTATGAACTAGATAGTTTATAGACTACTTCGAGATGTTTTTCATTAACTTCCCTACTTTACTCTCGAAATAAAGTGAGACATATTGTCGAACCTAATTTTAGGAAAACAATTTAAAAAAAAACCAACTTGAGAAATAAATGGTATAAAATTAAAAGAGAAAAGCTGAAGATTCATACGTCATTTTCATATTAAGAAACTAGATTTATTGCCATTGTGGGAATAGGAAATTAGTGATTATATTTTGGAAAAGGGAGGGTACAGGAGTACAGTCGATTAGAAAAATCTTATTGTGGAACCGATATTTATCGACAGAAACGTGACGTTTCAGAACAGGATTTTTTAATGCATTATTCATTAGTCTGGAGTTATTTTTATTTTGTTAATGCGCATCTGGCGTGCACATTCTCAACGAGTGGAGGAGGGGGGTGAGGGGAGAAATAACAAAATAAGCATTTTTATTATTTGCAGTTTTAAGTGAGGTTTGACATTTATTTACTTATTTATTATTCTGTTTATACTTTTACGAGGAATTTACAATGGATTGAACAGGAAATATATAAAAAATGGATCAGTAAATGATATAGTATAGAAGTGCCATTTGCGAGCAAATTTGTGTTTTATTTGCATAATGAGTTTAGTTCACAAATCTTTTTATATTTTGCAGAACATAGAAATTGTTTACATCAAATTAAAAGGAAAGAAAAATATGTAAATTACATCTTATTTGCCTTGTAGCATATTTGCAACTTTAAATGAATCTATGAGAATTTTTTTTTGTACAATTTATAATCGTCTTTAAAAAACTTATAACTTTATTCAAAAAAGGAATAAATTTTATATACCACTAATATATTTTTATGGGAGGAAGTGGCTATATTTTGACTAAGTACATTTTAGATATTTCCGATGAAAGGTATTCTTATCTGAATATGCTCTTAAAAAGTACGGAAGCTTTCACACAAAATCTATGCAATTCAGTTAATTTATTATTTAAGGAAAGAGAAATAGCTAATAATAATAATAATAATAATAATAATAATAATAATTAATTCTAATAATTCTAATAACATATAGAAATATTATCGTATACGATAATTTCGTCAGGCAATATATTGTCTGAGAAAATTATTTTAATATTATGCATGCATGTATAATATTTGCATGGAATATTATCTTTAAGTAATTATATACTGTAATAATTAATTAGTATATATAATGTAAAAGGTTGAAAGTAAATTAATAAATTATTGTGTTAATAAAAATATAATGAAAGTGTATGTTGGTATGAACTACAGCAATTTAGGTATGTTCACCATGTGTTCATACATTAATTGGAGCGAATGACATATTCCTTCAGAAGTTGGCGAAATACGGATCTTTTCCTTCACAGCACCCCCATTGTTTTACTGTGTTCTTTAGGTTAATTGAATGCCCGGTTAGGTCAACTGTACGCCCTTGACGATTGGTTAGGTTAAGTCGTGATATTTTCGTTAGTTTTAACGAAAATATGTCGACTTAACCTAACCAATTGTCAAGGTCGTACAGTTCATCTAAACTGAAAAGAAGGAATTGGGGGGTACTGTAAAGGAAAAGATTCCGAAATACTATAAATGATGAATTCTGTGATATTTTTGAGTATTGTATTACATACATTTGCTCGTTTTTATAAAGTTCATCGGTCTTTCAAGATGTTCCCTTTCTCTGTCTTTATTTTGATCAATATGCTCTCTCTCTCACACACACACACACACACACACACACACATCTCTCTAGTTGTAAAAATTTTTGCATCACATATGCTTCATACGAACTTATAGTTTAGCAGCTCACGTAATGTGGAAAGCTAATTATGTTTTCGTGGGATGAAAAAGTATCCCTACACGGGGTGTTCATGTCCATATACTTTCAAAATAAAGTTAAAAAAGTGTCTGAAGTCCCTGTTAACGTCGGCTAAGTCGGTTTTTTAGATCACCTGAAAATCAGGGCCCCCAGCCTTCTTTAGTTAGCCTTATAAGGCTAACTAACGGAAATATCACGACTTAACCTAACCAATCGTCAAGGGCGTACAGTTGACCTAACGATTGGTTAGGTCAGATCGTGATATTTTCATTAGTTAGCTTTAAAGGCTAACTAACGAAGGCTGGGGTCCCTGATCTTCGGGTGATCCGGTTTTTTAAACAATACATCGTTATCGTTCACAGAAGAAAGTATACAGGGTGTCCCAGAATTAACTATCTATTTCAATGAAATCGGACAAATTTTTTAAAAACACACTTTTATTTATGTTTATCATGTTTAATATGTGTTAAAAATGAATAAATTTCTAAATTTTTTCATAATTTTATTTTCATAATTTTTTCATTATCTGGTCCAATGAAAGACCGTCTGAAGTCATAGAATGGCAAAGAGACTCTCCAAAAGTTAACGTGTGGTTTGGAATGACCAAATCCAAAATTTATGGCCCATTCTTCTTTGCGGAAGCAACTGTAACAGGTACCGTCTACCTTGATATGCTTCAGCAGTTTCTCGAACCACAGCTTCTTGATGATGGCATTCTTGATAATGTTGTGTTTCAACAAGATGGAGCACCATAAATTTTGGATTTGGTCATTCCAAGCCACACGTTAACTTTTGGAGAGTCTCTTTGCCATTCTATGACTTCAGACGGTCTTTCATTGGACCAGATAATGAAAAAATTATGAAAATAAAATTATGAAAAAAATTTAGAAATGTATACATTTTTAACACATATTAAACATGATAAACATAAATAAAAGTGTGTTTTTAAAAAATTTGTCCGATTTCATTGAAATAGATAGTTAATTCTGGGACACCCTGTATAAACTTTGATAAACTACTTACGAAGACCTCAAATACCCATTCTTTCTCTCTTCTCTCGATTTACGACGAAAAAGTGAAAAAAATAGAAGGAAAAGTAAAAAAATTCTAAAGACAAAACTTTTTCCCCACATTTTTGGGATGACTTTCTTAAGAACTTAGTGAATAATACAGCCATAAATCTGAACGAGTAATTAAAGGGTTGAACTTCCAAACTTGCTTCTAACGAGATAACCACAGGGTTGAAAGCTTCCAAATTTTTACTAAACTTAAAACGAGAATAACGTCTCTTCCGGAGCAAAATAAATTAACTTACGATTACATCGAAACGAACGAAAAGAATTTTAACATACTTTAATTATGTAAATTTAAACTATAATTAAAAATCTTTTGTAATGTAAAATTTTATATTGCGTTCATTTGTTTTTAGCGAAGATGAAGAACTCTGAGAATAATTACAGCTTATAATAAAGTTAACCAGAGAGAAAGTAGGTAGGGTATAATTTTGGGGGTCATAGAATATTTGGTACTTACGTATTATCGGGACTACCAAACATCATTTTCGTTTAAACTAACGAAAATATCACAACTTAACCTAACCAATCATCAAGGGCGTACAGTTGACCTAACCGGGCATTCAGTTGACCTAACCGGGCATTCAGTTGACCTAACCGGTTAATATTGGTTATTTCACCTAAATATCTTCTGATCTTTTCGTATTAGGCACTCACTGTCACATTTCGGGCAAGTTAAGGATGAGAGAATAACGCCGTAATTGATAAAAACATCCAGTGCTTTGTCTTCATCTAGTATTATCGGGACTACCTACGAAAAACACATTTTCCGTTTTAAGCGATTTTATTCATTGTGGAGAATATAATGTAATATGATATAATATGATATGATATACATAACTTGTAGGCTGACCATACGTACCGTTTTGAACGGGACAGTACCGTTTTTTTTATGGGTTCTGTATGGGTTCTGTCACTGAAGAATAATTGTAAGCTCAATATGTTTATGTACTTACTTTTTCATGAATACAGAATATTACATAACCCCCGTCCCTTTTTTGCCATCCCAATGTCCAGTTTTTGTCTCAAGGAAATATGGTCAGCCTATACATAAGATAAGTATGATAAACATTCAATAATCAATTTCAGGTGGCCAATATTCCTTAATTGTTTCCAGTATGGCACTGAAAGGGTCCCTTCCTCCGAGATTTTGACGCCAAATAAACTCCACTAGATAGGACTCCAAGTGAGGGCCGGTAGTCCCACGGTGCTCCTTATTTCTTTATTTCGCTGACCCCCAAATCCTCTCAATTTAGGCCGTAGGCTCCATAAATATTTGGTGAGTAGGGCTAATTTATTCGTTAGACTAGTTGTAGATTTAAGTTAAATTTATATATGGTGACCTAGAATAAATTTAAATGGGCTATGCCAGAAAACCCGAAAGCATAGCAAGACAAAACTCACCTTAGCAGGTTAATCCGTAAGGCGTTTCTTGAAGGTTTTTCGAGATGTTTTCTCTTTGTAATATTCTTGGTTACTTTTTCCAAGTAGGAATAAATCTCTGTTCCAGTATACTGCGTTAGATCCCGCTTGGAATCGAAAGTTTTCTTTTTCAATTTGTAAAAATGTTTTTCAATTCGTTGTCCAAAAGCCAAGCAGACCCCTCTCGCCGCGTGTCCTCGGCTTCGCTTTGTCGTGGTGGTGGTAAGTTGGTTAGTGGGAGCAACCACTTTCATGGGATAATCACTGACTGTGGAGAACATCACCCCCCGCCCTTACATCCCAGAAATTTCAGACTGCCCATTTGTTTGCTATTAAAAGTTTTCGAAGAAATGGAGAGGAAAGTAGGGAGAGAGAGAGAGAGAGGAAGGGAGAAAGCAGTTTACATTAATCTTTTCATTTCTTTTTAGTACAAAAATTCCAGAAAGATCGTTCGCTTTTAAATTTGTTTCTAAATTATTCTAAATTTCAACTCCTTCGTATGAGAGGAATCTCTTTGATGTTTCAAGGGTAAAGTTAGGTCTTTGGAAGTAATAGTTATCATACCTAAGTTTCTTGAATGGTTTACTTGTTTTTTTTTTATATGATATCCAGAATTAAGACAGGAACTTTGTTATAAGATATATGAAAATATGTGAACTGGCTTGTGGAACCCAGTTAGCTTAAGTATTTTAGGGGTTTTAACATAAAATTTTTGTATTCAGTTGGTTTTAGCACCTAATATGATTGTCAATTTTTTATGCAATGCGTTTTACGGGTGATAATATACTGGCCTGTATGTCTCCAGACTGCTATGTTATATAGAGTTTGAAGATGTAGTGCAAGGATGTAATATAGATTCAGCAATCTATATTTTGCAATGTGGTATTTTGATTTATGCTTTATGTTAGTGAATTTCAACAACTTCTAATTTAATATGTATTCGATATATCCTAAGTTTTCATGTAAAATTACACCATTGCTTCATAATATCTCTGCATGACACTGCAATATCTATATGTATATTTAAATTTATTTTCCAGCTTTTATTTGTTATAATCATATATAAGGTCTTTCATAGATTTAAGAATAATTTTATTTGTATTCAGACAGTTATAAATACAGATGAGTTCCAAGTTTGTTTGTTTTTATATTAAGATATATTAAGAGAGAGCTACAATAAACACGGGCACTTCAACAGTGCTTGGAAGCTACAAGTAACTACAATCTAACAGAACTTTTTCAAGTGCCAGGTAGGAACACTATTAGATTGTGGTTACTGGCAGCTTTCCTTATATCAGATACATATTATATAGAAGTGTTATGTAATCTGCATGCATACTGAGTACTGGTTGCACTGTGTCATATATAAAAATCATCGACATAACATAGGAGTAGAAGAGGTCCCAATATTGAACTTTGTAGTGCTTGGTGTGTGTGTGATTAAACTATGATTCATACTCATTTGGTCTGACGTACTACCTTTTATTATTTACAGTAAATTGGAGTTGAACCAGTCTAATGACACGCATTTACTTCATAATTAGCTCGTTTGGCGTTAGAACTGAGTATTCATTTGAATCAAAAGATTTAGATAGGTTCAGGAAAATTGCAATTGATTTTTTTTTAAATTTTCAGTTATTCAGCTAATGCAACTTCCGTTAAGATGAACTGCAAGCTGAACTAAGATAACAATATATTTCCCTCTGTGAGAAAAGTTTGTTTTATCTACATATGATCTCAAAAATTTCCCATAGTCAGAAGGAGAGATATTCAAAGATTCAAAACTTCATTCAGAAAAGAATACAAGTGACAGCGTTACAACATTGAGATATTTGTTATGACATTAAAATATTCACAGGATTCTCATCTGTATATGCCCTTGGAAGCATGGAGGCTTTTCAGGCAGAATTAATGGCATTTAGTTTATTTATTACATAAAAATTGTGAAAGTGGCAAGTAATAGTAATAGTGATAACAAAAAATAAGAATAATAGCAATAATAATAGTAAACACAATACGTATAATATTTACAAAATGTTACATAATTTTAAATTAAATAATTTATTTTACATTTAGTACAGAATAAATGTTGATCAATAAAAAAATAAAATGAAGAATAGACTAGGAAATTAAAGGCACTCAATGAAATTACCATATTTTAAATAGTTAATTACAAAATTGGTTACTATGGTGGTAAAAAATGGCAGTAGTGAACTCGTACATCAGTAGGAGCTAATGAAATGCTTTTATTAGTGATTTGCGAAATACAATTAGTGATGAAGCTTGCCTCATTTGCATGGGAATTGCATTCCATACGTTTTCTCCTTTCAGTGAGAGTGCATTTCATGCAGTTTCTATTGTATAGTTAGGTTTATGTACAAAATCCTTGAGCAGTCTGGTGTTATATCGATGGCGTATTTGATTGTGGGTGATTGCCCTTTGAATGGGTGATGTATGTCGATTTTTGTTGATAGACTTCAACATACTGACACCAAAAATGAATTTGTATAAGTCACTTAGTTTTAAAATATTTTGCTCTTTAAACAATGGCGAAGTGTGACTTTGTCTGTTGTCATTATCCAAGAGAATTCGCATACATTTTATATGAATTACTTCGAAAAGATGTTTTATACAATTTTTTGACCTACCCCGTGTTGTAATGCTATATAATAAATGTGGATGGATGATATTTTCGATTTTATATGTTGTACATGACTTTTGAAATTTAGTTTTTGGTCTAATGCCAAGTATTTTAACCTCATTCCTCATTGCAAGAGTAGTATTCACAATTTTTATTTGACAGTTTGTTTTAATATGTTTGTGGTAATAAACATATAAGATAGCTTCCTTAGGCTCAACAAATGTTACTAGCACACATCCATTTATACTGTACACATTTTCTAATTGCCTGTTCGTCTCATTAATCAGAAAGTCTGATTTATGATGGGAAGAAGTAAGTGTGGTATCATCTGCGTATTGTACGCAATTTAATGTGGTTGAGAGATGAAAATCGTTGACGTGAATTAGAAACAACAATGGCCCAAGACTAGATCCTTGTGGAACTCCACCAGTTAGCATCGCCCTTTCGGCTAACTTATCTTTTAATTTAATGTGCTGATTTGACAGATATTATTTAAACCAATAGAAGATAATTCCTCTTATTCCGTATATGTGAAGCTTATTCAATAAGATGACTGCTTTAAGATTGTTACAGCAATTTTTTTGTCTGTTTGGTAATAATATCAATTTTCCATAGTTTAAAGAGTGTATGCTTGCGTTTAATACTCACAATGAGTACTGGTGTAATCCATTGGTTGTTGTATTTACTTTTATATAATCCTTTTGATTTTAAAGGAAAGTTTATGTTGAATATATCCATTACTGTGTTTGAGAATGCTTGAAATTTTGTCCCAATGTCATGGTTACTTTCGGTTATTCTAGTCCAGTCAAAGGCTGTTTCTTCTCTCGGGAACATTAACTTTTTATTATAGCTGTAACATCTATAGTCAATTTTCATAGTTTCCTTTGCTGAGAAATGGGCGATTATCATGGTGTACGTAGGCAAGTGATCTATGATACAGTCAAGCGGGGATCACACCCAGATCTCATCTAGCAGAATGGAATTTCTAATGTTATTGTGAGGTTTGTTGGTTTTGTAATAAATAATTCACTGGTCTGCAAGGTTTCTGTTGTTTTAACATTCATAGCTGTTTTATAGTAATTTTGGTATGCTGAATCCAAAAACTATATCCATTTTTTCCCATCACGTAGGATTTTTTGGAAAATAACCCTATAATTTTATATAATGTTTATATACGCACGTAGATGTCCCTGTATATTATATATTTCGCTAATATGGCATCAAGACGCTGCTTAAATCATCCTGACATATTTTGCTATATATGTGGCAGCTTTGTTGCAAAGAAACAGGCAGAACATCACAGACTTTGGCAAGAAAGTGTATTATGCCTACTTTGGAATGAAACTTGGAGACCAAGACAAGTCATGGGCTCCTCAGAAAGTTTGTCATTCTTGTGTTGAATCTTTGAGACAATGGAGTCAAGGAAAGAAAAAGTCCATGCTTTTGGAATTCCTATGGTCTGGCGTGAACCCAAGAACTATGAAGATGACTGTTATTTCTGTTCGTGCAACGTGGAAAGTTACAGCACTAGAAATAAACAGGACATTTCTTATCCTGATCTTCCATTTGCACCCAATGTGCCTTTTCCTTCCCCATCACAAAATCTTGATAGATTCATGTCAAACTCTGAATCTGATGCTGGTAATGCAGATGATACTGACTACTACCAACCAGAAAATCTCAGTCGTGAACCACAACTTACTTTTCACACAAAGTGAACTAAATGATTTGGTGAGAGAATTGGATCTGCCGAAAGATTCTGCAGAAGTTCTAGGATCCAGACTCCAAGCCAACAACTTACTTTCTCCAGGGACATCCTTTTCTTGGTACAGAAACCGTGAAACAGAATTTGTTCCTTAGTTTTCCCATGAAAGTCCACTGGTCTACTCCAGTAAAACTGCTGGACTAATATGTAGCTTAGAAACTGCCTGTCAATCAAGTGATTGGAGATTATTTATTGACTCCTCCAAGACAAGCCTCAAAGGTGTTCTCCTTCACAATGGTAACCAATATGCTCCTATAACTCATTCTGTTCATTTGAGAGAAACATATAAAAATCTTGAACTTCTTGAAAAAGTTCGGTATAATGAGCATGAGTGGATTGTATATGGAGACCTGAAAGTTTTATGCATGCTGCTTGGTCATCAGTCTGGTTACACGAAAATGCCATGTTTTTGTGTGAATGGGACAGCAGAGCGAGAAGTTAGCATTGGAAGAAGCAGCTGTGGCCACCCAGAGGCAGTCTGACACCTGGTTCGAAGAATTTCATTCATGAAAAGTTGGTTGAGCCAACCAGAGTGCTGTTACCTCCACTCCACATAAAACTGGGCTTGATGAAGCAGTTTATGAAGGCACTGGATAAGGACAGTGACTGCTTCAAGTACATTTGCAGCAAATTCCCAGCTCTCACCACTGAGAAAATGAAAGAAAGTGTCTTTGTGGGACCTGAAATCAGGAAGTTAACATTGGATGATCAGTTTGAGCGAACGATGAACCAAGCTGAAAGAGAAGCATGGGTTGGCTTCAGAAATGTTATTTAGAACTTCTTGGTGAAAACATGCTGAATAAATTGAAAAGTTGGGCTGCAACATGAGCTTGAAGGTTCACTTCTTATATTCCCATTTGGACTACTTTCCCGAAAATCTCGGTAGTGTCAGCGAAGAACAAGGAGAAAGATTTCACCAGGATATCAAGACAATGGAGAAGAGAGATCAAAGGTGGAATGTCAACATGATGGCTGATGACTGCTGGTTACTAAAAAGAGAGACCTCCGGTGAAACGCATAAAAAACTAACAAAAAAAGCGTAGATTTAGTCGCATATAACTCATAAAATTCAGAAAAATGTATAACTGAATACTTGTACCAGCTTTATTCCTTTATTTGACAAATTAATTACTTAAAATAGACCCTTGACCTGAGTCTGAAACGTTTAAAATCCAAATATCCTAATATACTAAATATAACCATGTACAGTTGCCCGCATATGTAATGTTCCTCGCCTCACAGACGACTCCGTACATGTGGCAACGCTGCAGTGATAGTCAAGGTAACCCAACTGGGAGCAAGGTGGGATGAAGAGGGGACAACCGAATCCAACAACATATAACGCAGACATATACTGTATATCTAAAGGACAATTGAATGTGCAGTCATTGACATACAGGTAATTATAATGTAATGTCGGTGTTCATAAAGATAAACGGATCTTTTCCGTTTGACTGCCGCCATTGAAACATAAGAGGTGAGTGCCCCCAGCCTTCTTTACTTAGCCTTATAAGGCTAACTAACGAAAATATCACGACCTAACCTAACCAATCGTTAGGTCAACTGTACGACCTTGACGATTGGTTAGGTTAGGTCGTGATATTTTTGTTAGTTAGCCTTATAAAGCTAACTAAAGAAGGCTGGAGGCCCTGATCTTCAGGTGATCCCCTTATTTTTCTGAGTACACGATTAAAACTTAAAAATTTAGCATGGATCTTGAAAGTAATTAAAATTGTTTATAAGAAACAAAATTTGAAGGGGAAATTAAGAAAAGCTTTTTTATAAAGTAACTTATTTTGTATCATCAAGACATTTCAGTTAAAATACAAAATACAAAAAGTTTAATTATGTTTCAATGGCCACAGTCAAAAGGAAAAGATCCAGATAAACAATTAATATGATCGTGAACTGCGTTGAACTCCATGTAGTTTACTACTCTTATACAGTAACTAGCGGAGCGACCTGGCGTTGCCCGGGTGGAAGTTGGATATATATATATATATATATATATATATATATAGATTTAGATAAGAAGGGTAGAACGCTAAATCTTTGGTAAACTTGTATGCTACTTTATTAACTTTTAATTTTCATTTTATTTTTATATATATCGAAACTTGACCATAAAAGGCAAAGTGTTAAAACCCGGGCAGATTTCCAGTATAAATTTGTATTTTTATAATTAATTTGATCTTGTGCTAAAAATCGATATTTTTCCTCACAAATCTGATAATCCTTTAATTTTTATTTTTTATTTTTATTTCTCCGTTTATTGCATATATATATATATATATATATATATATATATATGTTTATTTTTATTTTTTCTTTATTTTTTTTTTCTTTCTGTAACCTATATATAGGCTGTAACCCTTTTATGTACTTCAGTGTTCCTGAGGATGTCATTAGACGAAAGCGCTTGAGCACCATTTTGTGTTTCCTTTCCTTCGTGGTTTTATTCATCATAAATATTTTTCACGTGTTACTTTCGTGAAAAATTTTTCATATATATATATATATATATATATATAGTTTAACAATATGCCGGGTTAGGTTAATTGAATGCCCGGTTAGGTCAACTGAATGCCCGATTAGATTAATTAAGTGCCCAGTTAGGTTAACTGAATGCCCAGTCAGGTTAGTTGCACGCCCTTGACGATTGGTTAGGTTAAGTAGTGATATTTTCGTCAGTTTTAACGAAAATATCACGATTTAACCTAACCACTCGTCAAGGGTGTGCAGTTGACCTAACCGGGCATTCAATTAACCTAACCGGGCATTCAATAATTTACCCGTAGGTTTCGATATATATATATATATATATATAGATATATATATATATATATATATATATATATATATATATATATATATATATGACCTCGGAGGCCGGCGCCACATAGTCTATGTTCTTATATATATATAGGTATATATATATATATATATATATATATATATATATATATGGGAATGAACTCAGAATGGTGGTTCCCTGAGGTTTTTATGATACACACAGACCGTGCATGGAACAAGGAACTCTTCTAGGAAAATTAAATCCACTATCGTCCGAATAAGTAATGGTAAATGACAAATACTATAATTTTTTCTTTTTCATGATGCTCGCCCGACGTCCCAAAGCTGGATCCTATCTGCTTTGCAGATAGCTGGTGAGGGAAGCTATATTTTTTGGGACCTCTTTGCGAGTGATCCGTTGCCCACGTCGGGCTAGCATCATGAAAAAGAAAAAACTATAGTATTTGTCATTTACCATTACTTATTCGGACGATAGTGGATTTACTTATCACAGAAAAGTTCCTTGTTCCGTGCACGGTCTGTGTGTATCATATATATATATATATATATATATATATATATATATATGCTAGAGCTCCGCCCATTTTATGTCAATATCTTTTATGACGTGTCTATGATGTCACTGTCTTTCAACCAATCTTGAATACAGAGGCCTCCAGCGGCCTCAGCTGACCTTGGAGACCGACGTCATATAGCCTATATTCTTCCGCGGCCTCAGTTACCCCTATTTCTCAAGTCTCATCCAAATCTGGCCAGTGGTTTTGCTGGCCATAAGAAACAAAGAAAGAAAGTACGCAGGCAGTTCGACCGTCACAATTATTAGTATACAGGGTGGGCCGTAAGTTTCCATACATAGGAAAAATTAAACGTTTGTTTTTAAGTTTCAGATACCCTAAGAATATGCGTTTGACGTAAGATCTTGTTTACTGATGAAGCAAATTTTTACGTCAATGGAGAGGTTAATCGGCAAAACATACGTTATTGGAGTAATGCTAACCCTAACTGGCTGAGTCCGACGAAGATGCAAGGTGCCGGTAAAGTGATGGTGTGGGCCGGGATATGGGGTGACAGAATTATTGGACCAATTTTTGTCAGTGGAAATCTTAATGCCGAAAGGTATCTTAACATGTTGCAAGAAGAGATTTTCCCATCCCTGCTAAACGAGGAAGGTAACTTCCCAGTTTACTTCCAGCAAGATGGAGCTCCACCTCATTATGGTCTTCACGTGCGTCGGTATTTGGATCAGCAGTTTCCGGATGCTTGGATTGGTCGGCGTGGTCCTGTTGAGTGGCCTCCCAGATCCCCAGATCTCACCCCCCTTGATTTCTATCTTTGGGGGCACTTGAAGGCCATGGTGTATCAGGAAAAGATACGAGACATAAATCATCTAAAGGAACGTATCACCAACGCCATTACAAGCATAACGTCAACTGTGCTAATGCGTGTTCATCAACAGTGGGGAACACGTATTGAAATGTGTTTTCAAAACAATGGCAACCATGTAGAGCATATTATATAAATAAAAATGGTTGTCCATAACAAAATGTTTATTTTCCTATGTATGGAAACTTACGGCCCACCCTGTAGATAAGATGCTATTATGATTACTGCAAGTCTATATGAACAGCTA
Source organism: Bathynomus jamesi (assembly GCA_023014485.1). Lineage (NCBI taxonomy): Eukaryota > Metazoa > Arthropoda > Malacostraca > Isopoda > Cirolanidae > Bathynomus > Bathynomus jamesi. Next base: position 108,668 of record JAJOZX010005298.1, read on the forward strand.
CCACAATACAACTTTTTATATTCTAGTGAATTTGAACCAAAAATAGACATTACACAACCAACCTCCACACTCCCTCATTCCCCTTCCCCATCCACAGTCTTCTTTCTATTGCGCTTGCTAATCATTATCATATACTCATCATCCTTTTTAGATGTTTTTCGCTTCCATCCTCAACCTGTTTCGTTAATCACATCCCCAATTTGTGAGTGGTGAGAAAGTGTTTTGGAAACAGTAGGCAATGATACTCCAGCTTTAGCAGCTATTTGTCTTTGAGTGTTGCCTTCTTTATGGAGAACAATAATTTTCAACCTATTCTTCTATAAAATTTCTTTATTTGAAGCCATTATACTATCGTATCTGTACAGGGCTCCAATAAACCTTAGCCCCCCCGCCCATGGCCTAAACCATTAGAGGTAGAGTAAAACTAAACATACCTTACAAAAGAGAATTTAATCCTGCATTTAATGAGAAACAATTAAAACTTGGTGTTCCCGCCATTGGCTTCCAAGACAGCCTGAATTCGTTTTGGGTAGCTTGCCAAAAGTGACGTGAATAGATCTTGATCGTTACGCAAATTTGCTAAAACAGTTTCAATGTGTTGCGTCATTGTATCCTTCGAAAATCGACTTGCTGCAGGTTCTTGAAACAAGAGACATTCAACCTTGTCTTTTATAACTGATCCAATGTGTTCACAGACGTTCAGGTCAGGAGAATTTCCTGGCCATTCTTCATTTCCAAAGAAATTGATCTCATGGTTCCGCAACAACTGTTGAGTGGCTAATGCCTTAAAGCAGGGGACCTTATCGTGCAGAAGTGTGAACTGATCGACATCCATAACATTGTTTGGGTTTCTTAGAAAAGGAATGACATGCTGGGATAGAATAATATCACGAAAATACTGTCCATCCCAACTCTGACCATTTGGCTTCAGCACCCACATGAGCTTCTTTGCAGTGAACAAAACAAACACACGAACACAGTCTGGATTTTTTAATAATTCGCGATAATGTTCATTGTCATCGATTTCATCTGGTGTTGTGGCCCACGCTCGATCATTTTGGTAGTTAGGCCGACGTGTTACGTAAACAAAAAATTCATCGGAGACAGCTAAATGCACGAAATCATCCACATCCCAATCTTCAAGATAATGGGAAAACTACATTCTGTCATCGATGTTAAGTTGAGTTTTTCTTGGCTTTGGAAGTTCATGCCAAGGCTTTAAACCTTGCCTATGACGGTACAGTCGAATGATCTCACCACTAACGATCTTTCCTCTCAACACTTCGATCTCTCTAGAAAGTTTAGCACAGCTGTTTTTCCGCTTACGCGTACCACTTTCAATGATGTCCTTTGTTTCCTGAGAGAGTGGCAAATTTGGGAGCCCAGATTTGGCTGTATCCATTTCACATTCATCCAAAGTTTTATTCCAATTTCTTTTGACGAAGTCCTCACTTCTTCGCAACTTTTTGGCAACCCATGAACGTGTTATAAAGGTGGATCCAGCATCACGAGCTTCCTGAAACGTTATTGCTCGTATGCGATCTATCACACGTTGCCTCTCCCAATCACCAGTTAATTGAGAAGCCATTATATTATCACTTTATCAGCTAGAGTAATTTTAATACCTGCAATAAATAAAGAATTTTATATATTTTTATAATCACTAAAAACTATTTCGATATAAGTAAACATGTAAGCTGCAAATGGGGGGCTAAGGTTTTTTGGAACCCCCTTAAAAAAAATTAGAAGATGAGACATTTTTTGTATTAAAGTTTAACAAATAAGATGATATTTTTAAAGAAATTTGCGATTACATGAGGGCATAAACATGTGTGAGTCATTAAATCTATAAAACATGTTATTACATCAAATTGAATAGTATATTTACCAGTAAAGAACCTGGCACTCAAAATTAGAAAAAAATCAATAAAAACTAGTGGTGAAGTGATTCATCAGTATTGGCAGAATCGGCAACTTTTGGGGGCATTGGCATTGGCCAAATTTAGTTGATTCTCTTACTGATTATTTGAAATTTTAAAGTTTTTATTACAAAACAAACTCTATATTTACAGAAAATTGTACACCAAAAAACACTATGATAATTTATTTTAATTTCAAAGTGTAATTATATAAAAATATTTTACGTTCACAAAAATCGCAAAGCATAAGAGCTGTCCATAAATTTACATTTTCTCGAGAAGCTAATCTCTAAATATTATAAACTATTTTAATGTAATTGTAATTGGTTGTGTAATGTCTATTTTTGATTCAATTCAGTAGTATATAAAAAGTTGTATTGTGGTAGCTGTTCATATAGACTTACAGTAATCATAATGGAACTTTATTACTATATAAGACTAGTAAACTACATGGAGTTCAGCGCTGTATACGATCATATTAATTGTTTGTCTTTATGAACACAGACATTACAATATAATTACCTGTATGTCAATGAATGCACATTCAATTGTCCTTTAGATATATATGTCTATGTTGCATGTTGTTGGACTCGGTTGTCCCCCTCCACCCCACCTTCCCCCAGTTGGGGTACCTTGACTATTACTACGGCGTTTCCACATGTACGGAGTCGCCTGTGAGGCGAGGAACATTACATATGCGGGCAACTGTACAGGAAAATACATTTTTTTATTTTTCGATTTGTTAAAAATTCTGACGTGATGGAACAAATTGGATGTTAATTTTGAAATCAGCATTGCAGAACTATGTAAAGTAATCTATTGAAACAAAAACAATGGAATGTTTTTTTTATTTGCATACCAGTGTTTCAATTTAACCACTTGCAGTCAGCACGTTGTGAAGGAAGCTTGTGTTAGTATTTGAATGTTCTTTTGTGAGATTAATATTTAAATCTCCTACAATAACACAATTGTTACAACTATAGTTGGAGGTTAGAATTCTACCGATATTTGTAATAAAAGTTGGTACTTTACCAGTTGATGGTTGGTAAATGCCTAAAATTGAATACTGGGTGTTATGAATAAACATTTCAATTGTAAGTGTTTCTGAAATATTGTTTATGCTTGTCAGTTCTTTGATACTTTTACTCTTGTAGTTTGAGTCTACAAATCTGAGTGTCATGGTTAAAAAGCGACACGTCCACGTGTAAATCTATGTCGACTTGGCGCATTTTAAACCTGACATGAAGAAATATATTTACACCTCCTCCCGTATTGTTAGCCCATCATACATGGTAACTTGCATATCCTGGAATGTTAAAAAAGATTTTATAATTTTCATTTAACGTAAGTAGGACGGGCGAAAAAGGTTAGAGTGCAATCCAATTGCAAAAGTTGATCAATGTTGCAAAAGGGGAGGGGGAATGTTGCAAGAGGTTTGGCAACAAAGGGGGGAGGGGTTATCCCCCAAGCCTGCAATGAAGGGGAACTCAACCAGCATGCTGGGGGAGTCCACCTGACCTCTTTGGGGGAGAAGTTGGGACGGCCTCACCCCCCAAAAGGGTATAACTAACCTAAAAGAGAGAGAAGAAAGAGAGAGGAGTGTTCGCCTGGCTCCTGCCAGGCGCATATTGAGAGTTCATCCGAGCACCCGCTGTCTTATAAGTTCCTAATCCGCCAGTTGGCTTAATCCGCCAGTTGGCTTAGAAGGCTTCTTAGAAGGCGTAAATAGCTTCTTCAGGTGTATATTATTAGGGTTGAGTAGCCAGATTGCGCTATTTAATTAATTAAAGCATATATTCTCGACAGTTGTCTTAACCAGCCAGTTGACGTAGAATCATATTACCTTTTCAGCTGCCAGATTGCGCTATTCAGATATTATTGACAGTTGGCTTAGAAATCCGTCAGTCGGTTTAGAAGGCAGGCATTTGGCTTACATATAATTAATTAATAATATTTTTTATATATACAACCAAACGAAATAAATAACACACCATTACATCATTCTGTTTATTTAGACGAATTATTGGAATCAATTTCACGAAATATATAGAAAATAAATATACAATCCTATACAAACGATGGCATATATATCATCAAAAAATAAAGTAAACAATAATAACAGCATAAGAAATACGAACGAGGAATATATATATAATCAAAAAATAATAATATACAAAACGATGTAGTATAACCATCAATATAACAGTACAGGAGAAATATATATAGTTATATTAAATAATTAAATATATTGAAAATAAAAAAACAATAATATACAAAACGAAGGAGTATAATCATCAACATATTAGTACAGGAAAAATATATATATATATATATATATATAAATAATTATATTAAATAATTAAATATATTGAAAATAAATATACATCAAAATACTTTATGTTCTACTTCGCTTAACTAAAACAGTAAACTCACACGTGATCGAGTCTACAGTCACATCATTATTGCATTGCACTACGCGGTAAATAAAATTTAACATTATTTCACCGCTTAAGTTATAGGGATACCTATACTCGATATAAATGGCCTTCATATCGTTCAATACTATTTTTGTGCCCACTTTACATTCGGTTGGTAAGTTATCTTTAAACATAGCTACAATACACTCAAAAGCACGCACAAAGAGGGCATCGTTAGCCATCATGTCATTATTAAATACAAGTTTATAAACACTCCTTTCCAATCGAGGGTTTTTTCTTACCGTCCCGAGCTTTTCAAGCGTGAACTCTTCTTCACTCTGCATAGCGGCAATTAAAATAATCTTCGAAGTCGTAACGACAGCTACTCATTATATAGAGATACAAATCTTCAGGGTGAACAATGAAGGCGAGCTCTGCCCTGTACCGCTCAAGTCCTTTGTACCAAAGTTCATGATATTTCGAAGAGTCTAAACCTTTTAAACAAGCATCCAGCTCTAGATCATTCTTGCCTTGTTCAGTCCTGCAATCGATAAATCCGATGAACAGAGCGGTGTATGCATATTAAGAAACCGTATCAAAATAAATCATATCCGTAACACGAGCGTCTAATATAGGCTTGAGCTTGCGGAATCCGACGATTTCAAACATTCTGTCGAGTCTGAATCGGTTTCAGTGGGGACAAGAGCGTTATTATCAGACACATTCTTCCACATCAATCGTATATCAATGCATGGCTGTTCGTTATTTATACACAACGTACAAACAACGGCATATGAGGGGGCGTCACTAATCTGTTCTCTTGTACCTACACCTGCAGGTATTTTATAACGGTCCTCACCCCACTTCTCAACTACCATGAAGACTCTATTCATCTCAACACTTAAATAAATAACATTACGTTTGTTTGCTTGCCTGCAAATCGTTTGAAGTACATAGTTAACGGTACCAGTTTCACGCCTGAACACGCGCAAAGACTTCGTCACGGACACATCGTACGTAGCATTGAGAATGCTTCTCAAAGGAAGTTCCATCGTATTCGAGGAGTGCACGTCCAGTCGGTTCAAGCTCTGAGGTAACTATGAGCCACGGGTGGGCGGATCGGCTCGACGGGAGGAGCGAGTCACACTGGTAAAACGTGTACGGGTTTGTTCGAACTCGTGTGTTTCAGGTTTGGAAGAGTGAGGTACACGGGTGGGCGGCTCGGCTCGACGGGGGGGGGGAGCGAGCCACACCAAAAACTGTTGAATCGTGTATGGGTTTGTTCCGACGTGATTACTTGTATCCCATTATACTGGGTAGGTGTTTTGAGAAATTTTCCGATACATGATGCAGTATCGGTTTTAATGTTTTATCGCTCCCACTCCCAGAATACGCACCAGGCATTTTCGCTTTGGGTGAATTTCACGAACTAAACACATTTTATTTAAAACCGGTGCACTATTTGAGAGAAACATGTTACCATATTTATCCTTTTTGTTTAACAATCGATACTCGTCTCTAAATTCTATCAAAAACTCACACAGGCCTTTAGCCACAATCTCACTGCGAACTTCATCGTGATATATATGAATGTAGTGGTAAAAGTACTTTAGCGAGTCCATGGTGACAAGGTTTAAGTTCTCAGCCGCAGGGTAAACGTACTCGGTATGATGCGGCATGACATAATACCGCATGTCATACCACTCATCAACAAGACACATTATCCATATCCGTTGCTTCTCTTCTGCACGCGTTGTTTCTTTCACCTCAAAGTGTATGAACGCTTTTATACAGTTTAGCCCTACAACGTAGTCCATTACATCGTTTGTGCCGCGAAATCTGGCATCTTCCGACTTTACCGAATACCACTTCATAAACGTCGAACACGCAATATCAAAAGTAGCCATCACTATTTTTCGTCTACGTGAGAAAATACGCGTCTGAGCTCAAGGGTTTGCAGCGACCAACTGAGCACGCAGGGATAGAGATATGCTCATATAGTGGCAGGAGTCACGTGACCGATCGTACAGTGGGCGGAGCTTAGGATTGTACACACGCACGCCCGCAAAGGAGAAAATGAAACCCTAATTGAAACAAATATATGTAATAAATAAACATATCGTTAACAATACACATATATGTATATAAAAACAATCGAGGATTAAGGTATCCAAAGGGTACGGTATCATAGGTACCAAGCACCTGGTAACGTTTCCTATAGGTGTTACTGCATACCTTCGTGCCCTTAAGTTCCTTCACACACCCCAGTTTCTGCTCCAGAAAATTGTGGGCCCCCACAGTCAGTTGAGGTGGATGGTTGTCCTCATCTTCCAAGGACACTAGATCCTTCAACTAGTAAAAGTTAACGACTCGTCGGTTCGCATGGTTAAGCGTGATACCCTTAGCCTTCAAGATATATTTCATATCCTCCCACCCTCAACCGTACCCCATAAGTTTTTGGCCCTGTTGATACAAATGAGTCAGCGTATGCACCATCACCATACTCATCCATTATCTCGTCAGTTAACTCTCCGAGGAATTCCCCAATAGCAGGCATGTATTCACCCTCCCTCGCTGTGAATATTATGCTATCTGTGTCAGCGTACAGCACCCTCCGCCCAAGAGAGTGCAGTAGTCCCCAAAGCTTGATGCGGGCGTAGGCCGTTGTGAAGCTGGCTACAGGAATGTTTTTAACCCGTGAGGTATCTGTGGCTAGTTCGGTGATGTTGTACTTTATTATGTAAGTATTACCTACATTCACGATCTCCATAACCTCTTTATCGTGCATAATCCAAGACTTCTCTATAACGTTTTGCCAAATGAACGTTCCCTTTGCCAGTATTCTGCGCAAATTTCCCCCAAAGCTTATTTAGACACAACTTTGCACTAAAGCGCTTGCCAGGATTCTTAACAATTTGGGAGCAGTCAAGCTTGATACCTTCATGGGCACGGTAACGCTGAATATAAGCCGTTTTTTCATCTTCGGTATCAACTCCTCGCGGATACCAGGAACGTTTTTACCTAATCCTTCAAAAAAACGTTTATATATGTGTGAAAAGATTGGGTAGCTTCTGAAACCTCCACACCTCATGTATCTTCAATATTCTGTATCCATGGCGAACGGCTAGGTCCAGCTCAGGGCTTGTATATACACCTCTGATCTTACGCTGTTGGTTGTATGATTACAATCACCGTTGTTCTCCTCTGCGCACTTCACGCACAGGGGAAACATGAGCTTGTGATCTATAACGACGGGTAAGATCGGCATCCATAAATCGCGAGGGGGAGCACGTCTACGAAAGAGAGTCCAAAGTAGCGCTACTCAAGTTAGCTGAACTCCTCGATGGTTGGCATGGTGGGACCCACCAGTTTTTCAGGGCACCTACGGGTACGGATTGTTCTTCATCACGTAGGGATATAAAGAACAGAAGTCGTAGTAATGGAGTTTCACCCCCCGTAGGCGGAAAGTATAGCTTGAATGGGTTTGTACGCGCCTCCAAACAAGCTGTCACCGCATTTGAGGGGTCCAACACCATTGAACGTTTGATGGCCCTTATTTCTTCACGGTACTGGCCATCTGTTTCCATCCGTGCATCATACTCATGCTCCCACACGATCTTGTGAGTGAACTGGGAGCCTATAAGTTGATCGCGGTTACGGGTCCATGCGAGGCTCTGGGGGATCTTCCATGGGGTCCCCTGTGACGGCACACTCAGGCGCGGCATCCATGCCACCAGCAGCCGTTAAAGGAGTACACAGTCTTCTCACCAGTGGTTGGATCCTCACTTAGACCATCAACCCAAAAAACACGACCATTGACCTTAATGGGTACTTCACCCGTGTTGCGGGATGTTTTATGTATACCCCGGTCTGTTGCTGTAGGTGTATGAGCCAGTAAATAGCCTTGTCCATAACTGCGGGATTGTTTCTGTGAATGACGGCTAAGGTGTCTTTAGGCATGAAGTTATTCTTGAACACCGTAAAACATAATGAGGCGATCGTGGTTGCGACTTGCACGGATCGCATTTGAAACGGGCTATGTACATCCTTCTAAAGGCCTGGAAACATACTCTAAGCACGCGCACATCATTCACGCAATAACGTTCACATTCATCAGCTATATTGTATGGACTCTTCATTAAAACTGTTGTAGTAGCGGTCAAAATCTTCACGCTCACTATCACTCATGTTGGTGTAGTTAAAGTAATGTTTGGGTGGAGGTAGTCCTACGTTTAAAGTTTCGCTAGTGAGGAATGTGTAAGGGAAATACCCTTTTGAAACTTCAGCGGCTACCCCATGACCTTGGGTAGCTTTGCTAATTTACAAGGTGTGAACAGCAGGGTGTCTTTAAACTGTACATTACCTCTTATCTGCATCTGTATTAGTTTGTTGCCTCTTTTCAAGGGATCACCTGTAAATATCGCAGACGACTCGTGTTCAAGCAACTCCTTATAAAGGAACTGTGTGTAAAATTTGCCCATTATGGGCAAGAAAATACACAGTCATTTTTTTAACTTGTCCGCTAATTTGACAATATAGGATACAAAGAGTTTCACAGGGCTGTCGTGTGCAAGCGTTTTAAAAACGTTTGTCCGTTTACCACATTTGTGACACTCATCACATTCGATCTCCATGCACTCATCACAGATAGTCTGGCTTACAAGTAAATGTGGAATAACCTCTTTGGTTTCAGCGTTCGTGTATGTTTCTATTTCGTACTACACGGTTATACAAGGGCTATTTTTAGGCTTAGCATCTTTCATATAACATACATGCTTCACTTAATCAGCCTTGTATTTTTCATGACATGTAGAACAGTGAATTTCATCGTATTTATGTTTGAAATTCCCGCAATCATCCATCATGTGAAACATACCGCACTTTACAAATCCACATTTTCCTGCAAGTGCCAATTGATTTATGGAGTTCAAAGTATTTATTATTGAAAAATTTACGTCTACACACATTATACTCCCTCAACTCAGTTTCAACTACATGTCTTTCACATTTGGGGATTTTACACTGCTCACATACCATGTAGCATTTCTTACAATGTTTCACTATATCATCCGCAAACTCGAGACATCCCTTACACAAATCATGATGCCTTCCATATTTTCGACTTTTATCTTAACTAGCGGAGAGATACGATGTCCCTGACAATCCTAAAATAAGTAGAGGTCTTGTACGATCTCACACATAGCTTTTAAAAACATACACAGTCCTACGACGATCATCCATACCAAATACAATTATACGAACATTCATTTCCTGCTCTACCCTTCTCAGCTCTTCAGGACCCATATTACACTCAAACTCAAGCTTACAATCTGAAGCCAGTTTACGGGCACGCTGCACAACCGTAGGCAGCCAGATTTTACGCGATTGTATTTAGCACAGTGAACATATGAGCTAAGACTATTGCTATAAAGCCGAACACCACTCGACGTTTAAATGCTTTCTGTAAATAACCGGAGAATTGAAATTAAGAGTATAAGGTGTGGCACTATGACCCGCAACCCGGAATACTCTGTCAATATCTACCATGAAGTTGTCCATATTGAAGGCTGTACTACTTTGAGAGGCCTGCATTATACGGCCCAAGATATATCTATGTCTACAGCGCCAAGCGTCTGAACGGTATTACTACCCAAAAATCATCTACATCCCCGTCATCTGACCCGAACCTGAAGGACAACCTCGTCCGGACTTCACGTTCGTCGCGGTTCTGAAGGGCAAACTCCACAATACGTTCAACTACGCGTCGCAGTCCAACCCGTTGTATACAGGGATCCAGGGTCAACCCTGACCACGTACCGATTTCTAGTCAGGGCAGGGGTGGGGGTAGCGGTGCGCACCAACTCGAATGTTATACCTTCCTCCACAGCACGAGAAGCTGCTGCTGCTGTGGAGGAAGTACCCGGAATTGAAAGGAATAAGGGGTATATTTGAGGAAGGTACTATTGTGGGGGTTGTGTCGTAAGACGTAGAGGGTTGGGGCTCTATTACTGGGGGTCTAACAACCGGCGCAATCCTGGCACGCTTTATACCTGACGTGGAGGGTTCTTCATCATGCTTCCGCTTTGAATTGTCGCATGCTACAGGTATCGCTGGTGAGGGTTCGTCAGGGGGATTCTGTAGCTACACGGTCATCGGGTCATCTGTAATATCGATGATGGGGGCTGTACATCGTCGTCATTCACGGTTCTGTGGAAGAAGAAAAACAAGAATATAAGGAGCAGCACTTAAATTTTATATTTTGTAAATGACCCACTTAGGGTGTGACGTGTTAGAGATGGAATCTGTAGAAAAATTCAGGTTCACAACCCTCCACATGTATTATATCTGGCCCTACAGGATGTGGTAAAACTGTGTTTATGCTTAAAATCATTAAAGATAAGGGGAGATGTTCTCAAAATTTGTGCATAAAGTAATATGGTGCTATTCGACGTATAATCAGTGTTCAACGAGTACCAAGATGATATTTTGTTCCACAAAGGTGTATATGACGTTAATTCGTTAAAGGAAATGAGCATACAGTATTGTAATTGACGATCTCATGTTGGAAATGGATAAAACGTTTGCCGAGACATTTACAGTGTTCTCCCACCATCTTAACATAAGCGTATTCTTCATCAATCAGAATCTATTTTTCAAAAATAGATACATGCGCGATGTGTCGTTAAATACACAATATCTAGTCTTATTCGCAACGTAGAGATGTGTCACAAATTGGGGTATTAGCCAATCAAATGTTCCCGAATCAGCGTAAGGAGTTTTTGGAGGTTTATAAAGAAGCCACAAGTCAGCGTTACGGATATTTGCTTTGTGACCTTCACCCGCGAAACACGTTTAGGGTGCTTCTAAGAACGAATATATTCCCAAACGACCTGAAACGGTGTATATTCCAGAATGACAAATAGGCTGAAGAAATATCGTGAATTAATAAACATCTATCAACGATTGCCCCGGGCACTGCAACAGACGTTTGTTAAAAATATCGACTGCGACTTTTTAAAATGCATCTGTGAAATCTCTTAATGTTATAAAATGTAATGTGCAAATGAAACCCCCTCAGAAGGCTCGCTTACATCGTTACAAGAACATAATACATGCTCGCTCGTAAAAGTCAAACTGTGGGGAAGAAAAAGAAAATTATTGTACAAAGAGGGGAATCATTCCTCCCCATCTTATTTTCAGTTTTGGGTCCTTTACTGACTAGATTAATATAATGAAAAAAGTGTTAGTGATTCCGCACGAGGTGTATGCTTCACTGTAAAGTTCAAAGATTCTAGACACGGTTCTAGAACCCAGTAAAAGTAGGCTTAAAAGAATGGAAAGCGATTTGTTAGCCCTATTAGACAGTGAAAAGTCATCTGATGAGAAAAGGATCTTGTACCAAGAGGTTCTGCAGAAATTTCTTCATGAGCACGAAGATTATAAGAATCTGACAGAGCTCCCCGTGGTTATTATGAACAGCGCTAGCAATGCTAAGCATGGCGACATAGGACCTGGGCCCGACGTTAGAGATGATCAGCCAAAGAATAACGGAACGCAACACATCGAGCATGTATTAGAAAGCAGTCTCCCACATACATTGAGGAATAAAGGCTTAAGTCTTTGTAATCTATTGAGTGAGGACCCCATCATAGAGTGGACCGATACAGGCGAGGTCGTTGTTGAAGGAACAAGGGTACAGGTATCCAATATCGTCGACATTGTCCATGATCTGGTGAGAAAGTGGGACAGGCCTTCACCAACAGGATGGAAGCATATTAAAGCAAGACTACAACAAATAAATGTCCCCAAAACATTGATAGGAAATCTGAATAGGTTAAAAGACTTGGAGCAAGTCTCACATGTGTCACAACTGAGTACGCCATCACCCCTAACAGTAGCATCTCTGAAGAGGAGAAGGAGAGAACAAACGGCCAACCTTATCCACGTGTCTCTAAAATGCACAAATAGCTAATATATTAAGAAAACGCTATTCTGACATTTCTAGTCCCGCCTCCTATGGCGGCGTTAATAGACTGTACAGAGTTGCTTACAATGATGGAGTAGGGAAAAAAGATGTTGAGAGGTTTTTGCGGGAGCAGGATGCTTATACACTTCATAAACCGGTGAGAAAAAGGGTTAATACGGCCAAGACAACAGCGGTTTCGATTGACTCTATTTGGCAAGTGAATGATATTGCAACGACATGCAAAGATATTCAGTATATAACGACGGATACCGCTACATCCTTTAATAGATATATCGAGCTTAGACGTCAGGTTAAAAGATCACTTAGGAATGCTAAGCATAATTTAGAGATACTTACAGCTGTGGATAGTAAACATAATCCAAAAAAGTTTTTTGGAAACGTCAATAATCGTAAGCCGATAAAAGATAACATAGGCCTTCTAGTGGATGTTAACGGCGCTTTGGCTTCTGACGCTCAGGCGATGGTGGGTATTTTCAATAACTTTTTTTGCGACAGTTTTTAACGTAGAAGTAAATAATGTCCCCGACGTGGACGATTTACTAGTAGCGAGACTATTTTGGATGAAATAACCGTTTACGAGGGTGAGATTGCGCATTATATCGAGAGGCTAAAAGTTAGCAAGGCTCCAGGCCCTGACGCTTTTTATCCCAGACATTTGAAGGAGTTGAAAGACGTTATTGTAGGCCCCTTAACAAAAATTTGTAATAAGTCACTCGAAACGGGGATTATTCCTGAAGACTTCAAATTAGCTAACGTACGTCACGCCCATTTTTAAAAAAGGTGACGCACAGTAGCTAGCAATTATAGGCCCATTAGCTTAACGTCAATTGTCGGTAAACTATTGGAATCCGTCGTTAGGGATCGTATCATCGATCACTTAGAAAGTGGAGATTTGATTAATAGTAGTCAGCATGGGTTTCGACTCCATAGATCTTGTTTAACTAATTTGTTAGAATTTTATAACGAAATAGTGCGCGAATACGATAGGCATAGAGCGGCTGAACCCTGTGGGACACCACTACCTACATCCAACCACCCCGATTCACTACCATTAACAACGATCCTCTGTATCCTAGCACGAAGCCATTCCTCTAACCATTTAGCTACCTGACCCGTATACCGTGCGCTTTAACCTTCGCAATTAATCTTCTATGGGGAACTGTATCGAAGGCCTTTTTAAAATCTATTATTTATTTAGATTTTAAAAAGGCGTTCGATACAGTTCCCCATATAAGATTAATTGCGAAGGTTAAAGCGCACGGTATACGGGTCAGGTAGCTAACTTGTTAGAGCAGTGGTCGGGGAACAGGGGTAAATTACCCCAAATGGGGTAAATTTAAAATTTTTGGGGGTAATGCGTGCGGTATGAGAGACACTTCCCTCAGACCCTCAGTCGTGTGTATGGTATCATGAAACGAAGAGGTGCTTTTAGTGCTTGACACTTTGTGCTGATATTTTTTTCGTATATTTTTATTTTATTTTGTTACATAAATGTTGCGTTATTCTAAATTTTAGAATATTACGAATTTACGTCCTGATTTTGATGTTGTTGTATCAAAAATGAAACAGCATCATTTTTCCAAAACCTGAAGTGATGTTTTGAATGAAATTCTTCAGTTCTTCAATCCTTTTTACTAATTTTGTTTGTGTGCTATTCTTATGCCAGCATGTGTGGCTTTTTTTATTTCTCCATAATAATGGATCCAATAAACATTTTTTTAATTTGAATTTTTTGTATACCATATGCAACAATTTTAAGAGCAATTGGCTTGTTTTTGTTTACTTTGAAGTCTGGGGGTAATTTCATTTTACTCAAATAGATTTTTGGGTAATACCCAAAAAAGTTCCCCGACCTATGGGGGGATACAGAGGATCGTTGTTAATGGTAGTGAATCGGGGTGGTTGGATGTAGGTAGCAGTGTCCCACAGGGTTCAGTGTTAGGCCCATTGCTATACATAATTTATATTAACGACATAGATGTAGGATTGACTAGTAACGTGTCAAAATTCGCCGACGATACTAAAATAGGCGGTAAGGTTGTTAACGAGGACGATAGAAATATGCTCCAAGACGATGTAAATAGGATTATGGAGTGGACGGATAAGTGGCAGGTGCAATTTAACATAGACAAATGTAAAGTTTTGCATATAGGTTCTCGTAACAATAATTACACGTACACGATGGATGATAGGGAGTTAGCGAGCGTTGGAGAGGAAGTAGATTTAGGCATACGCGTATCTAAAGATTTAAAAGTTAGGAACCAGTGCCTGGAGTCTTGCGCAAAAGCTAATAGGATGTTAGGCTTCATAGCGCGTAATTTCGAATTTAAATCGAAGGATATTATATTGCCCCTTTACAAGTCCCTAATTAGGCCTCATTTAGAATATGCCGTTCAGTTTTGGTGCCCGTATTTGCATGAGGATATTGATAGGTTAGAAAGGTTCAGCGTCGTGCCACGAAACTAATTCCGTCATTGCGCAACAAGTGTTACGAAGATAGGATTAAAGAGTTAGACTTGCATTCACTCGAAACTAGGAGATTAAGGGGGAGCTTATTGAAGTTTTCAAAATCGTTAATAACATCGATAACGTAAATTTTGACAAACTGCTTACTTTCGACAATAGCAATACTCGTAATAACGGATTTAAGTTGCGTGGCAGACGTTTCATTACTAATATCGCTAAAAACTTCTTTACGTTTAAAGTAATTGATAAATGGAATAATCTTCCCGCGCCCGTCGTGAACTCTACCGGCGTTAATGTGTTTAAAAACTGTCTAGATAGACATTTTTAAAATATTAACGTTGTTTAAAACAAAAAAACAATTGGCAACAGGAGCTCTGGGTCGTATTCGGGGATGAGTCTGTTGACGTCAAATGCCAGCTTGTGACATGGCTGCGTGTGATATGCCAGCAAAAAAAAAAATTAGACTAACACGAACTTAGTTGTAGCTTTTTGAGTAAGTTAAGCCACTTTTTGTTATTCATTATACTTATTTTACTTCTCTCTTTATTGCATGTCTGTAGTTTGCATGTTTGCATGGTATGATAGTGTTTGAGTTAAGAATGTGTTGTAATACGTTCTTTTTTTACTTCTTTTCTTCTTTCACGCCTTTCCAGCATAGTGGACTGCATCCTCTACCTCCCTATGGAGTGGAGGATCGGTCTGCAACAGTTAAGAATGCGTTGTTCTTGAGTTAAGAATGTATTGCATGGTTTGTAAGCGTTCTTGTTTTACTTCTTTTCATCTTTTTCCGGCAGAGTGGGCTCTACCTCCCGATGGAGTAGAGGACCGTTCTGCAATCTTTCCTATTCTCTCCGACTATTTTTCTGACTTGTCGGCAGTGGCCGGCGGATGATGATGGTGAGTCTTTTTTCTCTCTTTCTGAATGATTGTTAACCCACGAGTGATAGGTGTTGCTACTTACTTAACCCCTTATTCTCTTCTCTTAACCACCTACTCTTTCCTTTCTCTCGGGCTAACGTTAGAGTGGATCTTAGGGTCTTTGTTAGCCTTAGCTTCTGTAGATCTGTAGATCCTATTCACAATAGATGTATCTCTAGACATCTGTGGCTAATTCCTCTGAAAAATAAATCGCCTGAAACAGTTGCTAGAGCTACCAAAACGTTGATGTTTAAAGATGACAGGGTTCCTGGCTATTTTTGTATGGATATGGGGAAAGAATTTATACGCCTTGCTTTTCAGAACATGTTGACAGAGTTTAATATCAGTTACTACACTCGCAGTTCTATACATAAGGCTTCTTTAGCTGAAAGAGTTCAATGTACCATAAAGGAACGCATGCATCGCCATTTTACACATAAAAACACATACAGATATATAAACGTTCTGGGGTCATTGGCATCGTCATACAACCGTTCACACCACCGTACGATTGGTGCAACACCTAACGAAGTTTTAGAAAGAGGTACGCGCTCAGAGGTGAGAAGAGATGGAGCACCGCCACCACACTCTACACGTTTCAAAATCAATGATTATGTAAAGCTATCACGTTCGGAAAATAAATTCGGGAAGGGATTTGAGCAAGGATGGACAAGTGAGATTTTTAAAGTTCGTGCTATGAGACCCAAAGGCGAGATAATGATGTAGTACGTTGAAGATTTTAATGAAGAAGAAATTGCTGGAGGCTTTTACCTCGAGGAGTTGCAGAAAGTGACATTTAATTTAGGAAAAAGTATGTTTAAAATTGAAAAATTATAAGAAGCAAAGGTTCAGGAAAGAGAAAAATGTACCTGGAAAAATGGCTAGGGTACCTATAAAGCTTCAATACCTATATAAAAACTGCTGCAATAGTGAAGCTTAAATATCATAGTATGCAACATGGCGCCTAACCACTTCTATGTCACACTCCCTTCCTCCTCTTCTCTCTCTGTACATTCTAACAACACCCTGGCCAACTTTGTAACAGAACTCCATGGGCCCATTGAATGGAACGTGATTCGTACGAAGTTGGTGTTTGTGAATTCCAGCTAGCCACCAAATTTTAAATCTTGAAAATGAGCAAATCATATTTCTGATACTTAGAAGAGTCGATGAGTGTGAAAAATTAGGCATAACCTTAAACAACACTATGCGATCAGTCCTGCTCGGTGAGGTACTGTACTATAGTACAAATGTAACACTTGGAATCGGCCATTATGACAGATCCACGGACATTGTGACGGGGTTAAACGAAAGTCTTGAAAAGTCGTACCTGACAAACGATTTACTTTTTGAAGTCGTAAACATTGACACGCGTTCACAATTGTGGCCGAGGGTCGATATGGTGCAGCCCTCCAAAGAGATACCTTTCACGAGGCACAACATGACTTGTCCAGCTTAATGTATCAGCTGAAGATGGAGAAATTGGGTGAAAGCTCCCATCCCCAGACATGTGCTATATTTACAGCAATATCGTAGAGCATCAATTTGTTGGGGACACCCAGGAGCGCCTGTTGCGCTTTGCACACATTCCCAACCATAGAGGGAAGAATTTGAGCATTCCATATGACAAGCCCCATTATGTGAATGTTGCGGCTAATCTATTAACCAATATCTCAATATATATAAGAACGATTGAGGGAATCACAATCCGGTGATTGGAGCTTAACACTGAAGCTACACTTTCGTCGTTTTCAGTTATAATGACCGAAGGCCTTTCACAGTCTATCGAGGGGTGAGATATCAGCGTGGGAGTGGTCTTGGATCCATTTTTTTCAACCATACTACGTACCGCGGTCCCACTATTGAAGAGGGGTGCTAGATACCTCCGGAGGAAGGCGTTACAATCAGGTTTTAACGCGGTAGAAGACATAATGGGTGGAAGTAAACTGAAAGAAGCTCTAAAAAACATTAAAACGTACACGGGACGAAATCATCAAAGATGCAAAGAGAAAAATGCGTGGTGGTGGAAAGAAGAAGAAGAGGGCTGTCCGGAAGGAGGGGTTACCAGCACGTGGCGTTAAACGTAAGGACATCCAAAAAGAAGTGTTCTAAACGTAAGAAGCCTATGGCTGATCATTTTTAACTGATATAAGCTGAGGACACTACTCTCACGAATCATAGGCTGATTACTACTTGTCGAGAGAGGTGGCACTTTTTCTGACTCGTCATGGCGCGTTTCATCCATCCGTGTAGCTCACAATGTTGTACATCGGAACTGTTCCTCTTTGATATGCCCCCTACACAGGTTGAGCATAGCGACTTTATTAAATTAACCAATTAAGCACAACTAGTTCACCGAATGCCCCTATAGAATTCGTGATACCCAGCTCAGGCCCATACTTTTTGATCCAAACTGCATGCACATGTACACTAAATTGCGTATAGCCCATTCTGATAGAATGGACTGCGATGATAGTTACTCTGCATACCCTGAAACCAATTTTCTACACTCCATATTCAGCCAGTGTGAGGTGTATTTAAATCAGGTTAACATTTCGGCAGGAACGAGTTATTATCACCTCCAAGCCTATCTGGAAAATGTATTCAACTTTTCAAAAAAAAGCGAAGGACACCGTTTTAACAACCGATGGCTATTATCAGACTAAAGATGAAAGTAGTATAAAGGATAAATTTAAAAATTCTAAAAAAAAGATATACGAATGTTTTGGGCGTCTCCATACAGGTGTCACGTTCCAGGAGAAACTGCTTATGAACGGCGTCGACATGAAACTTAAACTCAACCGCACGAGCCCTGAGGTCTGCATAAATCTTAGACCTGATCAAGAAGAGCGCGCAAAAAACGTTGTGATTCACATTATGGAAACATCTGCGTTTACGGCGAGTGAAATTAAGATCCCCGAAATATGTAGAAATTGAAAAATTTTAATACACGCATCAACAAAACACCCAGTTAAGACAGTACAAATCAAGCTATACAGGGTACCTGCCGTGTTGGCCTCGAAGCAACTAGAAAACGTGGCCCTGTGAGTTCTACCTAAAAGGATATTAATTGGAATGCAGGATCACGCATTGACGAATGGAAAATATAAAAAGAGCACCTTTAAATTCGAGAATTTCAGCCTTAAAAATATAACTCTATACGTAAGTGGCGTTGCATTGGGTGGGACTTTGGTTACAGAATATTCATCAGACGCGGTGTTCCCGCTCTGCGCGAGAGCTTATAGCAATCTGGCCCATATTGCCGGTGGTTGTGACGAGCTTTAGTTTGGCGTAACGCAGAAAGAATTTGTCGAAGAATTTAATCTTTACCCGTTTGATATTACCCCTGACTTATCTGCCTGTGTAAATACACACTTAAGTCCACAACAAAGTGGGAACATCTCAGTCAGATTGGAATTCGCCAACCCTATAGACGCGCTATTAGTGTACTCTTGTACCTCGAATCACACGCTCTAATAGAAATTGACCGCTACCGGAACGTTGTCACAGACTTTTAAAATGGACGCAAAAACACTCCAGAGTAATGAAAAGTGACCGAATCACACGCTCCAAGTTTATCGGTGTGTTTGCGAAAACTGAAACAATGAAATTGCCAACTACGAGAGATTGGTGTTGTCTTATCGTCAACACCGACATTCCTGGTAATGTGGGAATTCACTGGTTTGAAATCTATTTTAAAAATAGGGAAAGAATGTACTATTTTGATTCACTCGGCACTCAACCCTGGAGTGACCCTGCGGTTGTACAATATATCGAACAGCTACATGTCCCTGAAATTGTCTGGAATCCTTACCGTTTCCTAGGATATTTTAGTAATACTTGTGGCATGTATTGCCTTTCTTTTCTCCTGCACATGTCACGTGGGAAGAGATTTATAATTTTTTTTAAATTATTCGATTTGTGCGACACTGAGATGAATGACGAAATGGTATGCAGACAGATGAAAGAGGTTCCCATTTGTACGCACTCGTATTGTGTAACGTTTTACGCGTGTATATTTATTTGTAACTATACTGTGTAAAGTTTTGCGTGTATATATATAATTATAACTGTAAAATGTCTCCATTAATGTTAGTCTTATTTAATGGACGCTAGTTCTGTAAGCCGTATTGTACTGAAACATGCTTTCTACCATTTAATAAATTGAATGAAAATACAATGTGTTTTGTTCTTAGCCACAAAAAACTTACATTAGTTCCTCGATTACCTGGCATTCGTTGGGCCAGATGTGAGCCAATACCTCGACCTCGGTATTCAGGTCACTGGGCTGGCTGCGCTGTAAAGCCTCCAAATCGCCGTCATTTATTTACCTTTCATCAAAACTATCGCGAAAAGTAGCTATAACACGATCAAGTTCCGCATCGGTCTTTAAAGGAGAAATTAACATGATTAGTTCATGTTGAATCTTTTCACAGAATGTACAGTAATTTAAAAAACAAGTTGAAACTAGCTTAAATCATCAAATCGGATTTGCCTATTTACTTTTGTTACTTTATACACACTCTGTTTACCGTATATTACCGTGTATATTAACCGTTAATCACAAAGACACGTCCCTTTAGATTCAATACAATTGTCTGGAGTTAGCTAGAATAACAAGAAAAATAATACGCAAGAAAATATTAAATCGAATTAGTTAATCCGAAAACCGGGTGATAAATAGAGAGCGAATGTTATGATGTTATCTACGACATAAATTAACGCTGTACAGATCGTAGCTGTCAAATTTTAAAACAAAACGTTCGGACTCGCATTACTAAATAGATGCCCATATAAAGAAAAACGCCTCTAAATTTCATAATTTTTTTCGATGTAGAAAAACTTTTGGCCAAGAAAAACTCAAAATAAAAGGGTAAAATGAGATTACTAAATAAGTTATAAACATTAGGTTAGGTTATATTATGCCCGGTTAGGTTACGTTAGGTTATATTATACCCGGTTAGGCTATGCTTAGGTTATATTATGCCCGGTTACACTAGGTTAGGTTATATTACACCCGGTTAGGCTATGCTTAGGTTATATTATGCCCGGTTAGACTAAACTGGGTTAGGTTAGGTAAGGTTATATTATGTCTGGTGTAAGAGATGAATAACAAAACGCTTTGGTGTTTGATTCCCCATTAAACCGTAGGTCTAGGGTGGGGTGAAAAGTTTGACCTTCTGGGCTAAGTTAGGTTACGCTGGGTTAGGCTATATTATGACCGGTTAGGCTACGCTAGGTTAGGTTATATTATGCCCAGTTAGGCTACGCTAGGTTAGGTTATATTATACCCGGTTATGCTATGCTTAGGTTATATTATGCCCGGTTAGACTAAACTGGGTTAGATTAGGTTAGGTGTATTATGTCTGGTGTAAGAGATGAATGACAAAACGCTCGGGTGTTTGATTCCCCTTAAACCGTAGGTCTAGGGTGGGGTGAGAAGTTTGACTTTCTGGTCTAGGTTAGGATAGGATAGGTTATATTATGCCCGATTAGTTTACGCTAGGTTAGGCTATATTATGACCGGTTAGGCTACGCTAGGTTAGGCTATATTATGCCAGGTGAGGTTACGCTAGGTTAGGTTATATTAAGAGATGAATAACAAAAAGCTGGGATGTTGGATTCCCCGTTAAACTGTAGGTCTAGGGTGGGGTGAAAAGTTTGACCTTCTGGGCTAGGTTAGGTTAGGTTATATTATGCCCGGTTAGGTTACGTTAGGTTAGGCTATATTATGACCGATTAGCTTACGCTAGATTAGGCTATATTATGCCCGGTGAGGCTACGCTAGGTTAGGTTATATTATACCCGGTTAGGCTATGCTAGGTTAGGTTATATTACGCCCGGTTAGGCTAAGCTAGGTTAGGTTATATTATATCCGGTTAGTCTATGCTTAAGTTATATTATGCCCGGTTAGATTAAACTGGGTTAGGTTAGTTAGGTTATATTATGCCCGGTTAGGTTACGCTTGGTTAGGCTACATTATAACCGGTTAGGTTACGCTTGGTTAGGCCATATTATGACCAGTTAGGCTACGCTAGGTTAGGTTATATTATATCTGGTTAAGCTATGCTAGGTTATGTTATATTACACCCGTAACGATCCCGGTTAACACATACATCCATATATATATATATATATATATATTATATATATATATATATGAGATAGCTACAATAAGAGGAAACGCCCAGCAAATTATAATCAGAAAGCAGATATCCTTTCACTTCGTTTTATTACGAATTTTTATAAATAACCTAACACTTGCAGTGAATGATACGATGTATATAGCCCGAATCACAAACTAAATTATTACGTAATTACTCACATTTCAAATGAAGTGTCCGCTGGTTCTTTCTCGTAGTCACAAATTTCTGTAACAGTCTGCGTTGAAAGTAGGGCGTTCTTGTCTGCCGCTGCGAAAAGGTGGAGCGCAGCCGCTGGATAGAAATCTTCATCTTCAAACAATTCCGGGGAGATGTAAAGCTGCTGTGAATGACTCATGACGAGATATCTCTGAAGTACTCGTTCATAATGCAACTGATGAGGATTCCAGATGAAAATGCTCCCTTTTATAGACGGGAGCCTAATTGTAAACACCCTCAATTATCCGAATCACGAGTTTTCTATTGGCCGTCGGTGAAATTTGGGTGGATTTAACGTGTGAGTGCTGCCATTTACCAACCAGAGGTCATGGGACCCCGCCCACTGGGTTGTAATTGGATGTTCCGTGAAATCTGGGTGTCAAATATATCTTGCCCGTTCCATAGATATCTTCCAGAACCGTGGAGAGAGAGAAACGCTATGCTTGGAAAATAAAAATGTTTTTCTGGGGCTATATATATATAATTATATATATATATATATTTTTTCTACGTGAAGGTCCATTCGTTTTTCTGTATCCACCCGAAGAAGATGCCAGTGGGCATCGAAACTGTTGTGGAAATAAACTCTGTCTATTAGAGTGGGTTTTTATTATCGTGGTAACAGAGCAATGCCCAAAAAATTATCGGCCAGTGATTCACTTCACACCTTATAAAGTGTTTTGAACGCATAATTAGAGGCAAAACTACCTACTACCTACAAGAAAAAGATTTATGCAACACAAATCAACATGGCTTCAGGGCAGGAAGATCATGCCTGTCACAGCTACTAGGCCACCAGAAGAAACTATTAGAAACATTGTGTGGAGGACAAAACTTTTATGTAATATATACGGACTTTGTTAAAGCCTTCGATAAATGTGAACATGGAATCATAGCACAAACTTTAGAACACAGGAATTACTGGAAAGCTAAGAAGGTGGATATTTAATTTCTTGACGCAAAGAACGCAAAGAGTGGTGGTAAACGGAGTTAAATCGGAAGTCTCGGAAGTCGTGAGCTCTGTCCCACAAGGGACAGTATTAGTTCCCTTGATGTTCATAATAATGATTGCAGATATTAAGGACGGTATTGTATCATGCTTCGCAGATGACACAAAGATATGTAAGGAAATATTGAACGAAGATGACATAAGAAAATTACAAAACGACATTGAAACATTATTCCCGTGGGCAGAAAACAAGAATATGAAGTTCAACCACGAAAAATTCCAACTTCTAAAATATGGTAATAACAAAGAGCTACAGAAAAAAGGGTACAAAACTCTGCAAGCCAAACAGATAACACCAAATCCACAAGTCAGGGATCTTGGAGTAATAATGTCGTCACAACTGCTAGAAAAATAATGGGAATCATCTAGAGGAGCTTCCGCAGCAGAAAAGCAAACATCATGCTCAAGTTATGGAAGAGTCTAGTCCTACCAATAATTGAGTATTGCTCAGTACTCACAAACCCACACAGAAAAAAGAGACATTGCGAACATTGAAGCTATACAAAGGACTTTTACGTCTAAGATAGAGGAAACGGAAGGTGAAGACTACTGGTCTCGACCACAATCCCTGAACTCTACTCTCTTGGAAGAAGGGGCGAGCGGTACACAATAACATATATATATATGAAAAATACTTGAGCGCTCTCTCTCTAACCTCAGAAATGAAATAGAAACAAACTGGAATGAGAGAAGAGGTAGATTTTGTACTGTCCCAGCTGCGGTGGGACAAGGGGCCATGAAAACGAGGATGGAAAATACCTTCAGAATACGAGGGCCAAAGCTTTTGAATGTCCTTCCAAAAGAAGTGAGTAATCTCCAGCACACCGACCTGAATAACTTCAAGAACTAGCTGGGCAGATTCTTGTGCAAAGTCCCTGACCTGCCCTGACCTGAGGAGGGCAGGAGAAGATCAAACAGCAATTCCATCCTTCATCAAATCCCGCAAATAAGACGGGATGCTGCAGAGCGGTCGACCGCAGGTCGATCCTGCACCGTCGTTCAAACTCAACAAAAGTAACAAAAGTAGGTATATATATATGAGGGAATTACATTCGCCATAAAACAGGAAAGTAGTTTTTAAAAAAATTAACTGGCCGGCCGTGACAGGGAAGGCAGCCTTACGATAAACGTCTGAGTTTAAACTTATGACGTCCAGAGATCGCAGGTGATAAATATCCATTTATTGCCTCACTTGTGACAATATATATATACCTTACAACCTTACAAAGGTTCCGCGCGATGATTCCTCATTTCACGAAGGTCAAGCTTGTCGTCCCTCCTCTCGAGTTGGCCTGGTGAAGTAGTGAATTGGTTTCTTGTGTTCTCCACCTCACATAGCCAGGTACGCCCTGCTCATCGGGGAGCCAGGCGTCTACTCTTCTTTTGAAGATGTCCACTGCAACTCCCTTCGTGTTTCTTAGGTCTTTGGGCAGCTGATTAAACAATTTTGGTCCTCTCACCACAAAACTAGTTTCTTTCAGGGTTAAGGATGTTCCCTGTCTAGCCTTTAATTTGGGAATGCGACACGGTCTACCGTTTCTAATTTCCACTGTTGTTTGGGGAGTTATAGGGTTCAGAGTAAGATTAAGTAAGAGTTTCTCCATTATTTTCCAAGTGTAAATAATGGTGTATCTCTCTCTTCTCCTATCCAGTGAATATAGGTCTAGTTCGTGTAATCTTTCCCAGTAATTTAGTTCTTTGCAGCCGTTGATCTTGGCAGTGAAGCTTCTCTGGATCCTTTCCAGCTATCTAATATCTTCTTTTTTATATGGAGATGTTAGGACCGAGCAGTATTCCAATTTGGGTATGATCAGGGTTTTCAAGTGAGGAATCATTACATTCCTATCCCTTCGTTTAAAGGTTCTCAATATCTGTCCTGTTATTCTCTTTGCTCTGCTTACTGCTATCTTATTTTGTGTTTCAAATTTCGCATCATCAGTAATTGCAACACTTAAATCTTTTGCTCTAGAATTTCTCTGAATTTGCTGTCCATTTGCGGTATAATATTCCATGGATTTTAGGTTTTCTCTTTTTCCGTACCGTAACAGCTGAAATTTCTCAGTGTTAAACTTTATATTGTTGTCATCAGTCCACTTGTAGATTCTGTTTATGTCGGTTTGTAGAGATCCTATATTTTCTGGGTTTCTTATTTTTCTACTGATCATTCTATCTTCCGTAAAGGATGTTACTGTGCTCTCTCTGGTAACGTTCTCATCTATGTCTGTTAGCAAGATAATGAAGAGTAGTGAGCGTAGTGTATATATATATATATATAAATATATTGTATATATATAGTGTATATAGTGTATATAGTATATATATATATATATATATATTATATATATATATATATATATATGAGGTGATTTACCAACATAGGAAATTTAAATTGGAAATAGGGATCAGATCGCATCGCTTTAAACTTTATGTTATCCAGAGATCACTCATGATGGATACACATTTATTGCATTAACTGTGACATTGTTATATATATATATATATATATGACGGGATTTATGCCCATCTAAAATAACTTTTAAAAATTAACTGGCAGTGACGGGAAGATCGGTTTAAAGTTTATGACGTTGAGACAATAGAAATAAAATTCCAATGAAGAGAAGATCCAAGTTTATTTATTGAAATTTTAAAAATCGATATTATCTTTCGCTTTCCGCCAACCAGGCGCCATGTTAAAACTCCGCTGGTAGAATAAGGTGTTTCAAATATCATCCCAGTTTTTAAATTTTATTTTTTAATGGATAAATCTTTAATAAGTATATATATATATATATATGTATATAAATATCTATATATATATATATATATATATATATATATATATATATATATATATATATATATGTTAAACACAGACCGTGCATGGAACAAGGAACTCTTCTGGGAAAATTAAATCCACTATAGTCCGAATAAGTAATGGTAAATGACAAATACCATAGTTTTTCTTTTTCATGATGTTAGCCCGACGTGGGCAACGGGTCTCTCGCAAAGAGATCCCATAAATATAGCTTCCCTCACCAGCTATCTACCCTAGATCCATGTTCTAAAGCTGGATCCTGTCTGCTTTGCAGATAGCTGGTGAGGGAAGCTATATTTATGGGATCTCTTTGCAAGAGACCCGTTGCCCACGTCGGGCTAACATCATGAAAAAGAAAAACTATGGTATTTGTCATTTACCATTACTTATTCGGACTATAGTGGATTTAATTTTCCCAGAAGAGTTCCTTGTTCCATGCACGGTCTGTGTTTAACATATAATTTTCTCAGGGAACCATTCTGAGTTTGTGTGTATATATATATATATATATATAAATAAATGTGTGTATATATAATGTGTAAATTATTGTTTTTTATTTTCAATATATTTAATTATTTAATATTATATATATATATACTTCTCATGTACTAACATGTTGATGATTATACTCCGTCGTTTTGTATATTATTTTTTATTGCATATATTACTCGTTTGTATAGGAATGTATATTTATTTTCTATATATTTCGTGAAATTGATACCAATAATCCGTCTAAATAAACAGAATGATGTAATGGTGTTTTATTTAATTCTTTTGGTTGTATATATAAACGATATTATTCTTTAATTATATGTACACTAAATGGCTGGCTTCTAAGCAGACTGACGGATGTATGTACGTGCTTGTGTGTGTGTACATCTTGTGTTGGCTTTAAAGTAAAACCCAATAAATAAATAAAACCCAATTATCAAAAGCTTCATAAAATTTTTAATCAAATTTAACTTTAAATTGGGACAAATGGTGTGGAAGGATGTTTACACTCCACCTTCGACCTACAGCTTAACCCGGACCACCACCAGTCCAGCGTCTTAACCACTATGATACCCAGGGTTCCCATTTATCTATAATCTATTTGTGTGAAAGGATTTCTGCGAGCCGTTGCCCTCACCGGGTCTCAAACCCGGTGCATATAATCGTGCATATAGTTGTGTGTGTAATAAAAGAGGCTTTATGTTCGTATAGTTGGGGAGTGTATGTGCGGTTGCGTGCGTTTCTTGGGTGTTCAGGCATGTATACACTGTGCCAACTGGCTGCTAATGCCTGGAGGCACTGGCTTCTACGCAAACTGGCGGATTTTGAATTCTAAGTCGTGTTGGAGTATAATCAGTCATTAAGCTTCTGCCTCTTGTGGAAGGTGGAAGGTGTCTTCCTCTCTCTCCTCCTCCTCTCTCTCTCTTAGGTTAGGTATTCCCCTTTGGGTGGTTAGGCCGTCCCACTCTATCCCCCAAAGAGGTTAGGTGGACTCCCTCCCCCTTTGTTGCATAACCCTTTGTAACATTCCCCCTCCCCCTTTGCAACATTGATCAACATTTGCAAATGCATTGCACTCTAAACTTTTGCGCCCACACTACTAACGAGGTTTCATTTAATATAATGCACATGAATTAATGTTGTAATAATTTTAGGTTTGTCGTTAAGTCATCAAAGTGGCGTGGCTTAGAAGACTGCGAATGTTTAAGTTTAGGAACGCAGATTGCCATTGTTGTATTTCTTATTTAAGAAGTTGTCTATTGAGATATAGTCTGAGTCGACTACGTTTTCAGTATCAGCAATTTCATTTTCAGTATTGAGAGTATTTAAAGCGTTGATCATTATGTAAAGATTAAGATAATACGGTAATAAAAATAATGACAGTTATGAAAAAATATATACAGCACATACGGACGATAATTTGAAGGGATTTCCGGATTGCCACATTTAAACAAAAAGGATATGTGAGCTACCTTTAGAATATCTAAAATTTTCTGATTTAAACTGAATAATTGTGTAGGGTGACAAATGGTTAACAAATAATGTCACGACACTATTTATATATATTATCACACAATTTTTATTTTTGAGACTGCTTATCGCTCTCAGTACATCAGTTGAGATTTTGGGAAGATAATATAATAATGACAGACCCAACGCCTTTTATCTTCGCTGGTCTACCAGGAAGCGGTATTGCAACGTGGCGAAAGGGGAAGTATTTTATTTTTTCTGAGAAAACCACTTGTTATGGTTAATCAGTCATTAATTAATTAATATTTATAAGATGTTTCTGTAAAACAATTTTGGGTGCTCCTTTAGTATGCGGTCTACAGACAAATTCACACTTTAGTATGCGGTCTACACCAATTTGTTTTTTAAATGTAGTTAAAGAAGGTTGAAATGACAATCTTACTTGAAAAAAATTTATTGAAAAGTTAAAAACATAAAAAGTTTAAATGTAAGGAAAAAAATGTATTGAAAAGTTAAAAACACAAAAAGTTTAAATGTAAGTATACTTTCTTAGCTTGTTTGCTAATTGCTTGTTTACATCCCAATGTCAGTCGCCCTTGACGATTGGTTAGGTTTAGTCATGATATTTTCGTTAGTTTTAACGAAAATATCTTGACTAAACCTAACCAATCGTAGGTAGACCGCATACTATAGTAGCACCGGCAATTGAATTGTTTACAACTTTACTGCTTCAAATTTCTCAAGCTACTGATGTTAAACAATCATTTTGAATTTCAAGGTCAAATAGGGTCTAAGTCATGTGAGTGAGTCATTTAGCGAAAAAAAAAGAGCGGCAGAATGCGTGAGGAGGCACAAATTTAACGAAAAAAACATGTAGACTGCACTTTGAAAAAAGTAGAGCGCGGCAGAATTTGTAGACCGCATACTAAAGGAGCACCCAATTTTGTTTATGAAGACCCATATGTGTTTTGAGTCACCATCCGACTCAAAAAATTTTCTTCGTAATATTGATTCTGTCTTTTTTTATTAGTTTATCAAGTTTTATGTTTGTTGTAAACAACTTAAGGAAGAATAGAATTTCTTTTTTTTTCACATTTTATTGCAATTTGCGCGTTTGATCGATAGATCTTAATAAGCCTCTGGTGAACCATAGATTTTGAAGTCCTTTGTTTCGTACATGCTTTGTTTTAATTGGGAGCGTATCATTGTGAGCATTTGTTTATATGGTGTCAAGCTTTTCGAACTTCGTATTTAAACCCTAGTCATGGCTGTGATGTCATGAATTTTTCATCGGTATATATTCATATCTTTGCAAAAACTGTTTGCCCAGCTTACAAATTGATAATAATAATAATAATAATAATAATAGTAACAATAGCAGATGTAAGTCTATGCACAGTGCCAATATTTCTTCAGGAATTATTGATGTAAGGTTATATAAAACCACACTCCAAAACTGAGACATTGTGCATAATTTTATTGCTTTGGAAAGCATTGCTCCCTCATCTATTTATTTAGAATACAAGGAGCTTACACTATCCCTTGACTATATACTTATAGGCTACACCTTGACTATATACCTTGACAAAATTATTAGAATCACCAGTCAAGAGTTATTTTTAAATATTTTATAGGGCAATTAAGTTATTACCAACAAATGAATCAGCAAAAATATAACATTTATCGTTTAAGAACTTATCTAATAATTATACTCAAGTTCAATACTTTAAGTATTACAGTTTGGTAAGAAAGTCACATATTACTGAGACTTTCCAGATATAAACCCCATGAAAAATCCAGAGAAATAATAAAAAGGAAAATAAATGAGAAAGAAAAAACAAATAAGATAGAACTGAATTGGGGTCTGATTCATGTGTTGGAATTGTAAAATTAAGAATTATTTTAATTAATAATAAATTGTAGCTTAAGATAAACTTAAGTAAAAATTTAAAAAGCGTAAAGAACATTTTACTCATTTTCAGACGTGACGTGACGCGTTCTACCTTCATCCGCGCATCACGCGTAGGATTGCAGGGCTTTAACTCTGTTAATGGGGATGTCACGTGATTGAGCCGTAATACAATGAGCAACACTTGGTATCATTATGCGCATACGTGGTGCCATCCTATACCAAGCGATTCATAGGTGACCAATCGGACACCTTTATTTCCATTGGCGTCATGTTCCATCTGATATAAGTTATAGGCGGGATATAGGTTATGTACGAGATCATTGCCACCCGACCTGATAAGTTTAATTATTATAATAATTAGTAAAATCATTGGCTTATTCAGGTGAATTAATAGTTTATAACAGAGTTAGCTAATTATAGAATAAAAACTTAAGTTGTTTCTCTAGTTCCAGTATATGCGTCATAAAACAATTAAAGAAACTCTGAATGGGTGCCTTCTGACAACTGGAGAAGATTGTTCTCGGAAACAATTACAGAACACAGAACGCAAGTAACATGATGGTATTTGGGAAGACAGAAATTGGATCAATTTGAAAATTTCTTCCTCACCGTCCTTCATGACAGTTTCCTACATTCCTTTACGAGGTTCCTTTCATGGTCTTTCATGAGAGACATTTAAACAAACCAAAAAGAAGAAAAAGAATTTTTTTTTTTTTAATTTAAAAAAAAATTAAAGGGCTTTAAAAAATTAAAAAAAAAAGATCATCCTCGCCTTCCTTCATGGTCTTTCATGAGAGAAAAACAAACAAACAAACATTTCCTGACGAGATGTTGAATAAGAAAAAATTCATACTTCATTCGTTCGGTTTCGCGGTTCCTGTTAGTTTTAGCTTTCTGGAAGCGTTCGTGCAGAAGATACTAATAAATGAAAACAACGTATACATATATTATGTATATAAGAACTGTTGTGTCTGACAATTAGCAAAGATTTCTTTAACGCCGACCGTGCCCTTATGGCCACATGATTTTGACAAACGAACCTTGCAATCTGAAAGATTATTTTGGTTTCCATCTGAAAAACAAAATAAAATTCCATAACAGACAACCTATCCAATTCGAAGACGTATAAGAGCTCAAAAAATACAGCAGAAAGCCTTAAAAATAATTTTTGGCCAACTCTGTGTAGACTCATCGTTTCGGCTTAATATATTAATACCGATACCACATAAAATAAAATTAGAATAAATACAGTTAACTCATAAACAAATTTTGTCTTGTTCTAATATTTGCCTTACGAAATAGATCCAGACACTATTAACTAAATTAATTTAAATTTCATTTATCTAATCAAAGGGGAAGCTAATATATTTCAATCCATTCGTATAATAACGTGGTAACAATCATCATGAACAGCAAATATTATTATTATTATCATAGCTAATTATGTGTATATATATATATATATATAATATATATATCAGCCCTTTTAAAAAAGACTATGATGAACACGCGAATATATGCAATTTATATTTCATAAATTCAAATATCAATGTCTTCCTTCATTGTCATATAGTTCATCCAGTTAATCTATAACTACCGTTCTAAGCTATGTATCTGTAAGATAAATTTAAAGAAATGCTAGCACGGATTCACTCATTTAATCACTAGTTACGTCAAGTTGTGTAATGTAAAGTTAAAACCATGAAAATACATTCGCAATAACTCAGCCTAGCCATGCATATTCGGATAGATTCAAATACTGAATCATCAAATCCGTCTCTAAACATCCACTTAAACATTATTATTATTATTATTATTATTATTATTATTATCAATATTATTATTATTATTATATATGTATAAGATTATTTAAATTAAACATTTAATCTCCTTCAA
The DNA here is from genome assembly GCA_023014485.1 of Bathynomus jamesi. Classification (NCBI taxonomy): domain Eukaryota; kingdom Metazoa; phylum Arthropoda; class Malacostraca; order Isopoda; family Cirolanidae; genus Bathynomus; species Bathynomus jamesi. Next base: position 140,331 of record JAJOZX010005298.1, read on the forward strand.
AACAGTTGGCAACTCAATCTTTTAACGTAGGCATAATTCTGTTGTGTCTAATTTATTGTTTCCGATGACTGTTTGTTGTTTTATGCTTCTATCTCAAATCCATCGGTCCTATTAGGTTTATCAACAACAACATACCGGTAACAATATATAATGCACACACACACACACACACACAACACACACAAGCATATATATATATATATATATATATATAACAATAACCAGATAAGTAGGTTTGTGCCAAAAAAAACTTTCTTTCAAGGCCTGAACTTGGAATTCGTCCCATCTATGGATTCATATTACAAGAGGTCTAAGGTGAATTTCTTCTCTCCTTTTTGTGATGTATGGGGAATGTAATGAGGTAATGGTTATAAATTAACTAGGAGACAGATTTTCTCATGCAAAACGAAATAAAAGTAAGAGGAACGCGAGACAAGATGGCCGCTTTCATTTTCGTTAATCAGTGAAGAAATTTGTAAATCTTTTCTTTGAAATTTTTTTTACAAAATACCCATGTAAATTAGTGATAAGGTAATGGTTAGCGAGTTTTACGGGGAATACTCGGATATTTCTATGACATGCGTTCTGAACAGAACCTCTCTCCCCAGCTCATACTCATGATTATTTTTGATTTATCAACATCCAACTGTAAAATACCTGGCCGCATCACCGGCAAAGATTAATTTATTTAACCTCGTATTAGCTTTGAAAAAACTATATAGGGCTATGGGTTGATTGCCTGTGCCCTCATCCGTTGGAAATTTCCAACAGACTTCAGTGGAGGGTTACCGACAACAGCCCTATGCTTTTTCGTTAGAGAGTTATAAATATGTAGGTCTTTAAAGGACCTCTTTATATTTATATTGATTACGGTAATTCTAGCATCGGGAGTTGGGAAAGCCTTATGTTAATAAAAACTGAAATTGCTCACCTTATTTTTGCTGGGTCTTTGTTTGTTTCGATGTAGGGCGTGACGGTCATTTTCGGTGTAGGGTCGCCACGATGGGGTTACGCGGCGAATTTACTTAAGGTAATTAATATAGGCAGTCACTATATAAACCCCTGAAGGAATAGGCCTATCCTTTTATAGTCATTAGGTTTTATATTATAAGGAATTCACTCAGGACTCTAGGGGGGACAAAGACATCCTCCGCGTTTAAAGCTTCGCTTGGAATAAACAGCCCTGAGAGCCGTTCCTTGGTTCGTGTATTATTTGCCGTTCTAGCAAATTTTGTTTAGTCTACTTTTCTTTGGTAGACTAAACAATAAATTGGGTTTTCTTGTTGCTATGTGAGGCTGATTCATACATACAGGTTCTTTGTACGTATGGCAATTCAATTATTTCATTCCCAATAGGCTATGTCGCCAATCCCGAGGCAATTTTGTATAGATATTTAATTCAATTAATTAATAATTTATATTTAATTATGAAATAAATGTACCACATATGATACCATGTTGTGAGCGCGTATAGTTTTTCCATATACTGGGGGGGGCCGGAGAAAAATTTGTATGTTATAGATCAAATTTTTTGATAAACTGTGTTTTAAACCATGTGAAATGGATTGAAAAGAATAAAGTAGAAATTTAGGGAGAGAGAGGTTACTCAAGACCTATTTAAATATTAAAGTTCAAGAGGCCAACTTCTCAAGTTTAGTTAAAGTTATGTCAATCAGTTTGACTCCCTTTAGGTATAGGAAATTTATGGGATTAAAGTAAAGTTATTAAGCATTTTAACTTTGCTCAGTTTGTGTAAGTTTTATAAGTCACCAGTCTTAATTTTTTCTTGTAAAAGTTTTCTGGCTTTCAAAGCAGTCTTTCTTTGAGGCCTGTCTGGTTTAGTCTGAGTTACATCAGGCACATTGAGAGATTCCTCCCCAATAGTATCCTGATCCATCCTTTGGGGTAATGGTTCTAATTTAGCCCCACACTCCAAAGGATATAGTAATGTGATATCTCTGGTGGTCTCACCAGTTGCTGTTTTCAGTTTTACAACCCTGGTAACTTCGTCTTCACCAGTTTTGAGTTCCAAGACTTTTCCCATTGACCAATGTTGTCTTGGTGTCTTGTCATGTATCAACACAATGTCCCCAATTTTGACTGAATCATTCCAACTTTGTTTTGTTAATTGTTTATGTCTTTCTCTAAGACTTGTTAAGTATTCTTCTCTCCATTTTGTTATAAATTGAGTTTTGATTTGTGTCAAATGTTGGTATTTTGTGTTGAGTTCTTTGTGTCCTATTTCCCAATCTGGATCCTCTGTACTGTTATGTTCAGATTCTGGTAACATGTTTACTGTTTCTCCCTTAATTAGGTGGTTTGGTGTGAGAGGTTCTGGCTCATTAATACCATCTCCCACATAAGTTAATGGTCTGTTGTTGACAACATTTTCAATTTCTGACAGAATAGTCATGAGTTCAAAAAGTTGTAGATGTTTTGTCCCAATAGTCTTTTTAAGGCAGTTCTTTACAGTTTGTATGTTTCTTTCCCAAATTGAACCATACCATGGTGTATTAACAGGAATGTACTTCCAGGTTATGTTGTGTTTGGTTAAATGAGTTTGTACTGTTTCACTGTCACAAATCTGATGAATAATTCTTTCACCAGATTTGAAGTATGTGGCATTGTCTGACCATATAGTTTTGGGTACAGAATTGTGTGCACAAAATCGTCTGAAAGCAGCAATAAAAGCTTCTGCTGTCAGATCTTCTACTATGTCTAGACATATGGCACGTGTGGCAGCACAGGTGAAGAGTACAATGTACACTTTGTATTCCTTTGAATCCATTTTGTCTCCAAAACTCACATTTACCGCTCCAGTGTAGTCAATACCCGTGGTTTCAAATGGCCGAGTAAATGTTACTCGTTCCACAGGTAGGTCTGGAGGGCTTGGGGTCTTAAAGGGTCGTGAATGGATACGTTTACAAGGAATGCATGTGTTTAAAATTTTCTTTGTTTCAGTTCTACCCTTTGGTAGCCAGTAAGTTTTTCTCAGCTCTGTCAGGGTTTGTGGGACTCCCATGTGGTGTATTTTGTTGTGGGTATCCCTGATGATGAGTTTTGTGAAGTGATTTCTCCTTGGAAGAAGAATTGGGTGCTTAGAGTTGTAAGTCAAAGTTGACTTGTTAAGCCTTCCTTTACACCTTATCAGACCCTCTGTATCCAGGTACAGATTTAGATCCATGACAAGTGAAGGAATACCTTTGTTTAATGTGCTACTGGACCTAAGATACTTCAACTCCTTGTCAAATTCTGAAGCTTGTATCTGTTTGAGCCAGTATTTTGTTGCAGTTTCTGTTAAGTTAGAAAAGGCTTTCTGAGGACAGTGTTTGAGAAGGTAGCTATTGACAAACTTGCAGCAATAGACTGTAATTCTCAAGAGTTTGTTTAGGTCTGAATAAAGGTGATAGTCAAATATAGGTTTGTCCTCAGTGATCTTTTCAGTTGTTGTAGAGTTGAGTGTGAGGTTAACTACTTTGGCTGGCCAAAGATCCTCACATGTTAGCCATTCGGGCCCTTCATACCAGATTTTATTTGTTTTCAACAGCTTGTAAGAGAGCCCTCTTGTCAAAAAGTCTGCAGGATTCTCCTTTGTTTTTATGTACCTAAATTTGATACCAAGGTTTGTGTTTGCAGTTTTGATTTCTGTTAGTCTGTTTTTCACAAATATATTTTTGCAAGAAGTTGTATCTGTGTTGGTCACCCATGTTAGACAAATTTGACTGTCTGTCCATAAGTAAATGTTTGTTATGTCAACTTCTTTATACACTTGTGAAAGAAAGTTTGCTGTTTTAACTCCCAATGAGACAGCTAATAATTCAAGTTGTGGTACAGTTTTCTTTTGGTTTAAGGGTGCCACTTTTGCCTTTGAATAAACCAAGTTACTTTCATTTTCACTTGTTAAATAGGCACAACACCCATAAGCTTGTGTGCTGGCATCTGTAAAAATGTGTAGTGTTTGCGATTTCAATCTGTAGCCAGCACATCTTGGTACGTAGATGTCTTGAACTTTGTTCAAGTCTGTGGCTAATTTTTTCCAATGAAGTTGGTCTTCCACTGAAAGTGGTTCATCCCAATCAATTTTCTTTTTCCATAAGTCTTGCAAAAGGATTTTGGATCTTATGGTTGCTGGTAAATATAATCCAATGGGGTCAAAAATTTTGGATGATTCTGAAAGCACTTGTCTTTTTGTATTGGCATTTGGATTTAAGTTATAACTCTTCGTGCAAAGAGTGTCATCGTGTTCAGAATTCTGTTTTAAAAACCAAAGCATTCCAAGTGTTTTCGTGTAATTGTTTGGTTCAATGTTCCCATTGTTGTCTTTTGTTATTTGTTCATTTAATTTAGGAGAATTAGAAACCCATTCTCTCAATCCAAAATTTCCTTGCTTCATTATGGGTTGTGACATTTGGTAAATTTCAAGCAATTCCTCTTCAGTTACAGTGGAACCAATGAGGTTATCCACATAAAAGTTTTGTTTTAAAAACTGAACTGTTAAGTCCTCTTGAAATAAGTTTAGGTGGTTTCTAATTGTTAAAGCAAGAATACTTGGAGAGCAATTTGCTCCAAAAATAATTACTTTAAATCTGTAGGTTTTGAAACCTTTGTTAAGGTCATGTGGATCATTCAACCACAAAAACCTGAGATGATTTTTATCATACTCAAGCTTCAAATTTATACAGAGGAATGCTTTTTCTATGTCACTTTGTACTGCATAATTGTCTAAACGGAAGCAAAGGAGAATTTTTACAAGATCTGAGACAAGGTTTGGGCCTTCCATGAGACAATCATTTAAACTAACAGAATTTGTGTCTTTTAAACTACAGTTGTATACTACTCTTAGTTTAGTTGTGGATGAGTCTTCTCTGTAAACTCCCCTGTGTGTTAAATAATGACAACCTCGTTTTTTAAAGGGTTCATCAGTAACTTCTTCAATGAAGCCCCTTTCTATTTGTTCCTTGAATATGTTGTTGTATTGTTCTAAAAGATTGTCATTTTTTAGTTTTCTGTAATTTTTATACAGATGTGCCTTAGCTACTTTCAAATTGTCCATTATTTCTGGACAAGGTGTTTTCCAAGGCAGCTCCACATAGTATTGATTGTCTCTGTGTTGTAATGTATCCTTAAATTGTTCTGTCATCAATTGGTCTTCATGTGTAATAGTACTGTCCTTTATGCCAACTGATTCTAATAGTCACAACTGCTGTAACCCTTCATCCAATGTGGAATCATTTTCATTCAAATGATGTGGGATTATGACAGTGTTTTTGTAGTTCGAGTTTGTCACATAGTCAGAAATTTGTGACTGTGGTGATTTTGTTTTGCGTAAATTTTGTTCATGTTCTGTGTTTTCTGTGTCAGTAGTAAGATGGTATTTAGTTATGTCACCCAAAAGAGCAATACCTGTGGGAGTTTGTATGGCTATTCCATCTCCAATTTTAATGATGCCTCTATGGACCAGATGAAGATAGTCAGCCCCCATGAGCATATGTATATCATCAACTACATCTGCATTAAGGGTTTTATCAGCTATCGTGTATTTATTTTGAAGTTGGAGCAAAGCTTGTTTTAACCCAGCTATTTGTATTTTTTCTTGTTCTACTTTGTCCACAACAACAACCTTAAGGGTTTCAAATGTTTCATCAAGAGTTAAAGTTATATTTGCAGTTTTAAAACTGGCTTGTACTGGGTTTTTATTGATAAATGATGAAATAGAGAGATCTTCATCTCCTTGTTGGTTTTGAAGTCCCAATTTTTCTATCAGTTGTTTAGTTACAAATGTTTGTTGTGAGCAGGTATCTAAAAGACACCTAACCTGTACTATTTGTCCTCTTTTGTTTTGGATTTCCAAAGTTGTGGTTGGTAAAAGAATTTTTGAATTGTGGTTAATGCTAGATGAACTGATATGTCCATTCATAGCATTTTTGGTTTGTTTCTGTTTGTTTTGGTTTGATTTGGGTGTTTGTTCATAATGTTTGTCAGTTTTTCCAATGTCTGTGTGTGTATTACACATAGGGGTAACATGGTCAAAACTGTTGCAAAACTTACAATTGTATATCAAATTTGATTTGCAATTTGACTTTTGGTGCCCTGATCCAGTGCATTTTTTGCATAAGTTTAGTTGTTCACAACGTTTTGACCTTGCTGTAAAGTCTTTGTATTTGGGACAATTTGTAGAATAATGTTCACTGCTAAAACAAAATTTGCATGGTGTGGGATTATACTCAAAAGTAGCTACATTAAAGTTTTGCAGAGTAGGAGTCTTTGAGTCTTTTTCTGTCACTTTATTTTCTGCAAATTGAGTTTTGCGGTTGTGTTTTGATGTAACTGGTAAGTGTTGAAATCTTTTGTTAGGTTTTTGGTTTTCTGCATTGTTGGTTTTTTCTTGTTCTGTGTTAAATTTTGGGTGTGTGTAACTTGATTTGTAAAGTGCTAGTACAGTTGGGAAATCTTCTCTTAGTTTATTAAGGCTAGGGTATATGTCAGTTGTCCTCTGATGAAATATCTCTTTGACTTTAGAAGGGAGCTTTTCAAAAACAACAGCTTGAATGATCCAAGCTGTTTCTGCAATGTTTAAATTATTGTTTTTAAGTTGTCCCATGAGACATTCAAACTCACAGTAAAAATCAAAGAGGTCACCATAGTTGTCTTTTGGGGTTCGCATGTTCATTACTTTAAGAGCCAAATCATGTATAATTTCATCCTTATTCATGTAATTTCTGTTAAGTAATTCTATTGCTACAGAATAAGAAGTACCTATGGCTGGTAGTGATTCCACTAATCTTAAGGCTGGGCCTTTCAGATAGTTCACTAAATAACTAAATTTATCAACATCTGTAATGTAGTTTTTATTACCTATAAGGCTATGAAATTTTTCAATAAAAGATTGAAATTTGGCTCTGTCACCCTCAAAAGTGGGTACTGCAAGTGTAGGCAATTTTGATTTTAGTTCATTGCCCTCAGCCACATTGGGAGGGCTAAATGAAGCATTTCTTGTAGCTTCTAAGAAGCTTTCGTATGTGTCTTCTTTTTTGCACTCATCAAGTTGGTTTTGAATTTCAGAAATATAGTTGTTAATTTTTGTAATGTAATTTTCATTGTCAAGTAGGAGAGTAGAATACTCATCATCTGTTAGTTCAATTGTGTCATCAATTTCTGTAATTATGTCTTCATCTAGTATGAAAATTTCTTGTTTGTAACGAGTAATAGAATTTAATGTTGTTTCAAGATCATATCTTGTAGGTTCCTTTTGTTTGAAATCATTGTACAGTTTGGTGATGACACCTTTACGTGCTGATTTTTTCCTCATTAATTTTTTGTGATTTTGAGATGGTGCCGTAGCCCCAAGGTCTGTGTTTTTGTTTTCTTGGTCTGGGTTTCTTACCCTTTTGTCCAAGTCTTCCATAATTGTTGTTAGTGTTAAAGTTCTGAGTTTAATTTTTATGATGTTGAGCAAGTTAAATTACTGTACAGTAATAAGTTTTTTATATAACCTGCGCCACAGGTTAAATTAAAAATTCACAATGTTTTTAGTTAGGATAGGCCTTGAGTGTAAAGAGTAAGGCCTACTTTAAGAGGTAGGCCTATTATGTAAGGTAAAGTTAGGTGGGCCTACTAAATAGGCCTATTTGTTGGGCCTACCAAGTAGGCTTATGTTTGGGCCTATTATTTTATAGGACCTCAAATGAGTTAAGCCTGTTAAATTAACAAGGCTTAGTTTTGAATTTGAAGAGTAGGACCTATTAAATAGGCTTAATGTTGCGGGCCTATTATTTTTAGGACCTAAAATAAGTTATGCTGTTAAATGAACAAGCCTTTGTTTTCGATTAGTGTAAAGGTAAAGGATCGGTTCCCAGTTGCTTAGGCCACCATATGAAAAAACTATAGTGGGGTTACGGTTGAAATTGGGGTTAGGCCTACTGAGTTAAGCCTAGCCACTGCGTGTGTCAGTGTAAATTTTAGAGGGGTTAGTTCCCCATACACAGGGCCACCATTTGAAAAAACTATATAGGGCTATGGGTTGATTGCCTGTGCCCTCATCCGTTGGAAATTTCCAACAGACGTCAGTGGAGGGTTACCGACAAAAGCCCTATGCTTTTTCGTTAGAGAGTTATAAATATGTAGGTCTTTAAAGGACCTCTTTATATTTATATTGATTACGGTAATTCTAGCATCGGGAGTTGGGAAAGCCTTATGTTAATAAAAACTGAAATTGCTCACCTTATTTTTGCTGGGTCTTTGTTTGTTTCGATGTAGGGCGTGACGGTCATTTTCGGTGTAGGGTCGCCACGATGGGGTTACGCGGCGAATTTACTTAAGGTAATTAATATAGGCAGTCACTATATAAACCCCTGAAGGAATAGGCCTATCCTTTTATAGTCATTAGGTTTTATATTATAAGGAATTCACTCAGGACTCTAGGGGGACAAAGACATCCTCCGCGTTTAAAGCTTCGCTTGGAATAAACAGCCCTGAGAGCCGTTCCTTGGTTCGTGTATTATTTGCCGTTCTAGCAAATTTTGTTTAGTCTACTTTTCTTTGGTAGACTAAACAATAAATTGGGTTTTCTTGTTGCTATGTGAGGCTGATTCATACATACAGGTTCTTTGTACGTATGGCAATTCAATTATTTCATTCCCAATAGGCTATGTCGCCAATCCTGAGGCAATTTTGTATAGATATTTAATTCAATTAATTAATAATTTATATTTAATTATGAAATAAATGTACCACATATGATACCATGTTGTGAGCGCGTATAGTTTTTCCATATTAGCAATATAAAAACAAAAACAAAACAAAACATCTTTATTGCGGATCATTCACAATCTTGAACCTGAATACCTGAATAACCTTTATTAATAATAAATTATTACATTCATTTTACAATTTAGAATGACATGAATAATTATGAAGCTCGACAATTTATTTTATTTAATTTGGCCCTTAAGCTTTAGGCTTTACTGGGCTGTTATTAAAAATAAACAGCTAGTTGTTATTAATTAATAATAAAAAGAAATAAGTAAATAAGTATTATTAATAATTAATTAAAGCATGTATGAATCTTAAATTATCACTACTGATATGACAAATGCAAGGTCACCATTGAAGGCATTATACCAATCAGGGATGGGGAGTCGGCCAAAAACAACCGACTCCCAACTCCCGACTCCTGAGTCGGTATTTTTAAAAACCGACTCCGACTCCCGACTCCCGACTCCCGACTCTTTCCTTATCATGCTGATCGACAACCTTATAAATATTGGGATGTTTGTTTCGTAGATGGCGTTTCAAGTTTGAGGCTCTAGTTGGAGCATTAGCATGTTTCCCAGTGTAAGCACTAATTTTTGCATTACACTCTTTACCATCCTTTTCTACTTGACAAATAAAAATACTTTCATCCTCATTTAGCTTAAAATATTGGAAGACTGCTGATTTTCTACTAGGCCCACGACTCATTACTAATAGTGGCTAATTAAATTAATAATTAATATATTGCTAATTTTTATATGGTACCTAGTATCCTAAAATAGAAATATGAAATTCATTTGCTAAGATTTACCAGAACAATAAATCAAATGTGGAAATGTGAATCTAGAATTAGTTCAGGAAGATATTTATTTAGGGCAGAGTAGTATTCTGGTAAATTGTTGGCATATAGAAATTGAATCAAAGAGTCGGGAGTCGGTCGTTTTTACCGACTCCCGACTCCGACTCCCGACTCTTCAAAAAAGCCCCGACTCCCGACTCCCGACTCCCGACTCCGACTCCCCACCTCTGATACCAATAACATAAAAAGAAGCCAATATTATATATGAGAGGTAAGAACTGAACAATCCCAAGAAATGTGTTTTTAATACTAGATTACACACGAGAAATTAATAATTAGTAAACAATAGTAATGGACATTAATCCTAGATTTATGTTAGTATGCCATTATTAATCGGAATTTCAACTTGGTTTAAAACAAATTTAGATTCACAATGTTTTTTATATCGGCATGCAAATCATTCCATAGTTTCACTCCAATGAAAATGGGTAGTTTTTGAGATGAAGACAATCTAAATTGAGATATAACAAGCTTTGATCTATTTCTGGTCATGAGTGGATTTCTTGATGAGTTACAAAATATCTATTTACCCATTGTAAATTAATGATTTTGATCTTACACTTGTAAATAAAAATAAAATGTGCCAGTTTGATTACATCATTGAGCTTAATAGTTTTAGCTCTTTAAATAATGCACTAGAGTGATCAATGAAATCAGCATCAGATAATAACCTTATTGCTCTTTTTTTGGATGAGAAAGATACCATTTAATGCGTTGCTAGCGGAGTTTCCCCAAACGGGTGCAGTACATTTAAAGGAAGAACAAGAGTATGATAAAGAGTCAATAAAACCTGTTTAGGAACTACATTTCTAAGTTGAAACATTATAACAACGCTCCTTGAAATCTTTTTCGCGATATAATTTGCATGACCACTCCATTGCAAATTCTTATTTAGCATTACACCAAGAAATTTTGTTACAGTACACTCCTTTATAGCGATTTCATTAACATTAAGTTCAACAAGATATACATTTCTTTTATTAATAAAAATCATGAAATTTGTTTTACTGGTATTTAGGGAGAATTTATTGCTGGTCACCCATTTCATTACATTAATTAATTCTTTATTAAATATATTCTCAGCTGAACTAACGTCTTTGCAAGAAAAAGACACAGTTGTATCATCTGCAAACATTATGAAGTTCAGTATATCAGATGAACGTGGAAGGTCATTTATATATAATAAAAATAACAGTGGACCCAGAACTGAGCCCTGCGGCACACTATATTTGACAAGCGCTTTAGTTGAGCAAACCTTATTTACTGATTCAAAATGATATCTATTGGACAAATAACTTTTAAATCAATCACTGATTGCTCCTCTAAAGCCGTAACAATATAATTTATTAAGTAGAATATTATGGTCTATTACATCAAAACGTCTTACTCAAATCCATAAATAATGATATCATTGTTTCTTTGTTCTCTTTAGCTATATTTGCATTTTCCATAAGATTTAAAAGAGCCATTTCTGTTGTTCTATTATTACAGAAGCCATATTGATTTGGAGATAATAAATTGTAGGATTCTAAATATCGCTGTATTCTACTTTTTACAATTTTTTCAAAAACTTTGCTGAACACAGATAATGAACACACCGGCCTGTAATTTGTTGCTAGTGTTGGATCACCCGCTTTAAAAAGGGGTGTTATGCAACCAGTTTTTAGCATTGATGGGAATATTCCTTTGGAAATACTTTGATTGATAATTTTAGCCAAAGTTACAGATATATTATCTTTAACAAGTTTCAATTAGGTACAGGAATGTTATGAATGTTATTTTTTTGTATTTTTTAATTTACCAATAATATTTCGGACCTCAGTAGAGGTAGCAGGAACAAAAGAAAATGAATTTAGTGGGTTGGATGACATATATTCGAGGGTGAGTGATCATTATTTAGTAATTGTGAGCGAAGCTTATCCGCTGTTGAAGTAAAATGTATATTTAAAGAGTCTGCAATAGCAGTATCATCAATAATTTCTTTATTATCACCATTTAATTTCTCTATTGAATTTTTCTTAATTTGTTTTCCGAGAAGACGGTTTATGGTTGTCCAAGTGTTTTTCATGTCTCCTTTATGTTTGGAAAATTGATTGTTATAATAGTTATATTTTGCAATTTTGATTATTTTAATTAATTTATTTCTGTATTGAGTATATTGTATTTAAGGAATTTCTCTTTGTAATTGCAATTTGAATAATTTATCTCTGTTCTTTATTGAAGTGATAATTCCTGGAGTAATCCATGGATTTGCGACACTTTTGGGCGAAACTGTTTTTCTTCTTAAATATTTCTCATGAAAGACCATGAAAGAAACTTCGTAAAGGAAGGTAGGAGACCGTCATGAAGGACGGTGAGGGGGAAATTTTCAAATTGATCCAATTTCTGCTTCCCCAAATGTCATCATACTACTAACGCAGACTTGGAAGGGATTACAGATAGAGGTTGAAATTCGATTCAGAGACTCAGCACATTATCTATCGCATGATTCAGAACTTCATTATTTTATTATTCATACTCAGTTTAATATTCTTAAAGTAGGCCGTGGGAAAAGGGACCTTCCCTCATTTAATTGAGCAGTTAAAGTCAATCAATTTTGGTCAACCTATGCTGTGGAGACTTTTCCGCTTTGTCCCTTGGCCACGTAACATTATATAACTTAATTTAATTTGATGTGAACGTAAGAGTAAGAGTATAAATATTATAAATGTTTTTTTTCAGTGTGTTTCATATGTGATCTACTTCTTTCTATAAAATTTTGTGTGGTGTCCTAAACTGTTGTGTTTATGGAGAAACTAAACAAGTCTATTTTACAGTTTAATTTATGTCATATTTCAATACAAAATAATAACTTTTATTATATTGTATAACTGAAAATTGCCTCGGTTTGTGGGGTAAAACCTATTGGAGATTAGGAAAAAATATTACACTTCGAAAATAAGAGTGAAAAAAACGTTCATTTTTTTAATGTAATAATACATAAATAGATGTATAACATTTTCCACGCGCTAACATCAGCAAAAACATGAGGAGAAACACTTGACAGACTCAATACTTTTCGGTTCGCATATTGCTCGAAGTAAGAGGTATGTTTAGCCTTCTCAAAGTTTTGTGACAAGTGTCCTCAACTATTATTAAAAGGTACGCCTGTGCTACCTCAAAAAACAACTAGGTCTGATGGTCTACATCAACAATAAATAGGCCGTTAGGCCTACATTTATCACAACAGTAGGGCCAAGGCCTGAACTTGGAATTCGTCCCATCTATGGATTCATATTACAAGAGGTCTAAGGTGAATTTCTTCTCTCCTTTTTGTGATGTATGGGGAATGTAATGAGGTAATGGTTATAAATTAACTAGGAGACAGATTTTCTCATGCAAAACGAAATAAAAGTAAGAGGAACGCGAGACAAGATGGCCGCTTTCATTTTCGTTAATCAGTGAAGAAATTTGTAAATCTTTTCTTTGAAATTTTTTTTACAAAATACCCATGTAAATTAGTGATAAGGTAATGAACTCAATTGCATGTTTAATTCTGGATAAATTCAAATGACATGTACCAAAATACTGGCTCCCCAAAACTAGATAGGAAAAATAAATTAAATTTTATAGCAATTTTAAACTCTACAGTAGACATGGCGGATTTCGACTTGTCATCTTCATGCCCAAACAAAAGAGCGCGGATGGTACACCGTAAAAACAATTGTAACGTTATAAAAAGGGAAGTTTATTATTGTTGTATTGTTGAAAATGTTAAATTTCATCTTTCTAATAAATTGGTATTGTTTAAACTATGAAAAAATCATGGGATGAAGTGTATTTGGGAAGTTGAAATAGGGTAATTACAATACTGTATTATACAGAGCTGGGCACTTGCGTTTTTTTTTGCGGTACTGCGGTACTGCGGTACTACCGTGTTGGTCGGTACCGCGGAAAGTACCGCGGGAAATTTGAATGCGGTAGCGGTACTGCTGTACTTTCAGCGATCCTTTGCGGTACTGCGTTATGCGGTACCGGTTTGGTAGTGCGGTAGTAGTACCGCAGTACCGCAGTACCGCAAAAAAACGCGCAAAAAAACGCAAGTGCCCAGCTCTGGCGCCGCCGCCGCCCGTCACCGTCACCGTCACTTCAAAAGGGTAAAATTTGCAATTTAGAAATACAAAATGATGTAGGTTAGAGTTATCCTATCCAAAAAATAAGCTCATATTTGAATTCCCCATGTAAAATATGGAAAGTTATGATGTGAAGATGATCTTGCAAAATATTTCAAGATTGTACTAACTAAGTGAGTGTTGATCGTATAATTTCTGAATTGCTACAATTATTAGCGACTCCAGCGAGCATTGCAAACAAAGCTACATTTGGAGATGCCTTATTTGTTTTATGTTTTACATTTTTATGTATCTTGACAATAAGAAATTGTGGTCTTAAAGTCTACCGAAGATCAATAATGTAATTGTAGCTTGTACTGTATGTGAAAGATGTTTCTGATGTACGGTAGGCCCATAGGTATGAAGTTTATATCATGCCATTGTTTTATACAACGGTGGCTAAACCACATGCGGCTCTCGAGGTTGTATTTATTATAAAAGACAAAATTCCTAATACAAATATTTTTTTTTTTCACATAAAAAAAATATGAAAAAAAAAACAAGGAAAAATTTAATTGACAATAAAATGCGTCATGCGTACGACAATTTCTTTTGCGTGACAGGCACTAAGCGGGATAATGACGTAATTAACACCAATCGCCACTCACCAGTGTCCAGTACCCCTCGAGCTACCCTTCGGGCCGCGTGTAGTAACGAGTGAGTGTGTTTTAAAATTGGCTTCTTAGATCAAATAGTGGCTATTTTTCTCAGCTATACAAGTGAAAGTTATACAACCCCTTTGTTGATTAAAATGACTGAGCAGACAAAGTGTAAGAAACGGAAATATGAAGAAGAAAATAGAGTTTTTAAACAGGAGTGGGAGAAGAGCTTTGCCTTTACTGTTAAGGGTAGGAAACCTGTGTGTCTTATCTGCCACGCGGCACTCAATCACTTTAAAGCCAGTAACTTAAAGCATCATCATGAAACTAACCATAAAAATTTTATTACGGAATTTCCTCCCAAATCAGAATTGCGGAAGACTAAGTTAACAATGTTGAAATCTAGCCTAGTTGCCCAACAAACTGTACTTTCATCATTGTGTAAGACAGCTGACTTAACTACTGAAGCTAGTTTTATGGATGGAATATTGCTCGTGCTCAACTTCCCTACAGTAGTGGAGAATTTGTGAAGAAGAATATTGCCGACGTTACTGCAATTCTCGCTCCAGATAACAAAAAGCTTCGAGAACAAATAGCAAGTATTTATATTTCCCGCCACACTACAGAGAGACGTATTTCCCAGATCAGTGCTGAAATTACATGCTCGTTGCAGAGTGATTTGAAGAATTCTGTTGCATTCAGTTTGGCCCTCGATGAATCCACAGATATTAAAGATAACCTCAACTGGCGCATTTGTTCGTTATGTTACTGGCGATGGAAATGTGAAAGAAGAACTCTTGGACTTAATGACCCTAAGAGAAACCCAGAGGGGTTGACATAAAGAACGCACTTGACGAGGCATTATCAAATGCTCAAGTACCATTGAATAAACTTGTCAGTGTTGCAACAAATGGAGCACCAGCTATGGTAGGACAAAATGAGGCCTAGTTGGCTCTTGACACGCGATCCCAAGTATCCTGTGTGTCTCTTTATTCACTGTATCATTCACCGTGGTCATTTGGTAAGCAAGTACTTTAGGTATGACAGTGTTATGAAATGTGTCCTAGAAATTGTGAATTTCATTCGTTCAAATGCAAAAACGCACCGAGCGTTAAAATTTTATCGAGGAGCTGGATCTTCAAGATAAGTCAGATGACCTTTCATTCTACTGTATTGTAAGGTGGTTATCAACTAGTAATCTCCTGAATAGGTTTGTTGCACTGTTGGAGCCTGTCATTGATTTCTTGAAAGAAAAGGAAAGTCATACCCACAACTAGAAGATCACGAATGGGTGCATGATGTTTTTTACTGATGTAACACAACACCTTCAAAATCTAAATTTGGCATTTCAGGGAAAGGATAAGGTAATTTCTGACCTTACACAGACAGTTTTCAGTTTCCAGAATAAAATAAAGCTCTTCCAAAAAGATCTAGTAACAAAAAAATTTGACCACTTTCCCCGCCTGAAATACCGAGCAAACACTTTTCCTGATATTGAAATAAAAGATAGTAAATTGGAGGAATAGAAAGGTAAATTAGAAGGACTAATTGATGATTTTCAGTTCAGGTTTGATGAACTAAAGAAGCTAAAACCATGCTTCGAATTTCTTGTAAATCCTTTCCTGATTGATGTCGTCAACGATGGCTGTCCTGTTACCACACCTTTTGTTACGGAAGCTGCTTCAATACAAACAGAACTTTTAGAGCTACAGGGGGACGTGGGTTTAAAGTTGATACATAAAAGCTTATCTGCAGTTGAGTTTTGGAAGCAAGTACCAGAGACAAAGTATCCTCACCTCAGGAAGACCAGTTTCCGACTTATCTCAGTTTTTGGGACAACTTATTGCTGTGAAGCACTCTTCTCGGTAATGAAGCTTGTAAAGTCAAAACATCGTGCTGCCCTCACTAACGAACACCTGACAGCTTCTTCATACCGCCTTCACATCACATCAGCCAGACTTTAAAGCATTAACAGCCAAAATGAAGACCCAAACTAAGCCTTCTACAAGCAGTAATTAAACAATTTAATAATGTGAGTATAACTATATGTATATGTATATGTTTTTAATAATTAAATCCTTTTTAAAATATTTTGCGGCTCTCGTACATCTGAAAAACGTCCAGGAAACTTGCCCACCGCTGCTATATAATTATATATACGATAATAATATAATAACGATAATATTAAGAATATATTTGCACCTGATATTTCAACGTGTTATGTATGTAATTTGATTCAAGAATATATTTGCACCTGATATTATCCATTATCAGACATTTTTAAAGTTATATGCATAATACTTTATATTATTAAAGTAAATGGAAACGATCGAAAATTTTTTTTGCAAACAATATAACAATTTACATGTCGGTTATAATGCCGATATTAGCAACATTTTTGTTTGCATCCGATACTGTATATTCATTTCAAATCATATTATTTAGAAGTTTATGTTACAATTTATGATGGGCGAAAAACAAAATTATCGACGCTAGTAGCTAGTTATCAGTATACCAAGTGGTATTCTTCTCTAGTTTGGCCTATTTTTTGTTTCAGAAATAGATACAGTACAATAGTTTATACACATAAACAACACAAACACATTATATGAACTCAGTTCAACTGATGCCCATTATAAGGTGGAGTGAAAATATCATTTTTGGATTTTTAATTTACTTGAGTGTGGAAAAGTTGCCAATGGGCTTTAGAAACAAGCATGTGAATATATAAATTGAAGCATTGCTTGATTGACCACCAGCGATTTTAAATATAGGCATATTTCATGTTTAACGATCGCTTTGCCCATCAGGAGTCATCCAAGATGCTGGTCTTTCATCCATGTTTATGCAAATAATTAACAGCTTAGTTTGCTGTAGACTGTGTTATTGCATACTTGAGGTTGACATTAAGATTACAACATGTGTGGAATGTAAATTAATGGCAATTACAGAGGGGGCCAAATTATTAGAGCTGATGTGAGTAAGTGAGATAAGAAAGAGTTTAGTTAACCATACATTGATTTAATGCTAGTTTTCAGTGATGGTATGATTTGGTGCGATAACATTGCAGTCCGTGAGTCAGAGGGGATGGGAGATTGGAGTGGGGGGAGAGTGAGTATATGCAAAGCGCGGCTGCTCCGCCAGCTCAGTGCACATGTGGCAGTGAGAATTGAAGGTTATTTGTGCTGTTATCATCATTTTTTCGTGAAACTTGATATTAAAAAGTAAGTTAATTACATATTGATATCTGTTTATAGGTGTTTGACAAGTGAGTGGGACAGTATTAATTTGATATTTCTTTTTCTTGCAGAAATTCTTTAATAGTCTTACATTGCTTACAATTTATAATAATTGTTTTTTTTTTTTTCAGAATGGAAATTATTACGAGGGAGAAGGCGGCATGTGTGATTTTTGGCGCGCCACGCGAGATACCCACAAATGTTCTTCCCACCTACGCTGATGTTATGAAGGCTTACATCCATACAAGACAACAGCTGACAACGAAGATAACAAATATCCACCGTTCGCCGAAGTATCAAAAAAAAGTTTGCGTGATGTTGAACTTGTTTGGGAGAAAGCGTTTCCGACCGTGACGCACGGACGAGTGATTGAAACGCTCAGACCGTTACAACGAGAAATACAAGAAAATCTTGAAACCATACAAGGCTCGGAAGGACAACGACAACTACAAGCAACAACTTGAACAGTTCAGAGAAGACGCAGATAACTCTTCGACATTAGCAAATGCAAATGTGGTAGATTTCGTCATGAGCTGTAAGTGCAAAAGAGCGGACAAAGTACCACTCAAAGAAGAAAGTTTCTAGAGGACCAGAGAGGAGCCAGAAAGATGATTATAGGAGGCATCGATTTGGTGGAAACAACAAAGCTACAGAAAAAATATCCAGGAAAGTCTGTGAATCGAGAAGACACAGCATTCACCAAGAACAATCGAAGCAGCAATGCAATTCTGGAAGCTACAACGAGGAAGGACAAGGACGACGACACCGACAACAGCGACGAAGAATACACCCTATCTAAGTCACACTGTAAACCTGATCTATCGACACTGGAGAGTAAACGTCAAAGAATGACGAGACTGTATGATTACCATGTTTGGCTAAAGCGTCGATAGAACGGGCGTCTCAGATCGAGCAGCAGCCGTTATTGCCTCATCCGTACTACAAGACATTGGAATTGTGTCTACAAATGACACCTCCAAAGTCATTGATCGTAGTAAAATTCGCCGCGAGAAAGAAGTAGAACTCGTCAAGAACTGACAAAACTAGACAGCAGTATGACAGACTTGCCTGGATTGTACTTCGACGGTCGAAAGGATAGAACGATGAAAATGTACGAGACGCCGCAGGACATGGCCACCGGGACAGAGATACAGAAGAGCACGTCAGCATTATTTGTGAACCAGGTTCATCGTACTTTGGCCACGTGACGCCGTCAAGTGGATCAAGCAAGGCGATTTCCAAAGTAATCTTTGAATGCTTGGCTGCGCGAAGTGTGGATCTCGACAGTGTGAAAGTCGTCGGATGCGACGGAACCGTTGTCAACACTGGACATAATGGCGGAGTTATTCGGCAGCTTGAGGAATTACTACAAAACCGCTGCAATGGCTCGTGTGCTTATTACATGCTAACGAGCTCCCCTGCGACACCTGTTTCAGCATTTAGATGGAGCAACTACAGGACCTAAGTGCTTCTCAGGACCGATAGGGAAATCTCTCACAGCATGCACGAACTCCATATAACATCGTATGAACCTATATCTCCATTACAGCCCTGCCGCATGTTGACGTGAAGGACCTGAGCACTGACCAGCAGTACCTGTGGCAGATGTGTCCAGCTGTCAGTGAAGGACACTGTCCCTGTGATCTAGCATTGCGAAAACCGGGACCATTGAACCACTCGCGATGGTTGACAACTGCCAACAGAATCCTCGCCTCTATGTTGGCCTAGATGCACCATCCAACAACATCAAAACTCTTGTCACATTCATCCGGGTCTACGCCCCAACATGGTTCGCCATCAAGACGCAGCCATCATGCAAAGATGGAGCCAAACATCTGCACGGGATGATGGTGAGAAACGGTACCTCAGCTCCTCTCTAAAGAAAGTCGTCGACCCGGTGATTCGGCGAAACGGCTTCTGCGGACACCCCGAGAACGTGCTATTAGCCATGATCACAGATGAGCGACCACATATAAGGGAACTCGGACTCAGAAGAATCATAAGCAAGATCACATGTGTCTGCAACACAAAATCCGCAGGTTCGAGTGCCACCGCTCAACCTCGACGCGACCGAATACCAGGACATGGTCGATGGCAGACTTTCACCGTGACGGAGCCTCCTGTTACGATGGATATGACGGACAACGAATTGAACGACATGATCTCTGCTCAAATTTCACCAAAGTGTCCTCTTCCCTCGCTTCCCTTGTCACACACAGGCGTGTGGAAAGATGCGTGAACTAGTTACCGAAGCTTCAGCCGCTGTGTGTGGCGAGACGTCCGCTATGGATTTATTCGGGCTCGCGTCGCTTCTCGGCAGCTTATGCCGAAAACTTGAGTCTAAACGTGACTATCAATTCTGAATTAACCATGCATGCATAACTCAGACTCTATCGTTAGCATAATAGTGTGCCAAAATAACTAAAAATATATAGTTGATGTTTACTCGTATTTTAGGTATTTTGTGTAAATCGAATATTATTG
Source organism: Bathynomus jamesi (assembly GCA_023014485.1). NCBI lineage: Eukaryota > Metazoa > Arthropoda > Malacostraca > Isopoda > Cirolanidae > Bathynomus > Bathynomus jamesi. The sequence goes on from JAJOZX010005298.1 coordinate 160,414, forward strand.
TAAAACTTATAACGTCTGGTGGTCGATCAAAAGATTGTCTGATTTTAATAAACTTTTTTGCATATTGTTCTATAGTCCATTGGCAACTTTTAAAACCTCAAGTAAGTTAAAATTCACAAAAAATTTTGGGCCATTTTCACTCCACCCTAATGCCCAACTGATAGATTGCTTTCCCACACTAGTTTTGCTACATTAAGTCAATTGGCCTACTGCTGACTGACTGAATAATATTTATATACCGCGACATATATAATATTTATGTACCTAACGTCACAGTGAACCTGTCACTAATCCGTTGGTCACCTAACTGAATAGTATTTTTCAAAGACTGCCGCCTGACTAGTCACCTGTCGTGAAAAATATTTATCAAAGTATGCCGCTACATACGGTCACCTATCAAGTCATGGTCCTCACCTGAAGAATATCCACCCCAAGCGCGCCCACCTGAAGAATCTCCACCGCAACGCTACCGGGGGTTGAAAATAACAGAACAAAACAAATCAGGGTTCCCTAAGGCCTCACGAAAGTCACGAGGCCTTTCCACTTTTCAGCTGGCCTCGAGGCCAGGCCTAGGCCAAGGCCACTTTGGAGGTCCGAAGCCGAGGCAAGGCCTCAGCCCCATGTCTGCTCCTGTTTTTAATTTTTAGTTACTAACTGTGTTTTGGAAGTTATTTTGTTTTCTTTTATCAGTAACAATTTTCATTCATTTATTTAATTTAATAATAATAACAATAATAATAATAATAATAATAATTATAATAATAATAATAATAATATTATTATTATTTTATTTACATATATAAGGCATACAAAAGGTATACAGAAAGTAACATATAATAACTCTCACACACACACACACACACACTTATATATATATATATATATATATATATATATATATGATGAATAAAACCACGAAGGAAAGGAAACACAAAAATGGTGCTCAAGCGCTTTCGTCTAATGACATCCTCAAGAACACTGAAGTAGCCTACGAAATAAAATAAACGAATTTTTTTCTTTAATTGCTTGTAAAGACTATGATTTAATTGCGATAAATGAATCGTGGCTTAGCACTGAAACACGTGACTTTGTAGGGGAGTATCAAATTAAAGGTTATACACTTTTTGTTAAAAACAGAATAGGTAGGCGAGGAGGCGGTGTTATGTTGTATATCAAAGATAATATTGCGAACGTTATAGAAGTAAAGCACTCAATTCCAGAACCGATAGATTCGACTATAGCAGAACTTAAATTGAACGATTTCAAACTTCTTGTTGCGGTTATATATAGGCCCCCAAATCAAACAGCTGCTACGGACGAAGCGTTATATCGTGAACTAAAGAGAATAATCGGTAGTGAGCAGGCTTTAGTTATGGGTGACTTTAATTGCGCCAACGTGAATTACGACACAATGCAGGGAGACGCGGAAGGTAATCAGTTTAGTTAATTTTCTCGAGGATAGCTTTCTTATTCAAAAGGTTGGGGAACCTACGAGGTTGGACAGTATTTTAGATTTAGTAATAACTACGGATGATAGGCTAATTACTGATCTTCAAGTAATAGAACCGTTGAGCAATAGCGATCACAATATGGTAGAGTTTGTCCTCTCAGTAAGTCACTGGAAACCAACTAACTCGACTAAAATTCTTAGCTTCCAGCACGCAGACTTTAGTAAATTTCGAAATAAATTTTCACACGTCAATTGGGAAAACGTAATGGGGAACTCCAACGCAAAACTAATGTGGGAATCGTTCATAACGGTATTTAGGACTATAAATGAGGAATGTGTACCGTACAAAATTAAGCGTGCGAAAGTAAACAACAAGCCCTTGTGGTTTACTTCTAGAGTAGGAGACATTATAAAGAGTAGAGAAAGGGCTTATAGGCTATACAAGTGCGATAAAGATAATCTGTTGTTACGAAACAACTACATATCTCTAAGGCGTGAAGCTAAAAGTGTAATAAAAAAGTCAAAACGCGAATTTGAAATCTCCATAGCTCGTGACGGTAAAGAAAACCCCAAGCGATTCTTTCAATACGTCAATAATAGAAATCCAGTAAAAAGTGTCTTAGGTCCATTAAAAAATGGAAATGGAGATCTAGTCTCTGAAAACAAGGAAATGGCTACCTTGCTAAACGAATTTTTACGTCAGTTTTTACTATAGAAGATGTAACGAATATCCCTACGGTCATAGACATAATACCTTTTGATAATGGTAATATTTTGGATAATATTGTCGTAAGTAAAGGGGAAGTAATGCGCTATATTGATAAAATGAAAACGCGTAAATCACCGGGTCCGGATTCCATATATCCCATACAACTAAAAGAATTAAAAGATAGCATTGTTGTGCCGCTAACAAAGATTTTTAATGCGTCTATTTCTGAGGGGTGCGTACCAGATAATTTCAAGTTAGCAAACGTAACACCTATCTTTAAGAAAGGCGATAAAGGTGCGGCGGGAAATTATAGGCCAATCAGTTTAACGTCTGTTGTAGGTAAGCTACTGGAATCAATAATTAGGGATCGTATAGTCGAACACTTAGAAGTGCATAATCTGGTTAGAAATACGCAGCACGGTTTTAGGTGAAACAAATCTTGCTTAACTAATCTTTTAGAATGTTTCCAAAGCGTGGTTAACGTTTACGATAGACATCGGGCGGTTGATGTAGTATAGTTAGATTTTCAAAAAGCGTTTGACACCGTGTAGCACAAAAGACTGATTGAAAAAACTAAGGCTCATGGAATCAGGGGTGTAGTAATAAATTGGCTAGAAGAATGGTTGCGAGGCAGGAAACAGAGGTGGTCGTTGATGGAGCGGAGTCATGTTGGGCTCTAATGTAGCGAGTGGCGTTCCTCAGGGTTCTGTATTGGGCCCCTTGCTTTCTTATATATATATTAACGATTTAGATGTCGGCCTAGTCAGTACAGTTTCAAAGTTTGCGGATGACACGAAGCTGGGTGGTAGGGCGATTAATGACGAAGATAGAGGTAAAATTCAGGAAGATCTGAATAAAATCGTTGATTGGTCTGTCACATGGCAATGAGATTAACGTGGATAAGTGCAAAATTATGCATATAGGTTCGCGTAACGGTAATTTTGCGTATAGTATGTCAGGGAAAGATTTAACAAGCGTAGAGCAGGAAAAAGATTTAGGAGTTATAGTCACTGGTGATTTAAAAGTAGCGAAACAAAGTACAGCGGCGGTCAATAAGGCGAACAAAGTGTTAGGTTTTATAGCTCGAAATTTTGAGTACAAATCGCGCGATATTATAGTTCCTCTTTATAAATCATTAGTAGGCCCCATTTGGAGTACGCGGTCCAATTCTGGAATCCGCATATGCGCAAAGATATAGACAAAATCGAAAGAGTTCAAAGACGAGCAACTAAGATGATTCCGTCTCTTAGGTCAAAGTCGTACGAGGATAGGCTTAAAGAGTTAAAATTGACTACACTCGAGACTAAGAGGTTAAGGGGTGATCTAATCCAGGTTTTCAAAATTATGAATGGGTTTCATAACGTAGATAGAGATAGCTTTTTCGAAATATCTCAATATAATAGGACTAGAAATAACGGGTGTAAGTTGACAAGTAGAAGGTTCGAGACAGCAGTTGCGAAAAACTTTTTTACGCATAGAATAGTAAATAGCTGGAATAGTTTGCCGGTAGAAGTAATTAGTAGCACGTCTATAAACATGTTTAAGAATCGATTGGACGCGCATGTTAATAGAAAGGGTATAGTTTAAGGTAGTAAAATTAAGGCTTTGTGGGGATAGATCCCACAGCTCAACACAAGTGTTGTGGGATATAGGGAGGCAGCGTCTTGGGTTAGGGGATACTCTCTGTCCTTACACACCCCATTTAAAGAGATTCCTCTGCCGAGCGGTGCCCCCCATAGTACTGTGAGGTTTTGAAAAACTCATGTTCTTCACTTGCCCCACAAACACCTTTAAATGGGAGACCCATAATGGGTGCACACACATTTCTACATTACTGTACATACAGTCTTTACAGCCACACCTACACTTTTCCTCGTAAGTGTATATATTGTAATGTATATGGTTGTAAATTTGATTTGGTCCGCAATCGATATGAACCGTGACTTGATGGATACCGTAATGAAATTGACTGGATTCTTTGGATCTGATATATTTGCATGTCCGTTATATAATAGATATAGAGTGTAACATATTTGTGGATAGAGTCTATTATGACTTGATCCTCTGGATTGGGAGATTCTATCTTTAGTTTTAAATCGATAATTAATTATTTTTAAATTGATAATGTATATGGTTGTAAATTTTGACTTGGTCCGCAATCGATATGGACCGTGACTTGATGGATACCGTAATGAAATTGACTGGATTCTTTGGATCTGATATATTTGCATGTCCGTTATAAATAGATATAGAATGTAACATATTTGTGGATAGTAGTCTATTATGACTTGCTCCTCTGGACCGAGAGATTCTATCTTTAGTTTTAAACCGATAATTAATTATTTTAAATTGATAATTATTTGTTTCGTAAAAATTGGTCGTTGCCAATTTACCGGCAGTTTTAAATAAGTTTCTTATGTTCTTGTGGTTCGGAACCCACGTAAAATTGTAGGTCCCCTCCGCCACCACGGAGGACTACACAATACACGATTACGAACACAGTTAGGTAGACCAGCCATGAGTGGATCCTAGGGTCTTTGTTGGTCTGAAACATTATAACATTATAACATTTATAACATATATATATATATATATATATATATATACTATATATATGTACACACACATATCCATACATATATATATATATATATATATATATACACACATATCCATACATATATATATATATATATATATATACACAACATATCCATACATATATATATATATATATATGCCAATAAACGGAGAAGTAAAAATAAAAATAAAAAATTAAAGGATTATCAGAGAGACATACAGATTTGTAAGGAAAAATATCGATTTTTAGCACAAGATCAAATGAATTATAAAAATACAAATTTATACTGGCAATCTGCCCGGGTTTTAACACTTTGCCTTTTTTGGTTAAGTTTCGATGTATATAAAAATAAAATGAAAATTAAAAGTTAATAAAGTAGCATACAAGTTTACTAAAGATTTAGCGTTCTACCCTTCTTATATTCAGTGGAGTAAAAAAGCAAGCTCAAAGTGTGTTTTGAACCTTTCTTCGAAAAACATTAGTGACGATGCAAAAAGTGCCCTTGGATATGGTATGTCCTTTTTTATTGTTAAAAAACCTTCGGCTTTACAAATTTGTTACAGTCTCGCGTGTTTTGAAAAACAGTGTAATCTCCCTCAGTATTTGTTTAACATAGTTAAAGGCCTCGTTTATAGTGCGGCGAATAGTAATTACGAAGATAACTTTCCTAAACGTTTTCGCAATAGCCTCTCACAATTAAAAAAGATGGGGAGCTCCATATTACTAAAGCAGACAAGGCTAACACCATAGTTATTATGGACAAAGTGGACTACATCGGAAAGATGAACGAGCTTCTCCAGGACCCCGCCACATACAGCAAACTTAGGAAGAACCCGCAGGATGACGTCATCAAATCATTTAATAGTGGCTTGAAACGCATTCTCAAAGATCATAAGGACTTAATTCCGCTTTTCATGTCCACTTCACCTTCTCTGCCCTACCTTTACGGTCTTATTAAAACCCACAAACCTGGCAACCCTATGCGCCCTATTATTAGCTCGGTGGGCTCTATTACTTATAAACTCTCCAAATGGCTTGTCAAAGTCTTGTCCCCCATTCTCGGAACAATCTCTGATTCACATTTAAAAAATTCCATGGATCTTACTGAAAAATTGAATAATGCACGTACTGAAACTAATGATAGATTGATCAGTTTTGACGTTTGTTCATTGTTTACAAAAGTGCCGATTGACGATATGCTTGACTTTCTCTCCCAAGAATTACATAAGTATGACCTGCCACTACCTTCACACATTGTTTTGGAACTTATTAAGCTTTGCATCAAAGACTGTAAATTCACTTTCAATAACGAGTATTATCAACAAGTTTTTGGGATGGCCATGGGCAACCCCTTATCGCCCCTCCTCTCCAATATTTATATGGAATTTTTCGAAATTACTTACATTCCGAGAATCCTGGCGGTTGGCATCCCTTGGTTGCGGTACGTCGACGATATTTTATGTATCTGGCCCATGAATCGTGACCTGGATAACTTCCTCCTTCAGTTAAATGATCAAGTCCCCTCCATTAAGTTTACTTTAGAAGTGGAACAAGACAATTCAATCCCATTCTTGGATGTGCGTGTACATAGGGAAAGCCCAGGTTTTAAGTTTAGTATCTATCGGAAACCAACAAACAATTTGTCCTACGTACACTTTTACTCGGGACATGACACCCCCACTAAGAAGGCCATTTTTTCATCAATGTTTCTCCGCGCCCTTAGGATCGCCAGTCCGGAATACATCGATGCCGAATTAGAAAAAATCAACGGTATTGGAAGTGATCTGTGTTATCCATCTGCGTTTATGGAATCTTGTCTCAACAAGGCAAAACGAACTTTCTATCGTGTCAATAATAACACTCGTACTTTGTCAAAAAATATTTTAGTACTTCCATTTTTCCCGGGCTTTTTAGGCATTGCTAATGTACTTAAACTTTTGGATATTAATGTAGTATTTTCATATAACAATATTGTGAAAAATATCATTGTAAAAAATAGCCCTACCAATAATTCAGGCAATATCTATAAAATTGGTTGTGAACAATGAGATTCCTTTTACATAGGTCAGACGGGAAAGGATTTGCACACACGTATAAAACAGCATCAATATTCCGTTAGAACAGGACAGTTGTCCAGTGCCCTTTTTGTCCATTTGTCAGAGTTATCCCACTGTATTGATTCGAATAATGCTTCAGTTTTATTTCACTCTAGCAACATTGTTAATAGAAATATTCTTGAGTCTGCCATTATCGAACTTTCAAATAACTTCAACATAAGCAATGGTCTTTTTCAACTCGATCCTGTTGTTTTGAATTCCTTCAAAACAGATTTAGATAAGAAGGGTAGAACGCTAAATCTTTGGTAAACTTGTATGCTACTTTATTAACTTTTAATTTTCATTTTATTTTTATATACAGTACATCGAAACTTAACCAAAAAAGGCAAAGTGTTAAAACCCGGGCAGATTTCCAGTATAAATTTGTATTTTTATAATTCATTTGATCTTGTGCTAAAAATCTATATTTTTCCTTACAAATTTGTATGCCTCTGTGATAATCCTTTAATTTTTAATTTTTATTTTTACTTCTCCGTTTATTGCATATATATATATATATATATATATATATATATGTATGGATATGTATATATATATATATATATATATATATATATATATATATATATATATTATTATTTATTTATTTATTTTTTTTTTTTCTTTCTGTAACCTATATATAGGCTGTATCCCTTGTATGTACTTCAGTGTTCTTGAGGATGTCATTAGACGAAAGCGCTTGAGCACCATTTTTGTGTTTCCTTTCCTTCGTGGTTTTATTCATCATAAATATTTTTCACGTGTTACTTTCGTGAAATAATTTTCATATATATATATATACAGTATAACAGTTTCTTTCCCCTCGGTGACGGTTAAACGTGTTTTGTTTGAAGTCCGAATGAAAGTGGTATTACAAAAAAATCCTGCAGTTAATCAGTTTTAAGCAGTACCAATATCTGAGTGAATATATAGTGCACACAACTGTATTTCTCTTTAAGTAGTAAAATCGCGGCATATATCAAAATAAAGTAAATAAAAACAAACCAGTTAAACCTATATCGTGTTTTTCCGAGTGTTTTCGTTTCGAAAGAAAATTAGGTGCCCCTCGAAAGGTAATATCCCTCAGTTATCCCCCGCGCCCACACTCCCCAGCACCAGTCAATGAGAATCAAGTGTGCCACATCCCCCATTCACCGGAGTAACGGAAAAACGCTCCCTCCTCCCAGTTTTTGAGTCAAAGTAAATACCTCTCATAATTACCTTTTTGAATCAATTTTCGGGCACCCTCTTTTACCTACTATTAGTAGGAACATGGCAACGGCAAACAAATTCCTACAACCATGTGGGTATTGTAAGAAAATAATAGATGAAGCAAAGGCAATTAGGTGTGACCTCTACCAAACCTATTCGAATTCGGATGCCTGAAATGGCAAGATGAAGAAATCTCTCTTATAAAAGGCGCAAAACAGCTGAATGGGATAAAGTTTTTCTGCAAAAACTGCATGATCGAAATAAATCATCTTTTCCCATTCCTCACATTTCTTTGAGGAATGGGAAAAAATGTATAAGAGTAAAGTTAAAGACCATAAATAAGCAAATGAAATGAAACAAAAATGAGCTTCCTAGCATAAACATAACGGAAGATACGCTTAAATCTTTGAATTTTTCCTTAATTTTTTGGGGCACCTGAAAGGCAAAATCTTTGACCTCCTTGGAGCCGGTGAAGTTGATGTCGGAGGTAGCTAATATTTTACAGATTTCTTATTGGTACCACAGACTAACTTTTGGGTGCCCCTACAAAACTGAATTCTGAAAAAAAGTTTTTTCATTCCTCCCTAATGAACACCCTTTGTTGTGCAAATCTTCTCCCATAAGTGTCACTGTAAACTCGGTGACAACTGCAGATTCTACTATCCATAAATTTGCAAGATTTACGCGACATATGGAACCTGCCAATACGGGAAAAACTGCTACCACCATCATTTCCCGACAAATTCAAAAGACAAAGGACAAGATTCAAAGGACAATAGGAAAAATGCAAAGAAAAATATGTACATCAATAGCAAACAAAATTTTTTCAACATCGCAGAAATAATACGGCTGCTAAGTCTCATACAGCGCATGCAGTTCACGCAGCTGGGAACCCCCGAGCCGGATCGCTTCCTGGCAAGAAGATACCAGAACAGGTTGGCGGAAACGAATCTCTCTCGGAGGACCACAAGGTTACTAAACACGCGAGACCGAAGGAAAACGAACTGGAAATGCACAAGTGCAACGCAAAAAAAAGAACATAAATATTGTCCTGGCTAACATTCAAGGAATAAAACCAAAGAACTCACGAAACAAAGTCGTACCTGAAAGGATTTATGGACGAAACGAAGGAGGACATCGCATGTCTCACAGAAACGCATCTCAAAGATTGCCAAGGAAACTGCAAAGACTGCAAATACTGTATTGATAAGAAAGATTGGATATCGAGGGTTTCAACCTACTAAGAGCGGATAGAAGAGCGAGACGTAAAGGTGGATGTGCTATTTATGTACAGTCTCCTGCAATAATTCGGCTCCACTCTCTCCGAGATGTAGCAACGACGCAGTCCCTCTTAAACCCGAGTCCCCCCCTCACTCACTCCCTCTCCTCTCCCTCCCACGTGTTGTCATAGTAATACTTATTTTTTGAAAACCAATGACAGGATAAAAATACTGTTCATTGTAGTTTTGGTGGTACTGCTATGTATTTCATTCATGCATTATTCCTAAATTTAGGGAATACAGTAGTTAGGTTATTCCACAAACGTATAATACTTTAAAAACTTTCAATCATAGAATTTTGATGTGGCCATGTTATAGTGAAAGTGTAAGATAAGTTGTAGTATCGACTTTTCTTCCAGGCAATAACGTTCTGTTTAAAGTTCATGCTTCATCAACAAATGATTATCGAGAAAAAGGTCTATCCATAGAGAGATAATGGTAACATAGTTCAATTTTTTATTAAAAAATAAACATGAATCAAGTAAATTTAGGGATTTTCTAAAGAACATAAAAACAATGTTCAAATTATAAGGAACTGACAATTGTTCAATTAAATAAATATATATTTACTACATCACAAGCCTAACATTATTATACACAATTAACCAATGCTTAATCCATCATCTATTATTATTAATTGTTACTACTACTACTATTATTACTACTACAAGTACTACTACTACGACTACTATTATTATTATTATTAGTAGTGGTAGTAGTACTACTACTACTACTACTACTATAATAATAATAATTATTATTAGTAGTACTACTACTACTACTACTACTAATAATAATAATAATTATTATTATTATTATTATTTTTATTATTAATAATATTAACATTATTATTAATGATTCTAGATGAAATGTGGGTTCGTGCGGAAAAGTTCCCACTCCGCCATGGTGTGTTCCAGCAGGTGCCGAGATGTCCGCTGCTGCCTAGGTTCTCAAGCGTTTACCACATTTCCCCACACATTTTCAATGAGGTTTACTGTAGGTCACACCCCTTGGTGAGCCAGTTCAGCAGCTCGACATCTCGTTGTTCCTGAAACCACAGTCTGATGGTCCTGGCAGTATGAACAGGGCAGTTATCCTGTAATATGTATGTTAACCCTCTGTCTGTGGCCTCGGGTGGTTCGAGGTTGACGGGGATTCTGGTTAGGTGGCAGCAACGGATTTTCTCAATCTGGGATAGCTGGTACAGTGTAGGAAATCGCAGTAATTTCTTTTATGCCACACTCCGATTTCTTCTTGTAGTGGATTGGAGGATTCTGTGAAAACTTACTAAATTATCTAATGGTTCCCCGATTCTTCTTGTAGCGTATCGAGAAATTATTTATTCTACAGGTCGTCCCATAAGTCCGGCATCATAGGAGAAATTCATATTTTTCTATTTCTACAAACCATAATTCATATTTTTCTCTTTCTACAGGCCATAATGTCTGTGAGCAAGGAAGAACGAATCCAGATAATTCTACTCATAGGAAATCGGACTCAAAGAGAGGCCGCTGCTGAATTTAACAGACTGTATCCAGACACACAACTCTGTGTTATTGGCTCGCGGTCTGGATGCAGTCTGTTAAATTCAGCAGCGGCCTCTCTTTGACTCCTATTTCCTGTGAGTAGAATTATCTGGATTCGTTCTTCCTTGCTCACAGACATTATGGCCTGTAGAAAGAGAAAAATATGAATTATGGTTTGTAGAAATAGAAAAATATGAATTTCTCCTATGATGCCGGTCTTATGGGACAGCCTGTATTTTAAGACTAAGTCCTCTGGAGAAAGGAGGGCTCAGAGGAGAAGACAGAGAGATCCTCTGACCGACTTTTACTGCTTTTAAACTATTACAGGTAATACTTCAGCCTGTAGGTCACATCAGAATAACCAGAATGATAATTTGAAAAATGACAGTAGTTTATATACTAATAATTTGGTGACATCATTATTGTTTAATGTTGACCTGTTTTGTTTTTTAGTCTCAATAGGCTGTTTTTTAGTCTCAATAGGCTGAAGGTTTTTGGAAAATTATAGTCGTTTTTGGTGTAGCGAAAGGAGAGGGGGAGGACGAGAGGAGGGGATAGCGAGAGGGAGAGTAAAGTATCCCACGTTTATGAAGTAACCAAACTACTGTATTCTCTAAATTTAAGAATAATGCATGAATAAAATAGATAGTCGTTCGAGCATTACCACCAAAACTAAAATGAACAATATATTTATTCTATCATTGGTGTCCAAAAATAGAAGTATTAATATGACAACATCTGAGAAGGGCAGGAGGAGAGTGAGGGTGTGGGACTGTGAGTTTAAGAGGGACTGCGTTGTTCCACATCTCGGAGGCAGTGGAGCGGAATTATTGCAGGCGACTGTACATGAGAGTCATATGACAGAGACGGTAAGAAGGAACTCAAACAGTTTCGTTGAACTCCTAGCAATGAAAAAAGAGAAACTATACTTGGTACCGATAATCATCTATAGACCTGCAAACACTCCAACTGAAAAATTATCGTATACCATTGATTATATCAGAAACCTAATAAAGTCCGTAAACTCCCCATCCCCCGATGTAATACTCTGCGGAGATTTTAATTTCCCATTTATAAAATGCAAAAAAGTTGTACTGTACTTCTGAATACACGAAAGGCTTTGGAATCAATTTTCTTTTTCCTTGTGGGCATATATATACACACACACACACATATATATATATATATATTATATATATTATATATATATATATATATACTATATATATATAATCAGGAAACTAATTCAAAAGCAGTGAAATCAAGTTTTTGTTGGTCTAAGAATTTTTAAACAGTCACATTGACAGAATTGTACAACTAATGAATATTAGGTAGACTTTTATATGAACTGTTTGATGTCCTCTTGAACTTATAATTAATTACAGTTGAAAGCTATGTTTAATTTAACTTCCTGAATTGTCGTTAATAATTTGAAGACGAACAGATTTATACTCGTATAAGAATTTAGTTTTAATGAATTGTAATAAAGTGATGTGATTCTCTCTCTCTCTCTTCTCTCTCTCTCTCTCTCTCTCTCTCTCTCTCTTCTCTTCTCTCTCTCTCATACACACACACACACACACACACACACACATCGTCCTGAGAACACGCGCTTTTGAAAGCTGCATTTGCGCATGTTTTTATTTTCGATTTAATCGACCGGTAAGGAAAGTTTGAAACATTTGATTAAATAAAGTTTGTTTCGTTAGTTAAGACTTGTACTGAAAGTTCTGATTTGTCGGATTACTTATACTAACGTTATGCAGTATAGGTAAAAGAGAATATTCTTATAGTTACACTTTAAATATAGTACTTTAGGACTGCTTTAATTAATACAGGATATGTAAAATTGTTCATAATTGTACTCTTTGTACCTGAAGTACATCTATTGCATTTACATTAGTCATGTACAGTTGTCCGCATATGTAATGTTCCTCACCTCACAGGCGACTCCGTACATGTGTAAACGCTGCAGTGATAGTTAAGGTACCCCATCTGGGGGAAGGTGGGGTGGAGGGACGACAACCGGGTCCAACAACATATAACACAGACATATACAGGGTGCGGCATAAGTCGGTTTACCAAGAATAATAAAATCACCTTGTGAAGAATAATATACCGAGAAAAATTATTTTTTTATTTGGCCGCACTGATTCGGCAACACCTACCCTAACCTAACAAGATGGTGCTCCACCACATTTCGGAAGAAATGTTCGTGCATTCTTAAAAGATAATTTCTCAGAATGGATAAGACGTCGTGGGATAATCAAATGGCCTCCTCGGTCATCAGAAATAACCCCATACGCCAAGAGTTCGAGACGTTGAATAATAACAAAGAACTGTGGCGCGCTATTTGTTGTTCAGTGGTTCAAAGATGCAACGTGTGTATGGAGGACATTTTGAACAATTTCTGTAATAAATAATAAATATTATTCGTCACAAAGTGATTCCATTTTTCTCTGTAAAGCGACTTATGCTGCACCCTGTATATCTAAAGGACAATTGAATGTACATTCATTGACATCCAGGTAATTATATTGTAATGTCTGTGTTCATAAAGACAAACAATTAATATGATCGTATGTAGCGTTGAACTCCATGTAGTTTACTAGTCTTATACAGTAATAAAGTTCCACAACACAACTTTTATTATACTAGTGAATTTGAATAAAAAATAGACATTACACAACCAATTACAATTACATTAAATGCAAAAAACTTCACTTTTTTACGTGAAGGTCAAAATATGAGAATAAAAACCCACTCTAATAGACAGAGTTTATTTCCAACGACAGTTTCGACGCCCACTGGCATCCTCTCGGGTGGATACAGAAACACCCGAGGAGGATGCAGTGGGCGTCGAACTGTCGTGGAAATAAACTCTGTCTATTAGAGTGGGTTTTTATTCTCATACAATTACATTACAATAGTTTATAATATTTAGAGATTATCTAGTCGAGAAAATGTAAATTTATGGACAACTAAACTTATTCTGCTTTGCCATTTTTGTGAATGTAAATTTTTTTTATATAATTACACTTTGAAATGAGTATAAATTATCATAGTATTTTTTGGTGTTGAATTTTCTGTAAATATAGATTTTGTTTTGTAATGAAAATTTTAAAATTTCAAATAATCAGTAAGAGAATTAGCTAAATTTGGCCGATGCCAATGCCCAAAAAATGGCCGATTCTGCCAATGGTGATGAATCAGTACACCCCTAGTTTTTATTGATTTTGCTAATTTTGAGGGCCTGGTTCTTTGCTGGTAAATATACTATTCAATTTGATGAAATAACATGTTTTATAGGTTTAATGACTCACACATGTTGTTTTATACCGTCATGTAATCGCAAGTTTCTTTAAAAATATCATTTTATTTGTTAAACTTTAATACAAAAAATGTCTCATCTTCTAATATTTTTTACAGATAAGATATTATAATGGCTCCAAATAAAGAAATTTCATACAAGAATAGGTTAAAAATTATCGTTCTCCATAAAGAAGGCAACATTCAAAGACAAATAGCCACGAAAGCTGGAGTATCATTGTCTACTGTTTCCAAAACACTTTCTCACCACTCACAAACTGGGGATGTGAAGAACAAAACAGGTTGAGGATGGGAGCGAAAAACATCTAAAAAGGATGATGAGTATATGATAATGATGAGCAAGCGTAATAAAAGGAGAGTGGTGGGTGGAGAAGGGGAACGAGGGAGTGTGGAGGTTGGTTGTGTAATGTCTATTTTTGGTTCAAATTCACTAGTACATAAAAAGTTGTGTTGTGGTAGCTGTTCATATAGACTTGCAGTAATCATAATGAAACCTTATCCTATAATAATAATTGTGACGGTCGAACCCCCCCTGCAAACTTTCTTTCTTTCTTTCTTTCTTTGTTTATTATGCCAAACCACTGGCCAGATTTGGATGAGACTTGGGGGATAGGGGTAACTGAGGCCGGGGAAGGTCCGGCTATGTGGCGTCAACCACCGAGGTCATCTGAGGCTGCTGAAGGCCTCCGTATTCCGGCTTGGTTGAAAGCTGGTAACATCATAGACACGCCATAAAAGATAGTACCATAAAATGGGCGGACCTCTAGCATATATATATATATATATATATATATATATATATATATATATATATATGTTATACTCTTTTGTGTTGTGTTCCGTATAACAGATCGTACTCTCGACGGTGATGACCGGAAGAGATCTTCTCGATGCATTACCTCTCCAGGCGCATCACGTAAAGCGCGATGTTTAAGGGCTCGTTAGGGACAAGGAAAGTCGTCGGCAGATATCCTATTTTACTTAAATTGCGTATGCACTGTATACTGAAATCACATTGAGCAAGAATTAAGTCTTATTGGATCGACTTTAAATCAATGTTTCCTTACTTCTAGTTAATATTAAGTTTTCAGAGTCGATAGACACGGACTTCTTACGGCAGTCTAATTAAGACCAAGCCATCTTAATACCATCTAAGTCCTGTATGGATTACTTTCTCGGCTTTAATCCGGAGACTAGCGGCTAACTCGACTTATTCGAATCTATAATCTGTCTGTGTGTGTGTCCAAGGAGTGGAGTTCCTACTTATATACTATAAAAATTGGAAGCTAATAACGTCACGAGCACGTGGTGCGTGCGTCATGATCGTGTGACTTCTGCTTTAGAAGGAAACGCTGAATGAATAATGCAATTCTCAAAATAATCCAAACCCTTTGTTTTGCTAGGGTGTGACTTTTACTTCTAGAAGGCGGGGTTCTTCATTTATTTACTAATGAGGCCGTAACGAGGAGAACTAAGATGTTCTCCTTTCTTAGGAACGTGTCTATGGCCGATATCTAATAAGAATATGCAAAGTACGCCAATTGTATAGAATTAATTAAACTCTTTGTATTAATGAGGCATTGTTAGACTTAAGGGAATAATAAGTCCTCTCCATGAACTTGAACTTGAGATTCGTGAACTTAAACTGGAGGGACCTTAAGGGAAATAATATAATATAACAGCCATAATATTACAATCGTCCCATTTAAAAAAAAACAAAGAAAACTAAATTGTCCGGATTTAAAGGTGTTAGACTTAAGGGAATAATAAGTCCTCTCCATGAACTTGAACTTGAGATTCGTGAACTTAAACTGGAGGGACCTTAAGGGAAATAATATAATATAACAGCCATAATATTACAATCGTCCCATTTAAAAAAAACAAAGAAAAACTAAATTGTCCGGATTTAAAGGTCTTAGTCTTGGATCGCAATAGACATATCAACCTATAATATAATGATTAATTTCTGATTAATAATAGAAATAATTTTCGTTTATCGATTAGACATTTCTTAGGAGTAAAAAACTCCAAAAATAATAAAACGTCGCCTCGCCTGAGGTAATGAGATTTTCTGAAAAGTTTCTTTTAAATTGGGTTTTTATGATAATGTATCAAATTTTTATTATGAAATTAGCATAATTTCCACATTTCCTTGATTATGAACTGTCCAAAGGGTTCAACTTGCAATGGTAAAGTATTGCAGAAAGCATTTATGGGAAACTAATTTAATACCCTTCCTGATATTCTCTCGACAATAAAGAGAAATGTTCGTTGTTTCAACGACGATGCCGGAATAGTAAGATTTTAATATTCTCACTCCTTAATTAAATTCATTAAAGTATTTTTATACCCCTTTGAAATTAATACATTGGTTATAATTTTTTGTGATTACACTACTGGTACCGCAATCGTGATATTAATTGTCGCGCTATTTGATCCTGTTAGAGGTAACTATTTTATTTCCTCTACCGAAAACCTACATCTCCTTGGGAGTCAAATTACTTGCATAGTTGATAATGGTACGGACAAGAGTTGAATCAAAGTAATGACGAATTATATAAAAAGCAGTTAAGAGAGTTGTTTACTTCGATTCGGTGACACATGACTATTATGATTGAAAACAAATGTCGATTCGATTGCGTAAGATGACTTCTGCTAGAGGCAGATATATTATTCATTCAGCGTATTATATTATTATACACGATATTACTTAATTAATTTATTTTAGTTTTATGAAGTCTTAACATGTTTATTCACTTATTTATCCTCTAAACATTTACTGTATATCGCATTGACTCAGAGAAAATGGAAATTCAAGGTATACTATCATAAACAATACACTGTATAAAATAATAATGTGGGTAAATGAGAAGAGAGAAAACAGAAACACACAGACGAAGAAGAGATATATATATAGTGTTCAGATCCTTTTTGCATATAAAAAGAAAGAAAATGTTTTATATGGTGAATTCTCAGGGTCTAGCGCCGTACAACCCTAGTAAAAAGTAAAGGTTTTATACACAACTATGTGGCCTCGTGATTCACTAGTTGCACTGTTTACAGTTAGCTGAGATTTTTGGTGTAGATTTAAGGCTTAAACAGTTGATAAAATTTAGAATATAAGAGATGAGTCTCTAATTTAGTTCTCTTAAGGGAACTTGTATCGTGAAAACGGGGGTGCTATTATTAATCAAGAATAGAATTATAATGCGTGTGATTTTAAATTGAAGGGATATCTAAAATTTCTGCATAAAAGGATTTGAAAGAACGCCTCACATTACGTGATTCATAGAAAATGGAATGTAAGGCATACTATCAAAAACAACGTGCGTTACTAAGTATAAATGAAGGAAAGAATACGAGGAAGAGAAATTCACAGTTAGAATACATGATATAATTTAGGAGAGAGAAAACCTTTTTTCGACGTAAATTTTAAAGATCTAGGCAAATATAGATCCATTCAAAAGATCTCACTTCTGAGGCAAAACAGAATATGCGATCCTAGTTCCCGTTTTAGCTGCGCACAATATTGCGATTAGCTGTAACCTTGGGGATAACTACAAGGTTTAGAGGCTCCCGTAAACTTTAAAATTATGTAGGTGATCTTACATGTAATTTCTTAAGGGAATTAGTTCTATTGTAAAAAGTCGGTTTTATTCTTTAATCAGTTATTGAAATGTGAAAGGTTTCGTTTCGGTCAAAATGCATAAAGTGACATGGCCTGCCCCGGCAATGGAGACTAAGTTTATATAATGTATTTTTAGTCGCTCTTTCTTAATATGTTATCCGTTTCCTGTGCAAATGCAAGATTATAGAAAAAATTACAAGTTAAATTTTTATAGTGAATCGCATCTTCTGAACTGGTAATTTCGCGTACCCCTTCATAAGTTTTAGTTCCCTAAAATGTCCACGTGTGAAGGTTGCGCTGTTTCATTCTTAAATGCCATAGAACGTTTTGGCCATAATAATAGTGAATCAATCAAATGTTTTCAATTGCATGGTATGCTACCAAAGTCTAGAAACTGTCCTAAGTGTTCTAAACCCTGTCACTATCGCGAAGATCGTCAGGCTTTCTATTGTAACCAGCAAACGACAAATCCGAAAAATAAGCGTGTTGTCCGGTGTAACTTTCTTTGTACCATTCGGAAAGGAGCATGGCTTGACAAGGTGCACATGGAACCATGGCAAAATCTTCTCTACGTAAATGTGTTTCTAACTAAATATTTGTGCCAATCTTTTGTGGAAGACGAATTAGAACTCACGTCTCATAGTGCAGTGGACTGGAAAAACCAATCGGCGGTCCAGACATAGTTTGTGAGATCGACGAAAATAAATTTGGTAAAACGAAATATAATCGAGGTCGTTTAGTGAAGGGAGTGTGGGTCTTTCGGGGTATTGAGAGGGTCTCGAAGAAAAAATTTATCGTGCCAGTGAAGGATCTGTCGGCAGAAACCCTCATTCCGTTAATCAACAAATATATCAAACCTGGATCTATTGTGCATAGTGACTGTTGGCGGCATACAGTACTCTATCAGAATTAGGTTATACTCATCTTACGGTAAACCATTCCCAGAACTTCGTTGACCCTGAAAGCAGAGCTCACACACAGAATATCGAGAGACTTTTGGAAGACGTGAAGAAGTGGGTACTTAGGGCTGGGAATAGAAGCCATAATTATTGCCAGTACTTTGTCCGCTACCTGTTCATTAACAGCCACACACGGACACGCCTACTTCACGATTTTCTTAAACAAGCTGCCCTTCTTTATCCACCTCAAGAATAATCCAAGGTAAAAATAGTGTATTATTTTGATTTCTTACGTTAGGTTAGGTTAGGTTAGGTTTAGTTAGTTTAAGTTTAGTTAGGTTAGGTTAGGTTTAGTTAGGTTAGGTAGTCAAAAATACATTTTTCTAGTATATTTTGGTATGCTCTGTTGAAATATAACCTTTATTTCCTGTGCAAATCGAAAATATATATGATTTTTGGTGCATTATTTTAATGTACCTAAAATCATATTTCTTTTCATTTGCGCAGGAAATGAAGGTTATATGTGAACAGAGCACACCAAAATACACTAGAAAAATGTATTTTTTGAATTCAACTTCAGGCCATGTCATTTTCTGCATAATGACCTTCGTTTCATTTGAAGGGATGACTTCATTTGAAGGGACTTCAAAGGACTTATTCCTTGCCTGTAGCTAAGAAGAATAAATACAACACTGAAGATATCACCAACATAGCTCTGGCTAGCTTGCGACATCACACTGGGCTGAGAGAGACTGCAGAGATTGCCACTGCTGCCTGGATTGATGCTGGTCTTATCACAGAGTTTGACACAGCACTGGTGATTGACCACAACAAGATGAGGAGGACTCAGGAGAGACTGACTAAGGAGCTACTCAAGAAGTTTGATGAAGAGATTACGAAAAATGGCATCACCTGTATCTTCTTTGATGGGAAAAGAGATGACACCAAAGTGATGATGGAAGTTGAGGGCAGTGACAGGCAGTTTCATGGCCTCATTAAGGAAGAACACTACACAGTGTGCAATGAACCAGGTGGGAAATATTTGTGGTATTTTGTACCAGAGGAAGCTGCAGAGGAGAGAAGTCATGCTGAGGTCATTGCTGATCATCTGGTGAACTGGCTGAGAGAGAGAGGAGCAGACCAGACCCTTTTGGCCATAGGAGGTGACAGTACTAATGTGAATACTGGCTGGGAGGGAGGAGTAATGCATTATGTGGAGGCCAAGCTTAGCAGGAAGTTGGTGAGGATTGTCTGTGACTTGCACACTTGGGAACTGAGTCTTAGACACCTGGTGACTGCACTGGATGGCAAGACATTGAGCAACAACAAGTGGTCTGGGCCCCTAGGGAAGATGTTAGACACTACCACTGAGCTGGTGATCAACCCAAACTTCACGAGGATCACTGTTGGTCCTCCTCTACCCCATCTCAGTTAGGAGGTAGTCAAGGACCTCAGCACAGACCAATCATATGGCTACAGAATCATCACTGCCATCAGATCTGGAGAGGTATCTCAGAGTCTAGCTCTCCTGGAGATTGGGCTAGTCTGTCACAGTAGGTGGGTCACCACGGTTCTAAGGTTCTGCAGATTGTGAATTTCCAAAAATGGGCTGAAGAGTAGGAACCTGAAGAATCTGAGGATAATTGTGAAATTCATAGTGGGAGTCTACATGCCAAACTGGTTCAACATCAAGTTAAATCACAGCTGGGTGGAGGGTCCCAGGCATGTACTGTACCAGCTGGAGCTGCTCAGAAGTCGAAAGAAGAAGGTGATAGGAATAGTGATGCCTACAGTGAAGAGATCAGCCTGGTATGCACACTCTGAGGCTGTGCTCCAGGCCATGCTGTGCAGTGAGGTGGAGGTAGGCTGACCATATTTCCTTGAGACAAAAACGGGACATTGGGATGGCAAAAAAGGGACGGGGGTTATGTAATATTCTGTATTCATGAAAAAGTAAGTACATAAACATATTGAGCTTACAATTATTCTTCAGTGACAGGGACGGCCAGGAAATATAAAAAAAACAGTACTGTCCCGTTCAAAACGGTACGTATGGTCAGCCTAGGTGGAGGAGGAGAGGAGGGAGGCAGTGAAGAGGATACTGGAAATTAGAGGTGAAGGAGATGAGGACACACAGGTAAGAGACTGCAGTGTCAGACCCAGGAAGACTCCTGACATCAACCCAGATGCCACCAAACTCTCAGAGCTTATTGACTGGAACTCTGGCGTGACTGAGCCTCCTCTGACCTGTTTCCTCACCACTGCTACAATCAAGGAGTTTCTGGACAGACCAATGGAAGTTCCTGCATGGCACACACACACACACATATAGTCAGTATAGAGGTGTGTAAGGATGATAACTGAAGCAGCACATGTTTACTCACAAGAGAGGAGGGAGGCGTACATCAGTGGCCAGGTTGCCAGTAGGGAGCTCATGTCCAGGAACAAGAGCAAGGCAGACATGGCATCCTTGGCAAAGTTCAAGAAACCTATCTATATTTCTAAGTTTTAATATTGAAATACAATCAAAATATCTTTAATCGTATGTAATGTATGTAAAATGTAGTTACCTACAATAGAAAAAATACTTGCAAAAATTGCTGATTTTTCGTAAACTTCAACTTCAAATATAAGTAGCTAGGATTGGTCAAATCTGGATTTTAAAGCCATATTTCGATTTAGCACATAAAACTGCATCATTTGGTCACTTGTAGTCTTTGAAAATCTAAAGATTTCACTTTGCTCCCTAAAATTGACACACCCTAATATACATGCTCCTTAAGGTATTGGAAGATATGATAAAGCATTTCAAACGAGAGTTCTTCAATGTTAATTTTTTCCTACAATTTTGAAGGTTTGTTTCCAGAAAAACCAATTAAACTACCGTTATACAATTTCTATTTACACGTTACACTGCTTTTCACTTAAACTCTAATGTCACTCAATCACTAGCTTTTCAAGCAAATATTAACTAATTTTTAGTAACACGGGAGAAAGGTAAATCAGTCATTCGTCCAAATGAATCTCAACGCGTAGCGTTTTATAGAGGTTTATCAGCGTTCCGTTGGTCGTTCATAGAACAAGGACATCTCTATATACCCAGGATTGAGGTCTTCTATGGGACGTCGGATACATCTTACGATCGTGGGTAATCTTCTATCTCGGTTAGGGTAGGCAAGTGAGGATGGCATTCTCTGCCTGGAACTTCCAGGCGGGAAATCGTTCCGGGATGAAGGGATTTCTTCTCGTGGGTTCGCTAGAGGAGAATTCATCTCTACTTGAGTAGCAGTCTGAGCTTCCGGAGTGGAGTAAACTCGGGGGCGGCAGAGTTTACGATAAAGAAGGCATCCGAGTAGAGTTACTCCTATAGCGAGACACACGGTAAGCGTGGAGTAGGTGATCACCGTAGACTTCTGTCTGTGGTATTTTTCTAAGGTAACCCTTTTTAAAAAGCGAGTGGTCTCCTGTAAGTCAATTCCTTCAGAGAGAGAGAGAGGACTTGAAGTGATGTAAAACCTCAGCGGTGTCTGGCGACTTCATTACCAATTTCATGTCTTCGTCACCCGGCAGTGGAGGGAGTTCCGCCCTTAACGTAAAGTTACGAGGGTCCACGTAGATCGATACGGAGGGTATCCTGTGGTGGTCCGTAAGGACCTAGCATCCGTCCGGCAGGCTGAAACATCCGGTTTGCGATCCTCCTCATTATTTTTGCATCGGAAAATTAGTTTAGTAGGATTTTTAACGCTGAAGTATACTGTGTGGCGATTTCGCAAGAATATAGGCGAAAAGCTTCTACTTAATCTCTGCTGGCAAGTGATGAGATTCAGATTCTTTTTATTTTGGAAGAGTCTATGAAGGAGCAACCACTTAAACTTGGGAATATGATGTAGCTCAGCTTATTTTGGCTCACTCCCAAAAATTTGGTGTCCGGTAGTATTTCCGCGTATAACTCGTGCTTATCGATCCACACGGGTAGATGATCCACTTGGAAGAGGGTCACTGGCGATTCTATCGCTTTTTGGGGAAGGAAGATAAGAATTCTCAATTCCTCATCGGAGGGCTTCCTCAGCTTTGAAGAAGCTAAATGGAAGTACAGAGGCATCATGACCTCATTTAGGATGTTCGGAAGCAATCTTCCCACTTCAGGCTCAATGCTTTTTAAAACCTTCAAACAGAAGTCAGGGTCGAATAGAAAGGAATCAATTGGCTTCGATTAGCATTTACTATTTAGACGAAGATGCAGCACTTCTGTATAAGCGGACAGAGTATGTCCCAAGATAGAAAGGAAAGTGATATACTTTTCTTCCTCTAATTCTTTTTCCAAGTTGACCAGATACATACCCACAGTATCTTGGAAGGAATGGATGTTACTTGTTAGGAGGTTAACGTATTTTTCAAGCCACTCACATCATTGTGGCGTTTAAAACGGTAACGTAGGAGTTTAGATTCTCTGCCAGATTCTTTTCGTTGTTTTCTATAACTTGAATATGACGTACAACGTCATCCACTGAGCTCTTTTGTGCGGAGCCGAAAGCAAAGTTTAAGAAATCTTCGACAGCGTTAACCAGTCCTCTCTTGGTTCGGTTTAAGAGTATTTTCTCGTAAGGGTTCCCCGGATTCAGTATGGTGATGAAGGGAGTTATTTCCTGTTTGGTGGTGAGTATTTGTTCTTTAACTTCTCTCAGCGTGTCGATAAGAATTCCCAATTCTTTCACGGTATTTTTCTGATTTGCCTTTGCCTGCTGCTTTAATTTTTCTTGTTCAACTCGGCACTTGTGAATTAGCTGACACATTTTCATATACAGTAGGTGTAACTGAAGGAAGTACGGAGTCATATTGAGGCGGACGCTAAAGGTGAATAAAAAACCTTGTGGTACTAATTCACCAATTGGTTCGAACAACACCCCGTGTGTAGAGAGGGTTGAAGCTGCCCGCCACATCTTCCAAAAAGGATTAGTGCCGTGAACATCTGCAAGGATAGACCAACAAAGAAATCCATTCTAGGCAAACTATTAAACTATTAAATTATTAACAGAAATTATGACACTTCTCACTTAGTGTGAGGCTTATAGGAGTTTGAATCAAGACTAATAACCTGTTTCTGATAATGAAAGGGTGAA
Source organism: Bathynomus jamesi (assembly GCA_023014485.1). Classification (NCBI taxonomy): domain Eukaryota; kingdom Metazoa; phylum Arthropoda; class Malacostraca; order Isopoda; family Cirolanidae; genus Bathynomus; species Bathynomus jamesi. The sequence continues at coordinate 184,245 of JAJOZX010005298.1, forward strand.
CCCGCAATCCTCTCCTACACCAACTTATAAAGATTTGAATGAACTGATCAAAGTATTTTTTGAATTTAAACTAAAGGCAAGACTTGTTATTATTGCCATAATAGAATATGTTAATTAATTTATGCAAATGTTTTCATATCCTGTTTTCGATGAAACCAGTTTTTTAAATGACATTAAGAGAAATATTCACCTTTTCGATTGTTCTTTTAATCACTTAGATTTCTTTGCAAAGGATAATAAAAGGGTGTATAATTATCTCAGACCTTTATTAAGGATTAAGGAAAAAGAAGGTAAAGCTATAACTAGGATGGGAAGCTACGAGTATTAAACTGGGTAACAAAATTTGAAAAATTTTCTGTTTATTGTGATTTTTCTGTCGTTTCTTAATGAATTCGGGGCGCTGATTCCAAAAATGATATTGGTTTTGCTCTATCATCAACCGTTTCAAAAATATAGGTTACCCCACTTTTCATATGGCAAAGTATTTAAAGAAGGATAACACAAATATTTTCTGAAAATAAAAACACTATTGGAAATTAATGTTTATTGAGCCAAAATTGTTTGACAAACCCAAAATGGTGCAAAGGATATAGTATATATCATGAGGAGAACCGATAAGAGAATAACAAGCCTCGTTATGCAGTGTGCGTAAAAATGCACTGAAGAACGCGACTTCCGCGTATGAACATTCTTATCCTTTCTGATCAGCGACCATACGTAGTCTCCCATCATGGAAGGATCCCAATGGCCCTGGTACCTTTTCTCCATCGTTTGAATATCTTCATGGAATCTTTCGCCATGTTCTTCACTCACATCGCCCAGGTTATCACGAAAAAGAGTCTAGATGTAAATGCAGATAGTGTAATTTTAAAGACATACGGCACCCCATTTTGCCATAGCACTTAATCAAGTTTGACACTAACTCCTTATAGTTTGGTGCTTTATGGTTGCCTAAAAACCCACGAACCACATCACGGAAAGCACACAAGCCTCTTTTTCGATCGGAGTCATCTTGGCTTCAAGGTTCTTTGAATTCAACAGCGACTTGACTTGTGGTCCTACAAAGATGCCAGCCTTGACTTTGGCCTCAGAGAGTTTAGGGAACATGACCCGAATCTGTTGGAAAACTTCCCCTCCAAAATCTAACGCAGTTACAAACTGCTTAATTAGACCCAACTTAATATGGAGAGGTGGTAGCAGAACTATGTCAGGCTTCACAAGAGGTTCCCTGAGTACATTGTACTTTCCTGGTTGCAGTCCTTCTCGTGGATGCCACTGAACTGTTTTATAGTGCTCAGTTGAAGCCCTGCTCTCCCACAGGCAAAGAAAACATATTTAGTAAACCCTCCTTTTAAACCTAACAGGAAACCAATCATTTTGAAATCACCACACACGTCCCAGTTATATTGTTCATACCTGGTTTGAGTGAGCAGTTGTTTGACATTTTCATAGTCCTCTTTCATTTGAACAGAATGTGCAACTGGTATAGATGGATATTTGTTCCCATTGTGGAGTAGAACAGCTTTTAAACTCCGAGTTGAACTGTCAATAAACAGGCGCCACTCTGAGGGTATATGTGTTAACCCAATAGCTGTGAATAGACCATTAACCTCGCTGCAATAACAGAGAGAGCCATTGACATCGTAGAACTTTGCAAACTCTTCATGCCGCTTTCGGTATATAGTGCTCTTGCAGTCTTTTCCAAGCAAATTTCCACTCTTTGAGTTTGGAGGTCAAAAGCTCAGACCCTGATTTCGTCAGACCCAAATCTCTAATTAAGTCGTCCAATTCCCTCTGATTTCGAAAGTGAGGGTTTGTACTGAAAGTTACTGTATATTCTTCATCATGACTGTCCTCACCAGCCGACATCTCAGATGAGCTAGCTGCATCCTCATTTTAAACCTGCAAAGCAAAGAAACAAAATATAGGCATAGCTATATATGTAGAAGAGCATCAGCACTAAGAAAAATCGACACATAATGACCCACAGTCTATAAATACAAAAGGTAAAGTAATGGATAGATACCTGTTCTGGTGGACGTGGTATTGGAAGACCTTCGCCATGTGGTACAGGAACTATGGACGACGCTATGCTTGGATACTGAAGAGTCTGCCTTCCTTTAACTTTCCTGTACTTAGAAACATCTACCATGCAGTAGTAGCAATCGTCGTGGTGGCTTCCACAGATCACATGGGGTGCCCAGGGCTTATCTTGGTCACCCATAGGCATACCAAAATAGAGCCGATACGCGATCCAGAACTTGGTGCCTTTCACAATCTTGTGCGATACTTGCTTGGGGCTTATATAATACCCACAAACGTAGCAGAATATATCCGGCGAGTGTTTACAAGCTCTTGTTGCCATTCTCTTTACCAAACTGTACTACATTAATCATAACCTGCAGATATAGAAAGAAGAGTTATTAAATCTGCAACAGATTACAGATTCCAGAAAAAAATGTATTCACAACACTGAAATAATGTTCGCAATAAAAAAGGATCGATAACACTCAAATCGTCAGCACAGAGAAGCACAGAAACACAGTACCTCAGTGCTGGTAACCATCAGACAAATAACCTGCTTTCTTTGTGTGCTCACACTTACTGACTTCTCAGACTCTGCGCTCTTCTTTATATAACACAGTGGAAGTTTCGGGCAATTTCTAGAGCAAGAAACTGTCAACGAACATCCGGATTGTTCTCAACAATTCCTGATTATTCTGATATTGCTGCGCCCATAATAACATTATACTGGTAAAACATGAAAAATGGATTATCTCTGAAACCATTGATGATACACACAAACCAAGGCCAGATTTGGACTCAGCACCCACAAATGCATATAAAAACATAAAAAATTCTATATACTGTAAACAGAATCAGTGTTACACAGTGTTATTCGGGATTTTATAAATTTAAACAATAAGAAAGATTACTTTATAAAACAGTTTCATCTTTTGCATTCAGAAGAATGCATTTGTGGTGAGATTCTTCTCTTTGATTTATCGTCTACTTAGTATTACGGCTATATCCTTATAAATGCATATTTTAGGAGCGTGAAACCTTATTTCCTAAGTGCTGTATTGATAAATGATTAAGCAAAGCGTTCGCAAGAATATGTACAGTATATATATAATATATATATATATATATATATATATTATATATATATATATATACATTCCTTGTTTTATTCATTTTTTTTGTAAGTCGCTACTTCATCAACTGCACTTCAAATGTGATTAGGTCGCTTTCCAAGGAAAGTTGTCTTGTTGTCCCTCTGCGAGAAGCACAGAATGTTTAGTGCCGTGTAACCTATAAAAATTACGGAAGTGTTATTAACGAATTTCGCGAGTCGATTTTGTTAGGGCTCTCTAAACAATTTTTCGCAAAGCAGGATATTTCGAAGCTTCGACCGAGAGAGGTCCTCGAGATCGCAAAGCATATTGCGGTCTCTTGCGCTTAGTTTCCTCTATTGTTTTCTCACGTCCGGTTCTCTCCATTTCTTGGTCCATTTCGGGGGGATTTTCCTCGCAGAGTGCTTCTGCGATATGATCTTTTTCCCTGAAGACCTGAAGAGGGGCTGTCCTCTGCGCCCACAGGTTTGACCGTCTTCAAATTATCCTGAAGGAAATCTACAGGCAGCGGTCTGTCTATGTTGTCCCATAGGTTTTTGGACTCTTCCGGTGGCCGGAAATTCTGAGATTCCCCGCGAATTCTCTTTGTAGCAAGGGGCTGAAAGGGGTCCTTTTCGTCGTATCATGATTTCTAGCGTTTGTAATCATTCGCCATGGCTATTTTTATATTATTTAAATGAACTCGCTTGCTTCTTTGAGTCAGAGGATCTTTTATTAGGCATACATAGTGATTTAACCTTTTCAATACCTCGCAAGGTCCTTTATAAGGTGCTAACAGAGCCTTTGGTACACCAGGACTGGGTGTTCGTTTTATATATACCCTTTCCCCTTCAATTTCTCGCCGATTTCCTCGTTCTGATTTCTGGATCATTTACCTTTGTTTATCTCGTAACTTTTCCTTTACAATCCTGTACACTTCTTCCTTCATTTGTACATGTCGTGCCATGTATTCGTCAAGATTGATTTGGTTGCCACACGAGAGGGTTGGTTCAATAGGAGTAGATTCCTTGGCCTCTCGACCAACATGAGGAAGAAGGGTCCTTCCTTTATGGCATTGTGTATAATATTATTGTGAATACATATGACAAAGTCCAAATATTCATTTCAAAATTTGACTGTTCGATCTTCTATTAACGTCCTCAGGATGTTTTTTAGAGAATAATTATATCTCTTGACCTGACCTTGACTTTCCGGATGAGACGGAACTCCAAAACTATGATTTATTTTGTACTTGGCAGTTAGATGGGACATAATCTCGTCCGTGAACTCGCTCCCGTTGTCCTTCTTCAAATTTCTCATTTGTCCATAGGCTAATATGTAACGTCCGAAGATACACAGCGACAGAAATTCAAGTCTTATCCATGAGAGGATAAAGTTCGACGAATTTAGTGAATCCGTCTATTAACACCAGCACATAGACCGAATGCTCTTGCGACCGTGGGAAAGGACACACCAAGTCAGTATACACCAAATCTTTGGGTCCTTCACACGAGGAAGTTGTTCCCAAAGGGGCCTTTCCTAGGTTAATATTCTTGTATTTATTGCAGACAGGGCATTCGCTGACGTATTTACGTATGAACTCTGTCAAATTAGGCCAGTAATAATTTCGGGACATTTCCTGCTGACCTGACTCAGCCAGATGACCCTTGTTGGTGGAATTATGAAATTGAATCAAGGCTTTCCTTTATAATTCAGGGTTTGGGAGGTAAAGTCTGAATAGTTCTCGACCCTCAATGGTACTACTGAAATAAATCAATCCATCTAAAATTTCAAATTGACCTTTCTTATCTCCAGATAATACTTTTCTACACATTTCATCATTTCCTTGAGCTTCAAGAACTTCATTCTTCGAAACATTTGGGATTGTCTCGTCCGTCAGCAATTTTTCCACGATGGTGCCGGGTCTGGGCCCTCCTTCCGGTTCCAAGCTCATTCTTTTACTCCGGGTGATTGCATTTATCTCACCCGAAGTGTTTTCTTCGTTATTCACAACGCAACGACTCATTAAGTCGGCTACGAAATTCTTTTCTCCTTTTATATATTTCACCTTTAAATCAAACTCCAACAAAGTTGTGAACCATTTCGCCAGACTCTTCAGGGATTGATTGATTACTAAATTTATTAAGGGGCGATAGTCTGTTCTCAAGATAATTTTTACTCTAAGATCTACAGATCTACAGAAGCTAAGGCTAACAAAGACCCTAAGATCCACTCTAAGGTTAGCCCGAGAGAAAGGAAAGAGGAGGGGGTTAAGAGAAGAGAATAAGGGGTTAAATAAGTAGCAACACCTATCACTCGTGGGTTAACATTCATTCAGAAAGAGAAAAAAGACTCACCATCATCATCCGCCGGCTACTGCCGACAAGTCAGAAAAATAGTCGAAGAGAATAGGAGAGGGGTGAAAGATGAAAAGAAATAAAATAAGAACGCTTACAAACCATGCAAACACAGTCTTAACTCACTGTCATACCATGCAAACTACAGACATGCAAGTAAAGAGAGTTACAGACATGCAAGTAAGGAGAGAAAAAAAAAAGTAGGTAAAGTTAAACAAAAAGTGGGTTAGTTTACTCTACGAGCTACATCTACGTTCGTGTTAGTCTAATTTTTTTTTTATATTTATTGCTGGCATCACACGCTGGCATGTACAAGCTGGCATTATCGTCAACAGACTCATCCTCGACCACCACCCCCAGAGCTCCTGTTACTTGTTTTTTTTATTTTAAACAACGTTAATATTTTTAAAATGCCTATCTAAACGGTTCTTAAACATATTAACGCTGGTAGAGTTAACGACCGCGGGAAGATTATTCCATTTATCAATTACTTTAAACGTAAAGTTTTTAGCGATATTAGTAATGAAACGTCTGCCACGCAACTTAAATCCGTTATTACGAGTATTGCTATTATCGAAAGTGAAGTTTGTCAAAATTTACGTTATCGATGTTATTAACGATTTTGAAAACTTCAATAAGCTCCCCCCTTAATCTCCTAGTTTCGAGTGAATGCAAGTCTAACTTTTCCTATCTTCATAAGGCTTGTTGCGCAATGACGGAATTAGTTTCGTGGCACGACGCTGAACCCTTTCTAACCTATCAATATCCTCACGCAAATACGGGCACCAAAACTGAACGGCATATTCTAAATGAGGCCTGACTAGGGACTTGTAAAGGGGCAATATAATATCCTTCGATTTAAATTCGAAATTACGCGCTATGAAGCCTAACATCCTATTAGCTTTTGCGCAAGACTCCAGGCACTGGTTCCTAACTTTAAATCCTTAGATACGCGTACGCCTAAATCTACTTCCTCGTCAACGCTCGCTAACTCTCTATCATCCATCGTGTACGTGTAATTATTGTTACGAGAACCTATATGCAAAACTTTACATTTGTCTACGTTAAATTGCATCTGCCACTTATCCGTCCACTCCATAATCCTATTTACATCGTCTTGGAGCCTATTTCTATCGTCCTCGTTAACAACCTTACCGCCTATTTTAGTATCGTCCGCGAATTTTGACACGTTACTAGTCAATCCTACATCTATGTCGTTAATGTAAATTACGAATAGCAATGGGCCTAACACTGAACCCTGTGGGACACCGCTACCTACATCCAACCACCCCGATTCACTACCATTAACAACGACCCTCTGTCTCCTAGCACGAAGCCATTCCTCTAACCAGTTAGCTACCTGACCGCGTATACCGTGCGCTTTAACCTTCGCAATTAATCTTCTATGCGGAACTGTATCGAACGCCTTTTTAAAATCTAAATAAATAACGTCAGCCGCTCTATGCCTATCGTATTCGCGCACTATTTCGTTATAAAATTCTAACAAATTAGTTAAACAAGATCTATGGCGTCGAAACCCATGCTGACTACTATTAATCAAATCTCTACTTTCTAAGTGATCGATGATACGATCCCTAACTACGATTCCAAAAGTTTACCGACAATTGACGTTAAGCTAATGGGCCTATAATTGCTAGCTAGTTGCGGTCGCCTTTTTTAAAAATAGGCGTGACGTTAGCTAATTTGAAGTCTTCAGGAATAATCCCCGTTTCGAGTGACTGATTAAAAATCTTCGTTAAGGGGCCTACGAAACGTCTTTCAAATCTTTCAAATGTCTGGGATAAAAAGCGTCAGGGCCTGGAGCCTTGCTAACTTTTAGCCTATCGATATAATGCGCAATCTCACCCTCGTAAACAGTTATTTCATCCAAAATAGTCTCGCTACTAAATGGAACGATATCGTCCACGTCGGGGACATTATTTACGTCTTCTACGGTAAAAACTGTCGCAAAAAAGTTATTGAAAATACCCGCCATCGCCTGAGCGTCAGAAGCCAAAGCGCCGTTAACATCCACTAGAGGGCCTATGTTATCTTTTATCGGCTTACGATTATTGACGTATTCAAAAAACTTTTTTGGATTATGTTTACTATCCGCAGCTATAAGTATCTCTAAATTACGCTTAGCATTCCTAACTGATCTTTTAAACCTGACGTCTAAGCTCGATATATCTATTAAAGTTAGCTGCCGTGCCATTGCGCTTATTAAGTCTATACGCTCTGTTACGCTCGTTTATGAACTCGCCTATTTCCCTAGTCCACCACTTGGGCCTACCATGATTTCTAGCGCGCTTGGGCCTACGAGGAATAAACTCCCTTTCAATATTCATAAAACTTTCTTTAAACGCCTCCCAATGCAAATTTGTGTCATTACCCATAAATAAGTTATCCCAGTCCACTACTCCATCCTATCCGCAAAACTATCAAAATTAGCCCTACGAAAATCAGGGACTTCTATTACGTTACTATCCTTAGTGTTTTCTATCAATAACTTAAACCTAAGAATTTGATGATCACTACATCCTAAATCTCGCCTACTTCTAAACCTTCGACTATATTTTCGCCGTTCGTCATCACCAAATCTAAAATATTGTCACCGCGCGTTGGTTCGGTAACCATCTGTCGTAAAAAATTATCTCCATGAACTCAATCAATCTCAAACCCTCCTCATTACCAGTAAAAGTCTCGTAATTAACATTAGGGCAGTTAAAGTCTCCGACAATTATACTATTCCGATTGTCAATAAAGTTACCAAGAAGTGAGTAAAATCTAGTATCGGTATCGAGGGGTTGAACGGGAGGTCTATAAACAACAACAAAATTAAAACTAATACTACGCGCCCTAACTTCAACGCATATCGCATTAATTGCTGCCGGAAAATCTATCTTAACCTCGATAGCCCTAAGGGAATTACGAATGTACAGCAAAACGCCGCCACCAAACCTATGTAACCTATCATTAGTAAAGAGTTTAAAACCCGGTATATCAAGTTCCCCCAACAAGTCCCGAGTCACGGTATTTAACCACGTTTCAGTGATAGCAACTATATCGTAGTTGCCGGAATAAATTATCGCCTTAAATTCGTTTAATTTATTTCTAATACTACGCGTTACAATAAAAGACGTTTAAGTTATTTTTTACCACGGGCCGCGTTTTAAACTATTTTTCACGTCGGGCCTGCGTTCCCCGGACCCACAACGTTTAAAGAAGGCTTCGACCTATACAGCTTTCGTACGTTTTCGTCAATTAACCTACCTAGCCTAGCATTACCTATTTCATTAAAATGCACCCCATCTTTTATAAAAAGGCTAGGATCACTGAATTCGACCACAGCTTTACGAAGGGTACATTTTCCTCAGCACAAATCTCTTCTAATTTATTATTCAAAAATATTTTTGACGTAATCCTAAGACCCAAACCGTGCCTAGGGGTAATACCTAGAACTAAAGACCTATCTGACCTCGCCTTTAGGGACCTAATTAACCCCCTATATCTCTCCAAAAGGTCAGGCATCTCGTATCGGGCCTATACGAGTCGTTGCCCCTACTACCATCGTCACCAACATCGAGTGACGGGAGGCAACGTCAATCCTATCCACTTCGTCTCTAACTCTGTCAACCCTGGCCCCTGGGAGACAGACCCTCCTCCTCTTGGTTGGATGCCGTTCAAAACTCTGTCCATATGGCGCACTAAAGAGTCCCCAATTAAAAGAGTTTCCCCCTCATTCACGTCCCTTTCCAAATGGACGAAAGGGTTCGAAACCTCGATAGTGGGGGGATTCCTATCACCTAACGTACGGGGCCTAGCTCCATCCTTAACTTCTCTAAATCCATCCCCATCTACTAATCTCGGACCAACCTTAACCCCTTCCTCAACTCTATCCAACTTTCCCGACCAGCTACCTAAACTAGAAACTAGGTTACCCACCTCACCCTTCAAATTACTAACGTCTTCTACGTTAGTATTGGTTCGGCTTTCGGTAACCGTAGCCCTACCCCTGCCCTCATCAAGCGTTTCAAGTCTTTCTGTTACCTCACGTACACTGCGTTTTATGTCAACTATTTCCTCCATTAACTCGCAAAAGAAACAAACTGATCTCTCGGTAATCGTCATTGGACCGCCGTTATAATCTTTAAATTCCGAATGCCACCTGTTTACCCCACACCTAACACACGACGCTTTCTGCGACGGCATCGCGCAGTTAAAAACTAGTTTATAACCGTCACAAGTTTAAGTTAAATTAAGCCGGCACGCTATGAAAACTTCTAAATCGCTAAAACCATCTAATATTCAATTACTTAACTATAACAATGTGAATATAAACGCAAGTATATAAAACTGAAAACTTTCCAAAAGTAAAATTCTTAGCAATATGCAAAAGTAGATGCAATATCAGAGAGCTCAGGAAATGCGTCCGTTCAGTACAGTCTGGCTGACGAATGAGAGACGAATGAGAGTCTGGCTGACGAATCTGATATGATTTAAAGCTAAAATTATGCTCAATCCTTCTTTTTCAATGACAGAGTATCTTCTTTAAGTCTCATTAAAACTTCTACTAAAATATTCTAAGGGCACCAACTTGTTTTGTTCATTTTGTTGCATCAGCAGCGCTCCTCCTGCCCTATCTGAATCATCGGTGTATAAAAAGAAGGTTCTGCTTGGTTCAGGGTGCCTCAGCACTGTCTCAGTGGTAATTATTTCCTTAACTTGGCTCAGAGCTTCTTCTCTCTCTTGCGTCCACTCAAACCTTTCCTTCTTTCTAGTCAAAGCGTGGATGGGTCCTAATATCTGGGCAACATTTTGTATATAACATCGATAATAATTTATTAGTCCTAACAAAGACTGGACTTCCTTAACGGTTTTAAAAGGCTTTATATTTTGAATGGATCTCACTTTATCTGAGCTAGGGAACATGCCCTCTCCGGTAATGTCGTGGCCCAAAAATGTCACCTTTGTCTGGAAGAAATGGGGCTTAGCCAGCTTAAATTTCAAATTATGTTCCCGTAGTCTTTCCAGGACGCTTCTTACGTTACGTTCGTGTTCTTCCTCGGTTTTCCCGACGATCAAGATGTCGTCTATGAACACAGACAAATTTTCCCATCATATCACTTAACAAGTTACTCATGGTGGAACTAAAGACATTCGGGGCCATCTTTAGACCGAAGGGTAACACCTTAGATACAAAACTGGCATTATTGGAAGAAAATGCAGTTAAATCTTGGGATTCTTCTTCCTGGGCGAGGTCTAGTGTGGAAAAGTATTTATTTCCACCTAGATTTCGAAAGATCGTACCTATGTCTGGTAGTTTGAATCTGGATGTCTTCAGAATTTTATTCAAATTTCGGTAGGCCACTACCAACCTATTCTTGTTCTTCTGTTTAATTAGCAGAAGATGGCTATTAAAATTGGTTTCGTTTCTCTATTAAGCCACGTCGCTCTAATTCCGTGACCTGTTTGGTCACTTCTTCATGATACTTGAGAAGTAGTCGGTATTGGGGGGTATACACCGGTCCATGTTTGGGTTCCAACTCCAATGACAATTTATAGTCTTTCAGCAAACCCAGATCATCTCGTTCAACGAACACGACGTCAGAATATTCGGAAAGCAAATCCCTTAATAGGTATTTCATTTCCAGTTCCAAATTTGCATCCTGTATATAGCCTTCTATCACTTCCCCTCATTCTTCCTCGGTAATCTGGGGTACAGTGAAATCACTCATCATCTCTCTTTCATAAATCTCATCATCCACTTCATCCATGAAGTGACCTCTCTCTTTATCTTTATTCTCATTTATTTCTGCTTCTCCCATGGGGTCATTTGTGACCTCCACATTGCAGAGACATTCATACCCATCCTCACACTCCTTCGTAGTCGTGAAACTACAACACCTGAAAATTTCACCGACTACTTTCAGCTCAGCGTCGCTGACCTTGACCTTATCGTGAGGAGAACTTTTATACAATACACAACCAACTTTATTTTTCCTTCTGCGTCTACGCTCGTTAATTGCGGGTCGATCCTTAAATTTGAAGGACATTTTTTCGTACTCTCCTTTAAAGGGGTTCTTGTTTGAAGTTCGATAAACGCACAAGCTGAAGGGGCTACAGTCGCGGATCCTTGCACCATTTGGAAGGGAACTATTGATTGATCTCGTCGGTCTCCTTCCTGAAATCCTAGTCTCGCCAACCTCAAGATCTGAGAGACCACTGGTATCCGGTTTTCATTTATATGAACTATGAACCCGTCACTGAGACCTTCTATCTTGACGTTGTTTTCCCCGATGAAATCTGATCCTATAAGGATGGTTAATCCGGGAGGAAGATCTTTTACAATCAAGGCATGAAGTTCATAAGAGGCATTTGGCAATTTCGATCTCGCACGTAATTTGTCCCTTCGTGGTTAACTCTTCATTTATTGCTAGACAGCTACGTTTAGCTTTTTTATTTTATTTCCCATTCCTATAATATCCACTAATGTGTCTTTAATCAGGCAAATGTCAGCACCGGTGTCTAAAAGAGCCAAGGGTTTGACCTCTTTCAGTCCCACTTGAATAACGGGATATACGAATCTCCGCAACGAATAAGAGGGAATAGTGAAATTATTTTCTACGTTAGTAGGGGTGATAGAAGTATTCATTCCAATAAACAACGGGTGCTCTTTCTCTTTTCTCTCACATTGCATCTCAAATTTATGGATTTTACCTTTATTTTCGTATCATTTACGCCGTTAATGCAGCACACTTCACTAACTAGGTCATTCTCACCAAGCAACACCCTTTCATTAAATTTCCCACGCTCATTATTTTTCCTATGATTTGGGTCCTTAGCCACTTTGTTTCCGTTGTTTCTTGCTAAATGAAAATGAGTAACCCTTTCCTTTTCCTGTTTCACACTCGTGCATTTACTCCCACATTTTAATTTTTCGTCATTCGCATTCGGTCTTAAATATTCACACATATTTTCATTAATCGCGTTCAAGTCCCTTTTTTCATCCAACTTTGGCTCCTGCGTCAAGGTCAGCAACCTCGTCTCGCTCAGACCACTCAAACTTTCGTCAACGCACGAGAAGACTTTACTCAAACTCGCTTCATTTTCACTCACTTTAATTCTTATTTCTTCGTTCAAACCGGTTTCTCTCTCTCGTATATCAGTTTCATTCATTCCTTTATTCTTTATGTCTTCGTTCAAACTGGCTTCTGTTTCTCGTATATCTGTTTCATTAATTTCTTTTGCATAATTACCCCGATTCCTTCTATTTACTTTTTCTTTTCTCTCGCCTTTTTCTTTCGTGATTACCCGGCTTGCCCCAACATTTTCCCCCTTATTAGTTTTTTGAACCTGATTCGAGTTTAATTCCGCTAAAACTAACCCTTCGTGGGCTGTCCTTAGTAGGATCCCATTTTGGAGATTGATCGCTGTCTCCTGTAAGCGGATTTCCGTCACGTCTCCTGAACAGGGATTCTCGCCCATATTTCGGGGACCTGATCCAATTATCCTACTGGGCGTACTTACTCCCAGGGGGATCGTCCTCTATCCGCGTTAGGTGGAGTCTCTACGCGCCTCCAGAAGGGCGAATTGTCCCTATACCTGTCCCTTGGCCTACTATTTCGCCAACTCGTCGAAGGGCTGTAGCGAGACTCCGACCCCCAGCTCTGGCGGCTGTAAGGTGAGACGCTTCTCTCGGGTTTATATATTCACGCCTCACGTATGGGGACGGAGATCGTTGTTCGTATCTCATATAATTAGGGGAATACCCGTTGGGTCTCTGTCTGGGGCTTTCTCCCTCTCTATACCGTAAAGGCGACGGGTTTTTATATTTATATCTTTCATCTGATCTATGCCTTTCACCATAGTCACTATTCCTTTCTCTCAATCTTTCAAATTCCGTCACTTTCTTGGCATCCGATTCCATTGCTTTAACTTTATCAATTAAAAGACATTGCTTAGCCCTCTGTCCAAACTTTTCGCACAAATAGCATCGTATACCTGGTGACGCATAATTTTGTACGTGAGGGATTTCCATGGCATTAACATAACTTTGCGGGTGGTAATTTAAGTTAGGTTGAGGAGGATAGGGTAGTGATGGAACGTAGTAGGGGTATGCCTGATTGACTGTCTGAGGATTACGCGATGGGAATACATTTTGGTATGGGAAATTTGGAGGATTCGACGAGTAAAAGGGGTGACTTGTGGGGCAGTATGCTGACAATTGGTGATTTGGCTGTAAACCCACATATTGTACTGGCTGACTCACAGCATTAGGTTTACAGCCAAATCACCAATTGGCAGCATACTGCCCCACAAGTCACTCCTTTTGCCCGTCGAATCCTCCAAGTTTCCCATACCAAAATTTATTCTCATCGCGTAATTTTCAGACGGTCAATCAGGCCTACCCCTACTACGTTAAAATTACTCATCTGACGAGCGACTGGCTCAGAATCAATACGTTCATCGCATTGTATCCGTTTGATTTTTTTGTGTTAGTCTTCCTGGTGGTTATCGTACAAATGCCACCGACTACGGAGGATGGAATTCAACAAAATCTTATTTATTATGAAAGGTATATCTATAATACGGAACATTTCGGGACATACAGTAGTTTTGCAGATTCTCCAAATCTCTGAACCCTATACACAAATGAACCGAAAGATTCGTCCGGTCGCCTTACTTCCTTCCCTATACTTAATAATCTATTTGTTACCTCATCCCTTTTATTTTTACAGTAGAGGTCATTATAGACCTCCATAGCTTCTTGCCAGGTGTTCCCTTTTTTTTCTAAACTCACGAATATTAGTCTACTAGGGGGGCACTGAACATCGAATAGCTAGAGCCAAACGTAACCAATATATATATATATGTAAACAAATCTATATATATATGTTAACCCCTCCGTCTATGGCCCTGGGGTGGGTCGGAGTCGACGGGGGTTCTGGTTAGGAGGCAGCAACGGATATTTCTTCTCGCGATACTTTTCGTCTATAACATTCTAATTCTTTTCGGTCGCCAGACTGTTTGACCCAATATCTTCTATGGTGCTTGGGTTGTCTCTTTCTCTCGCTTTATGGGGTCGACAGTTGTTAATTCTTCTCTTTCTATAATACTCTGATACTTTCTCTGATACTAAATATTATCGACTTTTCTTTTATAACTTATCGACTTAACTGACTAAGTTCTTCTGAAGAGAGCACGGCTCGAAGGGGAAAATAAAAAGTTTCTCTTACTGTAGTTTACTTCTAAAAATGTACAGGTAGTGCTCTGAATTTACAGGGGTAGAGGTTCGACCTCTTTCGACCATGGCTCAGGCCGGAATCTAAAAAAATCAAGGAGGCAAGGGGCCTCTGCCCTCTCCTCGCAGCGAGGCTGCTAACAAGGGAGTGTTAATCGAAGTAATCGAAGTGAAGTCTAAGAAGAAGAAGTGCCATTATTTTATAATTACATGATTTATATATTATCTAAATATTGGGGGAATGCAGTTGAAGGTTAAGTTTCCCTCCTTTTAAACACATGATCAGATGTTTGAAAGATTCCAAATAAAAATTTGAAAAAATAAAAATAAAAACTAATCGAATTTTTCGCCGAGTCTACATTTCTGAAGGCGATATCATTTCGTAGTAGTACATAAGTACAATTTAAGTACATTACTGAGTACATTTTCGTTTTGGTTTATTACAATTATGATTGCTATTATGGATTACTTCACATTCGCTTATGATTGTCCATTACAGTTCTATTAAAGTACATTCTTACATTATATATTAAATCATTACATTTAATTACAGTTTCAATGAAGTACATTACAAGTTATAATTAATTACAGTTTCATTAAAGTACATTACGTTATATTAGATTAAAGTATTACAGTTAATTACAATTAAACAGTTACTATAACTTTGTTTTGTTTTTACAGTGTTTCATATTAATAGAAAATTAAGATGTTAGAAATATAATACAAAGTACATGGGCACATACGTTATGGATTTATGTAAAACATAATTTGTTATATTATGTTATAATATGTTATAAATTTGAATCAGAGCGAGAGGAGATAGTTATCTTAGAAGCGTTCGATTTTGCTGTGATTAGCGAATTCGATCACTTACCTAAGCATTTTCGAGTTCATTGCGGGAGGTGATATAATAAAAAATAAAAATAAAAAAAATAATACGAGAACGTATTTGTGCGTTTTCGAACGAATGCATAAGGTTTTGCGTTTCATAGACTGACACGAGTAAAAATGAATATTTAATAAAATTTATATAGGATAATGGTCAAGATAAGATATGGTGGTATAGATGAATATGGTTGAATAATAATATTTATACTACATAACACCACAACATTATTATTAAAGAATTTACCATACATTGCATACTAGAGATATGATGAAGGGAAATTAATGACGGGAAAATGTGACGTCACAGTTATTGAATTTGTACGTATAGTACAAATCATTATTAGGAAGATTTACAAGAACGAATTAGAGACAAAGAGTGGGTATTAATGACTAAGAACTACAACAACGGGTTCCAATCCTGTTATATGCAATGTGTATGCATAATCTAGGGATGAGGGTGAGATGCAAGACAATCATAATTAATTATAATAAATTCTATAACAAATGAAAAATGGAAAATGGATACGACTAAACCATAGAAATGGTAGATTGTAGGGTTGACACAAACGAAAATAGAAAGCTACAAATAAATTTTTTATCCAAACTCGCGTTAAGCGATTTTGGTTCTTATGTAAGAATGAATATTGATTATTCATTGTTCATTTTTACATATACTGTATATATATAAATTTATATACATAAATAAATATATATATAAATTATGTGTATATATATATATATATATATATATATATATATATATATATACAGGGTGGGCCGAAAGTCTGGATCCATAGGAAAATATTTATTTTAATACATAAATTACAACAAATGGTAAATACTTAAAATGAATATCAACTTTAACTCGTAAATGCGTATCCGTGATACTGTACAGTGGTTCGTACTCCATTATAAACAACAAATTATAACAAATGCTCAAATTGGCGGCCTCTGACATCGAGACACTTAGGGATGGAATTTATGATTTTTAATAATTCTTCGAATTGACGTTCTCGAGATGCGTGTTTCATTTGATAAATAATCTTCTTGTTGACTTTACTGGACTCTTCGTTAAAGTTTCACATACCATTGCAGAGGTATTTTCATCAGTTCCAGTTTTTGGACGACCAGAACGCCATCGATCATGTACACTACCTGTTTCTTTGAAACGTTTAAACAACTTGCCAACAGTCGCATGTGTTACTGGATGCTTATCAGGATGATTTCTATTGAATTCGGTAGCAACTTCTCTGTGTGTAGCGCCCTGTCTTGTGTACATGAGCACAAGTTCTACCCGGTCTTCTGTTGTTAGATTCGAAGCCATTTCTGGGCTGAAATAAAAAAAGTATTTGAGTATTTATACTGGAGTACGAACTACTGTACAGTATCACGGATACGTGTTTACGAGTTAAAGTTGATATTCATTTTAAGTATTTACCATTTGTTGTAATTTATATATTAAAATAAATATTTTCCTATGGATCCAGACTTTCGGCCCACCCTCTATATATATATATATATATATATATAATATATATATATATATACATATATATATATACACACACATAAATGAATATATTGTCGTGCTCAACCCTTTAATTTAAGTAGTGCGCACACTTTTTCAATTGCATTTATTTCTTACGCGCGTGTTCGTTTATTGCAGGATGACTCTGCCTATTCACTCCGATGGCCCTTTAATTTTATACGCGTATTTTCCCTCGGCTTAATTGAAGCCCACTTTGAATGTTAAACTTTCAATGTTAATTTACCCTCAGCTTACAAGAGAGGCCTATTGCAAGGTAGCATAAAAACGACACTCTCCTTCTTATAAAGTTTATTCAATTTCACTCCAATTAGTATATACATTCAAAGAAATAAGCTAATGTATGATTACAAATTTTGTTTAAAAAAGGAAAAAAATCAAATTGTTCATTTAAAGAAACTGTTTACAAATATTTAAGTCTCAAAAAATCCTTTATACAGAGGGGATTTTTATTTGCGTGTAACAAAAACAAACAGCACTAAATTCAAATTTCGTAATCTAAGAAGAAATTGGAAAAATGATTTACTTACAAAAAGTTTTGGAAAGTTACTCTCAACAATGCTGCGCGAGTTCCGCAGATTTGTTTCAAGGACAAAACAAAACAAGTCCGTCCAATAAATTAGATTTCGTCACAAAGTAACGGAATGGCCGTGCACTAACTTACGGGGTTTCCACTGGAAACAACTTCAACACAAGATATTGACTCTTCCCAGAGGAAACCTAATGGGTCGCAAAATTACAGTTTAACATTTAATTTGAACAAAATTATAGTAAATTAATTGACATTTCACAAAATTCTTGGTCTGTCGGCTAACATTAATTAAGATCTTCTAACTAAGTTCTTTTTTCCTGGTCGCTAACAATAAAGTTCTTATACACCAGTTCGCGTAAACGAAGGCAATTCAAATGTTAAGTACAATCGTGAGAAAGTTTTAATTCAACTTAGAAATTTTCTATCACACCACAAGTTTTAAAGAGTTATTTAAGCCACTGTTAACTGTCGAGGACTAGAACATACAACTGACTTAAAATCTAAAATACACCTGAACATTCTAAGGACTCCGCCTTCCCATATTCGGAATGACCTATCAAAACATTTTCAATACCTAAGGTCGTCCCTACGAAAGATTTCCTCCATACATAAGGAAAGAAGGAGCTTTTTCTCTTCCCTTACTGGGTGTTCCCAGGATCATTGTCCCTTGATTGGATATCGACCTTCCCGTCCAAAGATAAAGCTCCTCCTTTTCCGGAAATTAATTTAAAATACAGTTCTTGACTTCGAAGCCACTTGTTTTCCCAAATTTATGACCAACGTCATGGTCCAATTTAACAAGTGGATTCGAAGTCTGTCTCGCAAAAGTTTAGCTACGAAGGGAAGGGAAAAACAAACCATTTTACCTCTGAACCCGGCCGGCCTGTTTTCCTTTCACTTTGCGCCTAGGGTCTCGGTTCGTCCCGGCCATAAATCTTGGACACAAGGCTGTTTGGGTTTATACCATTCTCGTGAGAACATCAAAATAAAAATCGAACGAACGTTAAACAATCTGAAACATTTTCATTTATTTATTTATTATTAACCATAACCCGAACCACCTTGCTTTAGAGATCTAAACAACAAACTCTTAAAGCTAAAACTTCTGCCCTTATTCTCGCAAGAGATTTCGGCATGCAAATTTACCGTCACAACATCCCTCCCCCTCCTTTAATTTTGCACTCCGGTGCAAACTTTCTTAACTAGGGTCGGGTATCATCACTTTATTCACAATTTTCACTACTTTTTATTTAATTTATTTGTCCCCTTTATTGGGACACTAACACTGGCACATTTAGTTTTAATCGTTCTCGGTTTCTTCGTAGTGTACTCGAGGTCTGGGCCTAAGAGCAAACGGACGCTCAAACGGTGGCCCTGCGAAAGCAGCCTATCTACTTTGTCAGGGGGACCCTATTTTCACAAGGTCCCCGCGAGGATGTAGTTCGGAAGCACCAGGAGGTTCCTGTCCGCCACTCGGTCCTGCCAATGGGCAGGAAGCGAATTCCGGTTGACTTCCCCGTGTCGATGTTTCTCCGGTGCCGAGGGCGAATCTCGAGCGAGGATGGGCGGTGACCCTTCCCTCATCTCATCCCCTGCACCATCCGCCCCGCCTTGTCATTCGACGTCCCCTGGGGCATCGATGCTGCGGCGGATGCGGTCCCGATGGATCACTATCTGATGTCCAGTGGTCATGTGACGCAGGAGATAAGTGACTGGGGTCTTCTGTTCGGTGATGATGTATGGACCCTCGTACCGGGGCTCCAACTTGCCTCTGCCCGGACGTGGGTAATCGATGTACACCAAGCCGTGGGGCGCCTTTTCTTCGAACGGCTTCAATTCCTTGATTCCATTGTTCTTCTCATAGCTACGCATGAACTCTTCCACACGGCTGTAGATTTCGCTCAGACTCCTTCCTTCGGTCTTCAGCGTATTCCTCTGGGTTGTACGGGCTCAGGCACGCCTCCTGTGGCATGCGGAATAGCTTCGAAGGTACATTGGGTGGTCGCCCGTACATCAAGAAGAATAGAGAATACCCCGTGGCTCGGTGCACTCAGATGTTCAGGGACAATTCCACGGTGTCGAGGATTTTATCTCAGTCTCGTCCAGTTTCTTCACAAAGTATTCGGAGTTTGATGCACAGCTCTTTGTTCAGACGTTCGATCTTCCCGTTGCTTTGGGGATGGTGTGCGGCGGTTCGTTCCAAAATTCCTTGCCTTGATCGGATACTACGGCGGAAGGGGCGCCCAGTTTGCACAATATTAAACGATGGAACTTGTCCGCCACCTCCCGGCCCGTCTTATCTTTTATTGCTGCCAGGATGGTAAACTTGCCAAAACTGTCCACACAGGTGAGGATATAATTGCTGCTTTCCCCAGTCAGAGGAAGGGGACCAAGTAAGTCCACGTGCAGAAGTTCCCAAGGACTGTGGCCTCGCACACAAGGCATTGTTTCCACAGTCTCTTTCCGCGTCTGTTTGTTCCGCGCGCACGTGTCGCACTTTTGGACCGCCTGCCGTACTTGTTGAACCATGCCTGCCCAAAAATAGAGGTCCCGTAGAATTTCTGTAGTCCCCGCAGCTCCAGGATGAATGCTCCCAACGTCCGTGTGTGCGTTCCAAATGAACTGCTCTCTCAACTTTTTAGGAACTACGATGACCTCTCTCCCGTTCACATCGATGTACAGTAAACCAGCAAGTTTCTCACGAGTTTGAATCTCGACGGCGGGATGGGCTTGGATACGGGCCAGCTGAAAGCCTTCCTTTCTTCGATGGCTGTTCGAATTGCCGCTATTTCCACGTCCTTCTGCTGGTGTTTGCTGATTACCCTGCGATGAATGATCGCTTTTTCGTATATCGCGTTCACAAACTCCTTAGTCACTCCACGCGGGCGGGACAACCAATCGGCCACTCTGTTGAGTTTACCCTTCACGTACTCGATGAGAACGTCGTAATCTTGTAGTGTCATAACCCAACGTGCTAGTCTTCCATTGGGCTCTCGGTGTCCTTCCCTCAGAAGCCACTTCAATGGATTATGGTCAGAACGGACGATGACTCTCTGACCAAATATGAGGGGGCGAGCCTTCTCCAATGAAAAGACGATTGCAAGCAGCTCCTTCTCGTAGGTGGAATAATTTAGTTCTGCGCCCGTTAGTGTTCTGGAGAGAAATAGGATTGGTTTTACGATTCCTTGTTGCTCCTGCGCCAGTACTCCCCCGATGGCTACTTGACTTGCGTCCGTGTTCAAAATGAACTCCTGCTCAAAATTTGGGTACGCCAGTATGATGTCAGTGGTCAGAGTATCTTTGAGTGATTGCCGGGCGGTCTCTTGCGGAGTGTTCCATCTCCAAGATTCCTTGGTGGATACTTCATTAAGAGGGCGTGCAATCTGACTGAAGCCCTTTATAAATTTCCGGTAGTAGGAGGCGAGGCCTAAAAATTGCTACAATTCCGTTTTGTTAGTTGGCCTCTGGGAGTTTTTAATGGCCTCTACTTTGGATTCCTGTGGCTTCACCCCGTTCCTGGTGACCACGTGGCCCAGATACTCTACCTGAGATTGTAATAACTGACATTTTTCTAACTTTACCTTTAAGTTGGCGGTGTGTAGTAAGATAGGTTGATTTTCCGTATTTTTTTATATATCGACTTTGGACTAGTCGAGATAGTCAGGGCTTAATATGATAATAACTGACAAAAACTTTCAGATCCCTAGCTTTAACCGTTTTTTGAGGAAACCATTTCAAAGATCGTCAAAAAACTGTACCGAAAAATATCGCATTTTCGCAATTTTCGGCAGAAAAAATCATGCTATTTTCATAAAAAAATCCTTGAAAAAGTTACCATTTTATTGAAAAAAGTAAAAAAACATGTACAGAGTCAAATAGACACATTTAGATCCCAAGATCATCATAATTTTCACTGTAAGAGCCCTTAGAAGCAAAGGAAGGCCTCATCTGGCGGCTTAGGGCTTTGGCCAGAATGTGTTTGTGCCTTGATTCGAGTCCATAAACAGTATGGGAAGCTTCAGATGTCAGCTTCACGGCCCTTTCAACACTCTGAGAAGGTAAAGACAGATCAGGCAGCTCCAGCTTGGTGCCATTCAGCAATGCTTCTTGAAGCTCCTGGTCAGAAAAGTCTTCTGTGAGAGCAGGTTCACAGATGCCACTTTGAGAAAGGTTGATTAGTTCTGACCAGTGGGTAGCTTCAATGTTGATGGCTGTGATCTTCTTCAGCCTCTTCTTGGCTGGCTTCCCACTTCTGAAAGAATAATAATTAATTTATTTTTTATTCCAGTTTAAGATTTAATCCCTATTAGTCTCAGAATTGATGATTTAATTTAACTTAAATTAAAAAAAAAAAAAAAAACCGAGTTCTATAAATCCCCATAATCGAATTTTTTTTCAGAAAGAAGGTAAGATTATTTCCATTATCAGAGGGGAGGGGGGAATTGGGATAAGAAAATGTGAAAAAAAATTAGATTATGGGGATTTATAGAACTCGGGCCCTTTTTTTATTAAATAAATCCCCATAATCAAATTTTTTTTTTAACATTTTTTTAAATTAATAAATGCTTACCTGATGGACAGAATTTTCTTGAGAGCAGCTTCTCTCACTTCCAAGTCATCAGACTTCGTCATGGAGTACAGCACATTCTCGGGCAGCAAGGCAAAAGCATTGTACTTCAGGTTCTTGAAAGCAACACCCAGGATTTCTTCAGACTGCTGCTTGATCCTCTGGATCATGTTGAAGATGTACAGCTGCTGATTGTGGAACTTGCTGTCCCTTTTGATCTCAAACCAACTGACTGCACAATGAACTTGATGGCCTAGTAAAGCTTATCCTGTAGTTCTGGAGGGTAAGCACCTCTGGTCCACAGACACATCAATCTAATTGCCAAAGTCAACCATCTTGCATGGTTTAATGGTCCAATTTTCCAGGCAGCAAATCAGCAAATCTTGGGTTGACTTTGCCCCTGGAAATTCCAAGCACATACTCCAAAAGAAGCCTCTGGTCGCTACTGAGATCATTCAGTGTCTCCTCAGCAAATTCCATGTCATCCAGGGGGCCACTGAGTTTGGTGAATTCCACTTGTGGCAGATCTTGGTAGTCAATTTCACAGAGTTTTCCCAGCGGACCAGTGAAAGCAGTGGGACTTTTGGTACTGCCATCAAGATGCTTGAAAACAGCTCTGAAAGGAAGCTCATTCTGATGGAGTGAACAGCCAATGGTGTGCAATTTCCGCTCAATTTTATTTTCCAGAGCTGTTGCAAGGCCTCCCTCCCAGCCAGTGTTTGTATTTGTGTTGTCAAGGGGGACAGCTTTCAGGGTATGAACACTGTTAAACTCCTCCAAGACACTAGCAACTTCTTCACCAAGAAGAACTCCAGTCGCACCTTTAATTGGGATGACTCTGTGAGTAAGATATGTTCCACTTTCAGTTCCCGGCTCCTTTGTGAAAGTCAAATGGTGCTCTTGTCCCTTTCCTTTCTTCATCTTAGTCTCCCCATTTTCATCCTTAACTTCTCTGTACAGCAAGGTGTCCTTGTCAACTTTCCCATCAACCCCAATACAGACTAACTTTTCCAGACCCTCATTGTGCTTTTCATCACTTTTCACTTTCATTCTAGCTTTTCCCTGTCCATTTTCGATTTATCAACTATTATCTGTTTCACATCAAGGCCAGGCTTAAGCAGGTCCATAGCTTGTAAGTCCAGGAGGAAGGCATTAACAAGACTTGCCCCAAGATTGGAAGAAACATCACCCCTGATCAGTTCCATGGCATATCTGGGGGTTTTCAAAAAGCTGTAACCTCCACTTGGGTGCCTCCTTGGCTTGAACTCTTCAGCTTCACCACCAGATGGCTGAAATGAAAATAAAAAATAAATTACTAAAGCGAAAATGGGGGAAAATAGGGGAAAAAGTAGGGAAAAATATGGGTAAAAATCGACAAAAATGGGCGGAAATAAGAATAAATTACTAAAGCGAAAATGGGGGGAAAAAGTGGGAAAATAGGGGGGAAAAATGGGTAACAATTCAGGTAAAAAGTCGGCGAAAATGGGCGAAAAAAAGAATAAATTACTAAAGTGAAAATTGGGGAAAAAAGGGGGAAATAGGGCCAAAAATTAGGGATAAATTTGGGTAAAAATGGGATAAGATATAATAAAAAAAATATATAACCTCTCCTGATTCTCCTGAGCTGGATTCAAAAGAAATATCTTGTGAAAGTGTGGAGGCAAAAGTGGCCAAATCCACTTCCTGCTGCTGTTGAGTCTGGCTCTGTAATCTTTCTGCTTTAGCTGCAGCCCTCTGGTCTCTCTTCACAGCAGCTTTATCCACAGATCCCAGCTGGAAAGAGCCCTTGGGTCCTATTTTGGCCCTCTGATCTCTCAAGTATTCCCTCTCCTCTACTGGAACCTGAAATATTAAAGTATATTAAATAGCGGATCTAAAATAAGATATAAAATCCTGAAAAAAAATTGATTATTAATTTCTATTACCGGGGGGGGGGGGGAGGAAGGAAGATTACAGGAGGAAAATACAGATATTTTTCAATTACAAGCATTGAATTTCCTTCCATTTAAAAGGCACCTAATCGCACTAAGTTAGGCCAGTTTAAAGTTAAAAAAATAATAGCATTACCTTCTTACTGGGAGGACAAGTGCAGATTATGTGCTGTGTTTGACAATTTTCTTTCTTACACTTCACAGCATTGTCATCACAGGGACGAACAGGTAGCTTACAGGTGCAAGCAGAAATGTCAAAAAGTTTATCCAGCTTTTCCTCCAGATTGCTCTCCTGGACTGTAGAAAGAGATTTCCTGTTTATCTCTTTTGCTTTCTTGAAGCACACTTTATCCACCAATTTCACTACATAATATTCCTCATACAGGAGCAGCCGCGGGTTCACTGCCTGCCAGATCTCAATCACATCCTTTGCTATCATTTTAGCAATATCATAGTCTTTCAAGTCCGGGTGGCTGTTTTGGAGGAAATAACTGTACTGAATAACTTGGCGGAGGGTAGGAGGCTCTGTTTTATCCAAAGGGGAAGGCTGGCCACTGAATTTTTTGGTACTATCACTTCGAGTTAACACTGCAGACTACTGTTTTTTACCCATTTTTATGAAATATCTGAAAATAAACACAATTAAATGAACGCATCATAAAATAACTTAATTTAATACACATTTTATAGGTAAATATCATTAAAAAATACAAAGTAATACACTAATAAACATCTATAATGCATTTACAATAAGTTTCAAGCATCGTTTTGTTAAAAAAGTCGAATTTTAATTGATTATTTTGATGAAATAAGGTCCGATATTTTGTTTGTTTACATTGCGCGAATGCCGCGCGTGCGATTTTACGCGTAAAATTCGGCAATTTTACAACTTAAAAATAATTAACAATCCTCAAAAAATACAATCATTTTCACAAATATGAGTTGGTGCAACGTTTTTTATACATTAATACCTTTCTATCTAGACTAGTCCAAGATCACAGTTCCAAAATCAACCTACCTTAGTGTGTAGGCTATCCAAGGCTCGTCGTACCCTCTCATCATTTTCTTCTAAGGACCTTTCAAAGACAATGAGGTCATCCAGCAAATCAGCACTTCCTTATCCAGTTGCTCCCGAAAAATAAAATTCATTACTCTTTGGAACACTGGTGGACTATTGGACAACCCAAACGGGACCACCCTGAACTCGAAATGACTGCCTCCCGTTGAGAAGGCAGTTTTTGAGATGCTGTCGTCGTGAATGACCAGCTGCCAATATCCCGAACGTAAATCCATGCTCGAGAAATAATGAGTCCCGTGCAGCTTGGCCTAGGTTTCATCAATGATGGGTAGTGGATACTTGTCCTTGATGCAGATGGCGCTCAAAGGTCTATAGTCTACACAGAGCCTCAGGGCCCCACACTTCTTTTTCACGATTACTAAGGAAAACGACCAGGGGGAACGGCTATGCTGTATCACTCCTTGATCCAGCATTTCGGCTATTTGTCTCTTGACCTCCTCCTCGTGCGCAATAGGTATCCTGTAGGGACGCCTAAATATGGGAGGATGATCCTGTGTTTCCAACTTCATATGCATCATATCATTATAACCCAACGGCTCGCCATCCAGTGAGAAGACATCTGAGCAATCCCTTAACCATTCTTCGACGGTTTCCTTCTCTTCATCGGAGAATGATTTCCAGCCGAGAACATAGGACTTGAGGCGTGTCACTCGTTCTTCGAATTCCTTCTTCGACGCTTGACTTCCTTTCACCGTGACATTCGTTCCAATTTGGGGTGAGCGTCGATCGTCCGTGTCGACCACCCTCCCTATTATCTCTGCCTACGTCACTAGGCCCACGACGTCTCCTTGGTCGCCAAGGTATTCTTCGTCACTTTGATTGATCATCAGTAACCTTATTTTCCCTTTGGGATCCTGCTCGGCAACATTTTTAAATTCCCCCGAGCCTCACTGCACATCCCGTGCAGCGGAGAATAGACGTCCAGGGGAGCTACGTCCCAGTGTTTCATTCTGACTCTCCTCGTCAGAATTACGGCGGCCACCTTTTGTTCTTCGTGCGGAATTGCCTCTATGAGAGTCACCCTCGCACCTTCTTCACTGTCTACTCCCTTTCCTTGTATGGTTATTGTTTCATTCAGCGTGACTGTCCTCTTCCGGTGGTCTATCTTGGCTTCGTAGATTTCTAAGAACGGTACACCTAATATCAAATCCTGCGGGGCTTCTGGTACTATATAAGCACAACGCACAAAAAATTCCTCCAACCCAATCCCGATAGTTAAACAAAGTTCTCCTTGACAAGGGTAGGCGGGTCCAGTAAAACCTCGCACCGAGATGTCGGCGACTTTCAAAGGCGGACTCCAGATTTATTATACATAGCCAGTGTCATCAGTGAGACAGAAGCTACACCATCGACCAGCGCGGTGAAAGCTTGTTGAGCGACGAATACTGGTAGGGTGATCAGGCCTAACCGGCGATTCGCCGCTATTTCGACTGCGGCTACTTGGGAGACCTCTCATCCGGGTCCGCTTGAAAATTTCGCCGAAGGCACGATTTGGCCCAATGCCCCACTTGCTTGCAGACCCAGCATTGATCCCGGCTGATTTCTTCTTTGGTTTCTCTCTTCTTAGAACCCTTTCCCGCCCCTGACTTCGCTTTATTTCGCTTCTGATTCTTCGGGTTGAAATATCAGTCTCGGGCGATGTGATTTTTCCGGTGGCAAATATAACACTTCTTCTCCGGCACCCCTTTTCTGGTGGGCTTGTTTAGGGTGTCCGCTTTGTCTACGGCAGTTGCCCCAACGTCTTTGCTCTTACTGTCCTCTTTTGTGGCTGTGGCTATCCTCTCTTCTTGATGTCGTGAGTTGTAGTTCCAAGACGTGGTTGGGTTGTGCAGCCGCTGGAGTCTTCGACTCCTCTCTTGTGGTGTCTCTACTTTTAGTACGTCCTCATTCCGTAGCCCGAGTCCTGGATTGTTCGCAACATACAGTACTTGATGATTCCAACCAGTATTCTTCAAACGATTTTCCTTTTATGAAATTTCTGGCGTATTCTGGGAGGACCAACTTGAACGCATCCTTTAAAAGGGCGTCTTTAGCATATCTCATTATAGCCTCAGCCTGTACCAAGGCATTACCTAAACTTAATAATCTTGTGGCAAACATGTTGAGTGTCTCACCTTTTTCCCTCTTGGCGGCGTATATCTTCCTTCGAATTAAACTTTCGTCCATGGTACTGCCACACATCTGTAGGATTTCTTCCCTAATCTCTTGGTAGGAAAATTTGCGGTTGGAATCCCTCCACGTGTCCAACAACACTTGGGCTGGACCTACACTCTTCTTGTACAAGATGTGGAGTCTCTTCTTTTAATCCATGCTGACTTCTTCCAGGGCAGAGAAAAAAGCTGCAGGGCTCGTGACCGGGTTTCCACGGTCGTCCTCCAAGTGGCCCCACAACCTCTGGACGTACAAATCGTCTACTACCTGTTCACGTTGCAAAGGTAAGCTAGTACTCTGTAATACCTGTACGACGGCTTGTATATACTTCTGTAGGTCTTCATTGGTGTGGTGTTTCTCGGCGTTTGTGGTAGGTGCACTTCTGAAGGGGTTCTTTGGGATGGCTCCTGGGTTCTCTTTTGCCAGTTCGCCCATGCACCTCGGCGGACTTCCTACCGTCGTTTGTCCAAAGGTCGTCTGCTCTGGACCCCTTACCACCTTTGGGAAATTCAGGATCAAAGGTGAAGGAGAAGGAATTTCCTGCATCGAAAGTTCCCCTTCCCCTGTAGCTGAAGGAACTAAATCGCTTTTCTTGGGACGAACTCCCAACGTGAGGTTGCCCCCATACTTCAGCTGCGGAGTATCCATCGTACGGTCCTCCGGCTTTAACCCTCTCAGGTTTAATTCTTCTTCTAATTCAGAGCATTCCTTTAATAACCGATTAGTTACGGAAAACTTTATCTTTTTTAAATTTCGTAAACTTTCTGTACTCATCTTCTTTAAGTTCATTGGTTCGGAATCACTCATGTCACTTGTACTGTCTTCCCCGTTCGTTATATCTACGCTCTTTACCGACATCGCGACGCTTATTTGTTTATTTATTTTTATTTTAAAACCGTTATCACTGTTAGCGACACTTTTCACTGTTCACAATATTTTTACGTTAGTGCTTTACTCTGTACCAAAGTTTATTTTAACGAATCACTGTTCTCAATATTTTCTACATAAGTGCTTTACTCTGTCACGCAAATTTATTTTAACAAAAAGTCACACTCGTTCTACTAATACTTTGCAATAGGATCCCACTTCTGTGAGTGACACCATTTATGTCGTGCGCAACCCTTTCATTTATGTAGTGCGCACCCTTTTTCAATTGCACTTATTTCTTACGCGCATGTTCGTTTATTGCAGGATGACTCTGCCTATCCACTCGGATGGCCCTTTAATTTTATACGCGTATTTTCCCTCGGCTTAATTGAAGCCCACTTTGAATGTTAAACTTTCAATGTTAATTTACCCTCAGCTTACAAGAGAGGCCTATTGCAAGGTAGCATAAAAACGACTCTCCTTCTTATAAAGTTTATTCAATTTCACTCCAATTAGTATATACATTCAAAGAAATAAGCTAATGTATGATTACAAATTTTGTTTATAAAAGGAAAAAAATCAAATTGTTCATTTAAAGAAACTGTTTACAAATATTTAAGTCTCAAAAAATCCTTTATACAGAGGGGATTTTTATTTGCGTGTAACAAAAACAAACAGCACTAAATTCAAATTTCATAATCTAAGAAGAAATTGGAAAAATGATTTACTTCCAAAAAGTTTTGGAAAGTTACTCTCAACAATGCTGCGCGAGTTCCGCAGATTTGTTTCAAGGACAAAACAAAACAAGTCCGTCCAATAAATTAGATTTCGTCACAAAATTACGGAATGGTCATGCACTAACTTACGGGGTTTCCAGTGGAACCAACTTCAACACAAGATATTAACTCTTCCCGGAGGAAACCTAATAGGTCGCAAAATTACAGTTTAACATTTAATTTGAACAAAATTAAATTAATTGAAATTTCACAAAATTCTTGGTCTGTCGGCTAACATTAATTAAGATCTTCTAACTAAGTTCTTTTTTCCTGGTCGCTAACAATAAAGTTCTTATACACCAGTTCGCGTAAACGAAGGCAATTCAAATGTTAAGTACAATCGTGAGAAAGTTTTAATTCAACTTAGAAATTTTCTATCACACCACAAGTTTTAAAGAGTTATTTAAGCCACTGTTAACTGTCGAGGACTAGAACATACAACTGACTTAAAATCTAAAATACACCTGAACATTCCAAGGACTCCGCCTTCCCATATTCGGAATGACCTATCAAAACATTTTCAATACCTAAGGTCGTCCCTACGAAAGATTTCCTCCATACATAAGGAAAGAAGGAGCTTTTTCTCTTCCCTTAGTGGGTGTTCCCAGGATCATTGTCCCTTGATTGGATATCGACCTTCCCGTCCGAAGATAAAGCTCCTCCTTTTCCGGAAATTAAATTAAAATACAGTTCTTGACTTCGAAGCCACTTGGTTTCCCAAATTTATGACCAACGTCATGGTCCAATTTAACAAGTGGATTCGAAGTCTGTCTCGCAAAAGTTTAGCCACGACGGGAAGGGAAAAACAAACCATTTTACCTCTGAACCCGGCCGGCCTGTTTTCCTTTCTCTTTGCGCCTAGGGTCTCGGTTCGACCCGGCCATAAATCTCGGTCACAAGGCTGTTTGGGTTTATACCATTCTCGTGAGAACACCAAAATAAAAATCGAACGAACGTTAAACAATCTGAAACATTTTCATTTATTTATTTATTATTAACCATAACCCGAACCACCTTGGTTTAGAGATCTAAACAACAAATTCTTAAAGCTAAAACTTCTGTCCTTATTCTCGAAAGAGATTTCGTCATGCAAATTTACCGTCACAACAATATATACATACATATATATATACAGGGTGTCCCAAAAAACTACATACTCTTTATAGCATCATATATTTTATAATTTAAAAAAAAAACAACAATATATTGTTATAGCAATTGCCAATGAAAGGTAAATTAGTAATCTAAGTGATCAAAATGTTATAGCAAGTTGTTTGCATATAAAATTTAATTAACTACGCCAAGTGCTCAAAATGTTCTCAGGCGGCATGAATGCACTTTTGAATGCATCGACTAACTGATTCGCAGACATGGACTAATGTGGATGCTGTGATGGTTCCGCACTTTTCCCTAATTGCATCCTTAAGGTGTTCGAGTGTTGCAGGTCTTGTACCATAAACTGCATCCTTCAGGTAGCCCCATAAGTAAAAATCAAGTGGAATCAAGTCCGGTGAACGTGGAGGATATTCAACGCTTCCTCTTCGTCCTATCCAACGGTTAGGCAACGTTTCATCGAGGTACCTTCTGACCAGTGGCGGCTCGTCGGTAGACACTGCGGAGCTGCAGCACCCCTAAATTTTTTATTTACAATTGAAATAATCAAGAACAATATAAGGATGAGCTCACTGAATAACTTTTTCAATAACTTTTCAAACTTTTATTCATTGCTCAATGCTCATCCTTTTATTTCAGTAATTATTTCAACCCATTCTTAGAGACAGCACCCCTAGAATTTTTAGTCACGAGCCGCCACTGCTTCTGACATCACAATGATAATGAGGGGGGGGCTCCATCTTGTTGAAAGTAAAAGTCGTCGTTTCCAAACAACTTCCGAACTGCAGGTATAATTTCTGTCCGCAGCATGTCGAGAACACTTTTTCGTTGCTCCAGTGTCAAACGTTTACGCAACATGGGTTCTTTTGCTTAACTGAATAAAGTTGAATGCTGTTGAGTTTGTATTGTGGAATGAGTGCGTAGGCTAAGTCCGAAGCAAGCTAGTGAGTGACTAGACTAGGTTCAGTCCATAGGCTTCGCCATTACAAGGCCTTTGATAAAACAAGGCCAGGCTTAGTCGACGCACTCAAAAGTGCATTCATGCCGCCGGAGAACATTTTGAGCACTTGGCGTAGTTAATTAAATTTTATATGCAAACAACTCGCTATAACATTTTGATCACTTAGATTACTAATTTACCTTTCATTGGCAATTGCTATAACAATATATTGTTTGGTTTTTTTTTAATTATAAAATATATGTTGCTATAAAGAGTATATAGTTTTTTTGGGACACCCTGTATATACACATATATATATATATATATATATACTATATATACTATATACTATACTATAATACTATATACTATACTATATATATATATATATATACATACTATATATATATACTATATATATACTATATATATACTATACATCTATATATATATATATATACATTCAACTGCAAAGAAAACACGCAGTAAAATAAACGTAAAGAACGACGCTTGTATAGGAGATATTCCGCGCAAGACGAGAGAGAGAAAACGGAACAAATGAAAAAAATGAAGTACCACCTGGGAATCGAACCCGGGAATCTTCCGATTGCGGTCAGACGCGATACCATTACACCATGGACTTCACTCTTCCAATGCCGTAATTCTTCTACATACTCGCAGAAACCAATGCCCCAAGGGGGCACCTCCCGCATGCCGTAACATTATTACATTCAACTGCAAAGAACACGCAGTATAAATAACGTAAAGAACGACGCTTGTATAGGAGATATTCCGCGCAAGACGAGAGAGAGAAAACGGAACAAATGAAAAAATGAAGTACCACCTGGGAATCGAACCCGGGATCTTCCGATTGCCGGTCAGACGCGATACCATTACACCATGGACTTCACTCTTCCAAATGCCGTAATTCTTCTACATACTCGCAGAAACCAATGCCCCAAGGGGCACCTCCCGCATGCCGTAACATTATTCATTCAACTGCAAAGAACACGCAGTATAAATAACGTAAAAACGACGCTTGTATAGAGATATTCCGCGCAAGACGAGAGAGAGAAAACGGAACAAATGAAAAAATGAAGTACCACCTGGAATCGAACCCGGGATCTTCCGATTGCCGGTCAGACGCGATACCATTACACCATGGACTTCACTCTTCCAAATGCCGTAATTCTTCTACATACTCGCAGAAACCATGCCCCAAGGGGGCACCTCCCGCATGCCGTAACATTATATACATTCAACCGCAAAGAACACGCAGTATAAATAACGTAAAGAACGACGCTTGTATAGGAGATATTCCGCGGGAGGTGCCCCCTTGGGGCATTGGTTTCTGCGAGTATGTAGAAGAATTACGGCATTGGAAGAGTGAAGTCCATGGTGTAATGGTATCGCGTCTGACCGGCAATCGGAAGATCCCGGGTTCGATTCCCAGGTGGTACTTCATTTTTTCATTTGTTCCGTTTTCTCTCTCTCGTCTTGCGCGGAATATCTCCTATACAAGCGTCGTTCTTTACGTTATATATACTGCGTGTTCTTTGCAGTTGAATGTATATAATGTTACGGCATGCGGGAGGTGCCCCCTTGGGGCATTGGTTTCTGCGAGTATGTAGAAGAATTACGGCATTTGTAAGAGTGAAGTCCATGGTGTAATGGTATCGCGTCTGACCGGCAATCGGAAGATCCCGGGTTCGATTCCCAGGTGGTACTTCATTTTTTCATTTGTTCCGTTTTCTCTCTCTCGTCTTGCGCGGAATATCTCCTATACAAGCGTCGTTCTTTACGTTATTTATACTGCGTGTTCTTTGCAGTTGAATGTATATAATGTTACGGCATGCGGGAGGTGCCCCCTTGGGGCATTGGTTTCTGCGAGTATGTAGAAGAATTACGGCATTTGGAAGAGTGAAGTCCATGGTGTAATGGTATCGCGTCTGACCGGCAATCGGAAGATCCCGGGTTCGATTCCCAGGTGGTACTTCATTTTTTCATTTGTTCCGTTTTCTCTCTCTCGTCTTGCGCGGAATATCTCCTATACAAGCGTCGTTCTTTACGATATATATATATATATATATACACACACAGATAAATATATATACACACACATAAATATATATATATATATACATATATATATATATATATATATATATATATATATATATATATTATATATATATATACACAAATATATATATATATATATATATATATATATACACATATATATACACACACAAAAATATACATAGAGTATATATATATATATATATATATATATATATATATATACATATAAATATATGTAAAAATGAATAATGAATAATTCCTATGTTCATATATTTTTATATTCATTCGTGTAATTCTTAGATCCATTCATATGATTCTTATACTCATTTATATAATTCTTATATCCATTTATATACTTCGTATATTATATAATTCATATATTTATATAATCCTGTATAGTCTTACATATTTATTTTCATAAAATCCTTGTTTACCTAATCCGTGTGTTTATATAATCTTTATATAAATCCCTATATTCATTATATTCATGCAGTACTTATATTTATATAATCTTTATATATATATATACACCGTATGTGCCCATGTACTTTATGTTATACTCATAACATCCTAATTGTCTATAAATAAGAAACACTTAAAACTATAGTTAACTGTTTAATTGTAATAACTAATAATTTAATATCATGTAATTAATGTACTTTAATGACACTGTAATTAGCGATAATAAGAGAATGTGAATTTATTGGTAATTATAATCATATTTGCAATAAACCAAAATTACAATGTTATCAATGATGTACTTGGGATTGTACTCAATGAACTACTCCGACATTATGTCGCCATTTAGGAATGTATACTCGGCGATATTATTATTATTATTTTCTTTATTATTTATTTTTTCGTTTTATTTGGGGATCTTTCAAAACTCTGATATGAGTTTAAATTATACTTAACGTCCAAGAACTGTTTCGATCTCCAGTTAAAGGGGGAAACTTAACCTTCATCTGCACACCCCCAAAATTTAGACTTATTTAATTCTTGTATTGTAAATTCAATCACTCCTGTATTAGCAGCACTTCAGCGAGGACGTCGGAGCACTCCTCGAGCAGGCCGAGGGCCTCCGCCCTTTTAAATTCCGGCCTGAGCAATGGTCGTAAGAGGTCGAACCTCTTCCCCTGTAAAAATCTGATCTAACTTAGAGGCTGAGCATTACCTGTACATTTTAGCAGTAAATTACAGTAAAAGAAATTTTTTATTAGCTTCTCCTTCGAGCCTTGCTCTCTTCAGAGAACTTAGGCAATAAAGTAGAGAAAAATATTTTCCGGATACGTTATAAGACGAATCGGGGAACCTTCAGAGAATTAGTAAGCCTCCCAGAATCCTCCGAACCACTATAGAAGATCACAATATGGTAGAGTTTGTCCTCTCAGTAAGTCACTCGAAACCAACTAACTCGACTAAAATTCCTAACTTCCAGCACGCAGACTTTTATAAATTTCGAAAGGAATTGTCACACGTCAATTGGGAAAACGTAATGAGGATCTCCAACGCAAAAGTAATGTGGGAATCGTTTGAAACAGTATTTAAGACTATAAATGAAGAATGTGCATCGTACAAGATTAAGCGTGCGAAAGTAAACAACAAGCCCTTGTGGTTAACTTCTAGAGTAGGAGATATTATAAAGAGTAGAGATAGGGCTTATAGGCTACATACAGTAAATACGATGAAGACAATTTGTGGTTACGAAACAACTACATATCTCTAAGGCGTGAAGCGAAAAGTGTAATAAAAAAGTCCAAGCGCGAATTTGAAATCTCCATAGCTCGTGACGGTAAAGAAAACCCCAAGCGATTCTTTCAATACGTCAACAATAGAAATACAATAAAAAGTGTCTTGGGGCCGTTGAAAAATGTTAACGGAGAGCTGGTATCTGAAAACAAGCAAATGGCTACCTTGCTAAACGAATGTTTTCGTCAATTTTTACTAGAGAAGATGTAACGAATATCCCTACGGTCTTAGACATAATACCTTTTGATAATGGTAATACTTTCGATAATATTGTGGATAGTGAAAGGAAGGTAATGCGCTATATTGATAAAATGAAAATGCGTAAATCACAGGGGCCGGATTCCATATATCCCACACAATTAAAGAATTAAAAGAAAACATTGTTTTGCCGCTAACAAAGATTTTTAATGCGTCTACTTCTGAGGGGCGCGTACCAGATAATTTCAAGTTAGCAAATGTAACACCTATGTTAAAGAAAGGCGACAAAGGTGCGGCTGGAAATTATAGGCCAATCATTTTAACGTCGGTTGTAGGTAAGCTACTGGAATCAATAATTAAGGATCGTATTGTCGAACACTTAGAATTGCATAACTTGATTGGAAATACGCAGCACGGTTTTAGGCGAAACAAATCTTGTTTAACTAATCTTTTAGAATTTTTGCAAAGCGTGGTTGAAGTTCACGATAGTCATCGGGTTGTTGATGTAGTGTATTTAGATTTTCAAAAAGCGTTTGACACCGTACCACACAAAAGATTCATTGAAAAAAACTAAGGCTCATGAGATGAGGGGTGTAGTAATAAATTGGATAGAAGAGTGGTTGCGAGGTAGGAAACAGAGGTTGGTCGTTGATGGAGTGCAGTCGTGTTTGGCTAATGTAGCGAGCGGCGTTCCTCAGGGTTCTGTATTGGGCCCCTTGCTTTTTCTTATATATATTAACGATTTAGATGTCGGCCTAGTCATACAGCTTCAAAGTTTGCGGATGACACGAAGTTGGGTGGTAGGGCGATTAATGACGAAGATAGAAGTAAAATCCAGGAAGATCTGAATAAAATCGTTGATTGGTCAGTCCCATCGCAAATGAGATTTAACGTTGAAATGTGCAAAATTTTACATATAGGTTCGCGTAACGGTAATCTTGCGTATAATATGTCAGGGAAGGAGTTAGCAAGCGTAGAACAGGAAAAAGATTTAGGAGTTATAGTGACTGGTGATTTAAAAGTAGCGAAACAAAGTACAGCAGCGGTCAAAAAGGCGAACAAAGTGCTAGGTTTTATAGCTCGGAATTTTGAGTACAAATCGCGCGATATTATTGTTCCTCTTTATAAATCATCAGTTAAACCCCATTTGGATTACGCGATCCAATTTTGGAATCCGCATATGCGAAAAGATACAGACAAAATCGAAAGAGTTCAAAGACGAGCAACTAAGATGATTCCGTGGCTGAGGTCGAAGTCGTACGAGGATAGGCTTAAGGAGTTAAATTTGACTACACTTGGGACTTACAGGCTAAGGGGTGATCTAATCCAGGTTTTTAAAATTATGAATGGGTTCGGTAACGTAGATAGAGATAACTTTTTCGAAATATCTCAATATACGGTGTAAGTTGACAAGTAGAATGTTTGAGACAGCAGTTGCCAAAAAACTTTTTTACGCATAGAATAGTAAATAGGTGGAATAGTTTGCCGGTAGAAGTAATTAGTAGCGCTTCTATAAACATGTTTAAAAATCGATTAGCCGCATATGTTGATAGATTGGGTATAGTTGAAGGTAGTAAAATTAAGGCTTTGTGGTTTGGAACCCGCGTAAAATTGTAGGTCGTCTCTGCCACCACTGAGGACATGCAGAATACACAATTATGAACAGAGTTAGGTAGACCAGCCATGAGTGGTTCCTAGGGTCTTTGTTGGTCTGAAACATTATGACATTATAACAAATTATTCTTCCACCTTTCTAGGTCCTGGAACTAGAACCAACATTCAGTTGACCAGCTGTCATGACTTCCAGTTCTCCCCGCCCTTTACTCGTCTAGGAACAAGTGGCCAGCAAGACACGTTTTCAGGACACGCTTTCAAGGATTTCGCCGTAGGAATCTTAAGTACAGATCTTTTTTTTTAAATTAATTCCTAAACATTTGAGAAGACAGTATAATTAACAGTTAATAATTAGTATCAAGCCAGAATCAACAAAAAACACAGTGAACATTCCATACACCAGTGATACATTTCTTTTTATTGAAACGGAGTTATTTCTACTATTTTAGTTAGCATAGAATAATTTTATTTAAAATACCTCTCATAATATTACCGTACATTCGAGTGAAATTTTGTTTACATTTATTTTTTATTATTTTGTTTATAATTTTTTTCAATTTTTTCAATTTTTTTCCTAGTTAAGCAATTTGTTGTGCATTTATTTGTGTATTTCTTAGATAGAGTTGTTAGGAAAGCCACTCAAGTGATCATTCCATAGATCGAAATCGGTTAAGCAGACAAAATTAAAATAAATTAGCAGTACCTTCACATATGAGCGATTCAGATGGTGCGCTTTCTGACATTGAAAATTCCCCTACACCCATTTTTCCACCTACTCCGCGCCCTTCAAACATATTTCCAAACATACAAACTTCAGATCAAGCACAAGCCAACATGTCTCAAACCGCTACCCCAGCATACATTAACTTAGGTAGACTTGTAAACCTTCCCCATACTATCCTAATTTTTAAGGGAACCATAGATAATAACTTTGTTGAACAGCGCGTAACTCCTTGGATTAAGTCTCTAGAACAACATTTCTTACACGAAAGCATCACAGATGATGATATAAAGATTAGGGAAGATGAAAGGTTTATCGACCCTGAAGAGGGGAATGCCCATAATGCAGTTACATACGTCGCATCCATTAGCGAAGGTACAACTTAGGACAATTTAAAAAAAAACTTAGAATTTTTCAAAGAAATAAAAATCGCACAACCTTTGGCCACATTAGAAGCTGTCTTCCAATCTAAATAGAAGAAAGAACATGAAGGTTTAAAATTTTTATTACACGAACACAACCTCGTAGGAGAAGCACTCCGAGCCGCAGAAAATGCATGCAACATTACATTCACTTCAAAGCAAAGGAACGTAATAGTAGCAGCATCCATTTACCAAAACCTACCCGTAGCATCTAAAAAGAAATTTGAAGT
Source organism: Bathynomus jamesi (assembly GCA_023014485.1). NCBI lineage: Eukaryota > Metazoa > Arthropoda > Malacostraca > Isopoda > Cirolanidae > Bathynomus > Bathynomus jamesi. Next base: position 222,370 of record JAJOZX010005298.1, read on the forward strand.
GTCTAATATTGACAAACCAGTAAGTGAAGCCATAAATAAAACAAGGAACATTACCCAGAGTTATCGAAACAGAATTACCGAAAGGGTAGAGAGACCACCATACACTACATCCAGGAACAACAACAAAAACAACCCTATAAATCTAGGCCGATGCAGGGAACACCACCTCAGAAACAAGCCCCAGAAACCCAGAATCCACGCCCTCATCCACAGTGTTGTAATTGCGATAGTTTTGGGCACATGATAAGTCAATGCAGTTATCCCCCTTATTGCTCCCACTGTCATGAATATGGTCATCGCCGTGGCGACCGACAAAAGTATGCCGACAAAGCCCCTGCAGAGTACAGGCCCCACTTCCATAGATCAAATCACCAACGTTCCCAAAAGCCCTCCAATTCTCAGAAACCAGTTAGTTCCCATCCTCAACAGAACCACCCACCAAACAGATCACGACCACAAGGTCAACCACACTATTACCCAATGTCCAGACCCCAATATAATCAGCAAGTTCTGATGGTTCGGTACGTAGAAGTACCCGTTGAAGAATCAGTTTCCCCATAATACACTTTCCAAGAAGATCCTCTGGTGTATGGTGATCCCGTAGCATATGACTCAGGTTCTCCCATAAAAGTCAGTTCAAGTTCTTTTTTAGATCCCACTTTGGAGGCAGCAGTTCAGCCTCTTCCTTCCTAAATAGCAGTAATAAACCCAAATACACACATGAACTACCCATCAGGATAATAGGTGCGAACCTACTAGTCTTCATAATAAATTGCAGCACAGATAACCGAGATTTAACCGCTCTCCTAGATACAGGACTGCATGCGACAGTGATTAAGAAACAATGCGCAGATGAGTTACTAGAGAGTACAGATTATAAATATGAAATTAAGGCACCTTTCTGCAAACTCAGAGGAGTTACAGGCACTCCCATACCTAAATATGGAGAAATTGAATTATATTTAGAAGTGTTGTATTGTGGACGCAGTCGCCACCTTTCATACAGATATCTTACTATGTATGGATTTCTTCAACCGGAATGAATGGGAAATTTACCCAGCCGGAAAATTATTTAAGTGTAGAAATAGCGTAATGCTAACAGAATCAGCTTAGTTCGGATTTCCGAAAGAAATACGAAATCCACTCCAGTTTATAGCAGTTCAAGTCAGTCGGTTGTATCCAGAGGGAAAACCGCCCAAGAAATCAGCCCCAGAGTAATAAGTTACAGTTGTTGAATGTAGTAGGATCAACACAGTCAGTTTCCGTTCAGTCAGTTTGCGTTCAGTCAGTTTGCGTTCAGCCAGTTTGCATTCAGCCAGTTTGCGTTCAGCCAGTTTGCGTTCAGCCAGTTTGCGTTCAGCCAGTTTCAGTTAATTCAACAGTTCAGATTCGAAATCGAATTGAAACGATTTTTCAGCCAATAAGGCAACCGATAGATTCGACTACAGCAAAACTTAAATTGAACGATTTCAAATTCGTTGTTGCCATTATAAATTGGCCCCCTAATCACACAGCTGATACGGACGAAGCGTTATATCGTGAACTAAAGAGAATAATAGGTAGTGAGCAGGCCTTAGTTATGGGAGACTTTAATTGCGCCAACGTGAATTAAGATACAATGCAGGGAGACGCGGAAGGTAATCGTTTAGTTAATTTTCTCGAGGATAGCTTTCTTATTCAAAAGGTTGGGAAACCTACGAGATTGGACAGTATTTTAGATTTAGTAATAACTACGGATGATAGGCTAATCAATGATCATCAAGTAATAGACCCGTTAAACAATAGCGATCACAATATGGTGGAGTTTGTCCTCTCAGTATGTCAGTCGAAACCAGCTAACTCGACTAAAATTCCTAACTTCCAGCACACAGACTTTTGTAAATTTCGAAATAAATTGGCACACGTCAATTGGGAAAACATAATGGGGATCTCCAACGTAAAACTAATGTGGGAATCGTTTGAAACAGTATTTAGGACTACTGTATAACTGAGGAATGTGTACCGTACAAAATTAAGCGTGCGAAAGTAAACAAGCCCTTGTGGTTTACTTCTGGAGTAGGAGACATTATAAAGAGTAGAGATAGGGCTTATAGGCTACATAAATGTGATAAAGACAATTTGTGGCTACGAAACAACTACATATCTCTAAGGCGTGAAGCGAAAAGTGTAATAAAAAACTTCAAGCGCGAATTTGAAAGATCCATAGCTCGTGACGGTAAAGAAAATCCCAAGCGATTCTTTCAATACGTCAACAATAGAAATACAGTAAAAAGTGTCTTGGGGCCGTTGAAAAATGTTAACGGAGATCTAGTTTCTGAAAACAAGGAAATGGCTACCTTGCTAAACGAACTTTTTACTTCAGTTTTTACTATAGAAGATGTAACGAATATCCCTACGGTCAAAAACATAATACCTTTTGATAATGGTAATATTTTGAATAATATTGTGGTTAGTGACTGTGAAGGGGAGGTAATGCGCTATATTGATAAAATGAAAATGCGTAAATCACCGGGGCCGGATTCCATATATCCTATACAACTAAAAGAATTAAAAGATAGCATTGTTGTGCCGCTAACAAAGATTTTTAATGCGTCTATTTCTGAGGGGTCCGTACCAGATAATTTCAAGTTAACAAACGTAACACTTCTCTTTAAGAAAAGCGATAAAGGTGCGGTGGCAAATTATAGGCAAATCAGTTTAACATCTGTTGTAGGTAAACTACTGGAATCAATAATTAGGGATCGTATAGTCGAACACTTAGAATTGTATAACTTAGTTATAGATACGCAGTACGGTTTTAGGCGAAACAAATCTTGCTTAACTAATCTTTTGGAATTTTTTCAGAGTGGTTTACGTTAGTAGTATGACCGCAAAATGGGCGAGTGCAATGCAATTGCAAATGTTGCAAGAGTGCCACCCCCTTTGTTGCAAAGCACCCCCATAGTGCCAACCCCAACCCCTTGTTGCAGGGCACCCGATAGTGCCACCCCCACCCCTTTGTTACAAGGCACCCCCAAAAGGGGTAGCAACAAGGTTTATGCAACTTGGAGGCGGAGTTATCCCCCAAGCTGCAATGAACCCCCCTGGGGGGGAATGCAACTTGGAGTTATTCCCCAAGCTGCAATGAACCCCCAAAGGGTTATACCTAACCTAAGAGAAAGGAGAGAGGAGGTGTTCGCCCAGCAGCTGCCAGGTGCATATGAAGACTTCAGCTGAGCGGCCGTTGTCTTACAGGCCCCCTAATCAGCCAGTTGGTTAATCAGCAGGTGCCTCCTGGAATCATCAGCCAGTGCCCCGGGCACCATCAGCCAGTTGACAAAGTGTACACACCCACAGAGTGTACATACCCATTACGTTTATGTGCGTCGCGCGTTAAACTTTAAAGTGGGGTCGAGAACTGGTGCGACCTTCCACGGTTGCTACCCAGGAAGCCCTAATAAAAAAAAATAAAAAATAAAAAAATTGGGTTCGAGACCCGACGCGGCGTTCCACGGTTGCTACCCAGGGTGCCCTAATGATCAGAAAAAAAATAGGTTCGAGACGACGCGGCCTTCCACGGTTGCTACCCAGGGTGCGCTAATGATCAGAGAAAAGAAAAAAGGAAATAAAAATTGGGCTTGAGACCCGGCGCGGTTGATAGTCAGCTTGACTTAATGATCCATGTAAAACTCTAAGGTGGAGTGTAAACATCTTTCAACGGATCGTAGGGGCAGGCCCCCGTTATTGCAACACTCATCAGCGTTAAACTGTAAGGTGGAGGCGGGTTCGATACTCGGCGCTGCTGATAGCCAGGGGGACCTAATGATCCGTAGGTCTAAGGTGGGGCGTAAAACTTCGAACAATTCGGACGGAGGAAAAAATGCAGGACCCCGTTATAGCAACACTCGATGGACCCCGTTATAGCAACACTCGATCATGATGTTCATTTCTCTCTCTCATATATATACACTTCTCCGTTTTAAAGTAGGCCTAAGGTGGAGTGTAAATCTTCGAACAATTCGTACGGAAGGCAAAGGCGAGCCTATATATGCAAATTTCCGGAAAAAAGTTCATCTAAAAATTTGTGTAAGCACTTCCCCGTTATTGCAACACTCGATCATGATGTTTATTTCTCTCTCTCACCACCATTTGGCGTATCTGGTTGAGTTGCCAGTTTGTACTATTTATTTAATTAAAGCATATATTCTGACATAATCCGCTTTAGAAACCAACAATTGATATAATTAAATACCGTGTACAAACAAAAAGGAATAAATAAAACCCCAATACATCATTTTGTTTATTTAAGCGAATTAATGTAAATAAATGTAATAAATATAGAAAATAATGTAATAAATATAGATAATTAAAAACGTAGAAAATAAACAGCCAAAGAAAAATAATGATAATGCCAAAACTAAGAACTTGGTAAATAATAAGAAAGAAAGCAGAAGCGTAGAAAATATCGTATGCAAATACTACGCGAAAGGAAACTGCAGATATCGGGATGGGCAACGCATATATGCACATCCCACATTATGCAAAATGCATTACACAAGTGGATATTGCAAGTTTGATAAGAAATGCATGTTCCACCATCTTACGGTCTGCAACACTTATGAAAGATATGGGAGTTGCAAATACGAAAAAAAATGACGATACCACCACCTTCAAAGGAACGCACCGAGGGAACAGAAAAAACGAACATCAAAGAAGAGTGGAAATTTTTTAGACGCAGCCAACACATTTCAGCTGCTAAATACTCTCCACCAATTACAAAACCAGCTGACAAATATAAATATAGAAATCCGAGAGCCGGACAGAAGGTACGAACAAAGACACTTCATGCGTTATCGGGACAACAGGTACCGACAAAGATAAAAAGAGGTAAATTCTCGGAGGACCACAAGGCAACGAAACCGGCACCCCCATCGGAAAACAAAGCGGAACCACCTGTATGCGAAAAAGAAAGAGAAAAAATAAAAATAATCATACCCAACATACAGGGCCTTAAATCAAACCAGTCCACGAACAAAGTTGCATACCTGAAAGGACTCATGCAAGAAGCCGGAGCAGACTTTGCATGCCTCACGGAAACTCATCTAAAGGACTGCCAGGCGAACTGTGAAAATTGTGAGTCCTGTATTGACAAAAAAGAAATACAAATTGACAACTATAACATCCTCCGAGCAGACAGAACAGTGAGACGTAAAGGAGGATGTGCTATTTACACACGCGAAAGGCACATAGCAGAAATGGTTATAAGTACCTCAAACAACTACGTAGAATGTGTAGCAGCAAAAATTGAAAAATTAAATATGGTACTAATTGTAATGTACAGACCCCCAAACACGCCAACCTCAAAATTTTCAGATTCCATTACAGAGGTAAGAAACTTAGTAAAAGATCTACACTCTCCAACCCCAAATATTTTTCCCTGTGGTGATTTTAATTTTCCATTCATGAAATATAAAAGGATAGGAAAAAATATATGTATCCACCAGGACAAGGGGGGCACACGAGAAGACCAGGAGCAGGTAAAAATGCTACTAGCTTTAGCTGATGAATTTATGTTAACGCAAGAAATAACAGAAAACACAAGAAAAAACAACTGCCTAGATTTGGTATTCACAAACAACAGTAATCTAATAGATATTGTAGAAATATCCCCAACTATGATATCAGACCACAATATCATTGAAATAACAACTAATATAAAGGCAACAGGAAAGGAAAGAACACGCACAACAGAACGAAGCAAATTCGAAATTTTTTATTTTCACTCCAAAGCTCCAAGACAACGGAAGAGATGCTAATGACGTTAGAGGAGAAGACGTTAGAAATTGTGGAAAAAACATGTCCTAAAAATACAACAAAGAGGAAAGAGAAGCAGGTTCGAAAGACAAAAGAGGGCATTGTTCCGAAAGAGAAAAAGAGTGACTGCAAAATTAAGTAATTGTAAAGATAACAACATCAGAAAAATATTAAATGATAAACTACAAAGTATCGATGTCGTCATACAGGAACAAATCGAGAAGCATACAGAAAAAGAAGAAGATGACGCTATAGAAACGATAAAGGTTAACTCAAAGTACTTCTATAATTTCGCAAAAAGAAAGTCGATAAACCAAGCGACTATCGGACCTTTAAAAAATGAGAACAGTGATTTATCTGATGATCTAACAGAAGTATCTGAAATATTAAAAGCTCAGTATGAATCATCTTTCAGTATCCCAAAAACTGACAAATTGATTTGCGATAGAAACGCGTTCTTTGAAGAAGAACCACAAGGGGAAAGTATAACTTATTTCGACTTTACGACGGATGATATTACACAAGCCATAGGGAAACTAAAAACACACTCAGCGGCAGGACAGGATAAATGGAATGCCACACTGATCAAAAACTGCAAGAATGCAATCGCTGAGCCCCTATACTGGATATGGAGACGATTATTAGACACGGGAGAAATACCGGGCATCCTGAAGAGCGCGAACATAGTCCCAATATATAAAGGAGGAGATCGATCCCAGGCCAAAAACTATAGGCCAGTGTCGCTTACATCTCATCTCACTAAAATATTTGAAAGAATAGTTAGACAGAAAATCTATGACTTTTTGGAAACTCAGAAAAAATTCAATGATAACCAACACGGGTTTCGATCAGGCAGATCATGCCTATTCACAACTAATGGAACACTACAACAACATTATTGATTCACTTGAAAGTAATGAAAACTATGATGTACTATACACAGACTTTGCTAAAGCGTTCGACAAGTGTGACCACGGAATCATAATACATAAACTGAAATATATGGGAATAACAGGAAAAGTAGGGAAATGGATATATAATTTCCTTATTGAGCGGAGGCAAGTCATTACAGTACAAGGAGTATCTTCATCAGAATCAGAGGTCCTCAGCTCAGTACCACAAGGAACAGTATTAGCTCCACTACTCTTCATAATCATGCTAACTGACATGGATGAGGACGTTACCAGAGACAGCACAGTAACATCCTTTGCGGATGGCACAAAAATCAGTAGAAAAATAAGAAACCCAGAAGACATAGGATCTCTACAAACCGACATAAACAAAATCTACAAGTGGACTGAAGACAACAATATGAAGTTTAACACCGAGAAATTTCAGCTATTACGGTACGGAAAAAGAGAAGACCTAAAGTGCATGGAATATTATACCCCAAATGGACAGGAAATTCAGAGAAATTCCAGAACAAAAGATTTAGGGGTTGTAATGACAGATGATGCGAAATTTGAAACACAAAATAAGATAGCAGTAAACAGAGCAAAGAGAATAACGGGTCAGATATTGAGAACCTTTAAACGAAGGGATAGGAATGTAATGATTCCTCTACTGAAAACCCTGATCATACCCAAATAAATTCGAATACTGCTCGGTCCTAAGCTCCCCATATAAAAAAGAAGACATTAGACAGAAGGAGGGGATCCAAAGAAGCTTCACAGCCAAGATCAATGGGTGCAAAGAACTAAATTACTGGGAAAGGTTACGAGAACTAGACCTATATTCACTGGAAAGGAGAAGAGAGAGATACACCATTATTTACACTTGGAAAATAATGGAGAAACTAGTCCCTAATCTTACTCTGAATCCCATAACTCCCCAAACAACGATGGAAAGTAGAAGCGGTAGACTGTGTCGTATTCCCAAATTGAAGGCGAGACAGGGAACATCCTTATCCCTGAAAGAAAAGTTTTGTAGTGAGAGGACCAAAACTGTTTAATCAGTTGCCCAAAGACCTAAGAAACACGAAGGAGTTGCAGTGGAAATCTTCAAAAAAGACTAGACGCCTGGCTCAGAACAATCCCCGATGAGCCTGGCGTACCTGGTTATGTGAGGTGGAGAGCGCAAGAATCCAACTCACTACTTCACCAGGCCAACTCGAGAGGAGGGGCGACAAGCTTGACCTTCGCGAAATGAGAAATCATCGCGCGGAACCTTTGTAAGGTTGTAAGGTTATATTAAACGATTAAATATATTGAAAATAATATATAATTCTATACTAGCCATTTGGTATAATTAAATAATAATAATTTCGCATCAATTAAATTTCCAAAAATAATTTCACGGCAATTAAAACACTTCACTTGCTTAATAATAACGTTTATAAATTTCCAAAAAATAATTTCACAGCAATTAAATTTCCAAAAAATAATTTCACGGCAATTAAAACACTCCAGAATCCAAGCTTCCATGTAATTTATCCACTTCAGTTCAATTAATTTCAATATCCTTGCTTAATAATTTCACATCAATTAAATTTCCAGAAAATATTTTCACATCAATTAAATTTCCAAAAATTAATTTCACGACAATTAAAACACTTCAGAGTCCATGCTTCAATTATATGAAGTACTTATTTCGAGGCATCCCGAATCTATTTGAATGTTTATTTATTCCAGTAACAACGCGAAAAGGAAATAACTCGAATTCCGACTCAGATAAATTTTGAGTCAGAGCGGTTTAAAAAAAAAAAAAAAAATTCCCGCGAAAACGCTCGCTGAGGCGAAATTTGATGACCGCCACCTTGAAAGACTGCTACAGTGACTTGATAAGGAATTGAGTTTGCATGCAAATGCCACCTAAATGTAGTAATTAAGCCCTTCTCATGTTGCTTTTCATACTATTTTCTCTATGTTTATTCCATTTCTCTCTATCCTTCATCATTCTATTTACACACGCTTAACTGTACTTTATAAATACGTGGCCGAGTGGTAACCGTTATAATTTGAAACGGGCATGGGCGGAATAATATACAACCGTTTAACATTCTAATAACTTAATTTATACCAAAAGCACTTTTAGATAAAACGAGGGGCAGTAACGTAGTAGGGTGTGTCGAATTTTTCAACTTTCAAATTCCAAATATGAGGGGTGCTAAAAAGTTGCAGCATGACTTAGGAATTCTAAAGATATTTTTGTTAATTTAATATAATTTAGTTTTGCTTGGTAAGAAGCTACATAAAAATAGTGACTTTTTTGACTTTTTTGTGGAATTATATAATAATTATTATATTAATAATTATATATGCTGTATATATAATGCACTGCTGTTTTTGCTTATTTCACAGGTTGAAACATATTCATCAGTGTGCTGAAGATTACTTGTCCGTCAGTGCTACCATCCTAACCAGTGGGAATTGACCTACAATGGCTTCTAAAAGGAGGGCAAGACTGGGGACATTCACACATATGAGCAACCTAATTGGAACTGGTAGAGAGCTGTTGCCCTCTGAACTCCCAACTCTGCGAGACGTTCTGAAATATGGGCTACTGCTAAGAGAACAAAGTGGTGAGGATGTGAGAAACAACCCAGCATCCAGTCTTGAAAAGGACATTTACCCTAAAGTGCTTGAAAAGTGGGAACGAGCAAACAGTTCTTTTGTAGCCCCCGTTGTAAATTCACGAGTCACAATCTTAAACAAGATCCAAGAGAGCTGGGAGCAGGCCAGAAACATATCTCTTGGGAGAGGAAAGCTACATGTCAAAGAGGCTTTCATTGCAAAACTTGACAAGCTTTTTGACATCCTCAGTTGCAAATGTAAAATTGTTCTCTGCTCTGAATTTGGCTGCCTGGCAGATGCTGGTTGCAAAAACGAAACTCACATTAACTGTACATGCCCTAGGGAGATGAAGATCCCTGTGAAGGAACTTGCTTTCATTAAAGGTCAGAGAGACAAGTCTGGTTCTATTGGACCACATCAGATTGGCTTGCCAGATCAACCTGAGCACAACAGACAAGTTAAAAAGCAGAAGTGGCAAGAAGACGAAAGAAGAAGGCTTGCTGAATATAAGCAGACAAGTAAGCAGGATGTTTCAATGCCATCAAATGAAATAATTTTCTCTGATGATGAAAATGAAGAACAAATAGCTGATGCTCAAGATGGAAAGGATGGAAGTTATGAAGTGACATTAGAAATACCAAGCACGTCTTCAACTTCCAATAAAAAGCCAGAGTACAACACATTAGAAATACCTAATGTTGCTACGCATAGCATCAGATATGGTGTTGGCCTGCGTGCAACAGCTGCCATCACCACTGCTGCCTTTATGGATGCTGGCTTGATCACTGAAGAAGAAAAGAGACTTGTAGTTGATCACAATAAAGTCAAGAGGGCCCAAGAAAAAGTTATGAGATCCCTGGATCAGGAATTTGATGATCTTTGTAAGAAGGGTGAAATTGACTGCATCTTCTTTGACGGCCGTCAAGATACAACTAAAGTTATGCTGAAAGCAGACAATTCAGATCGTCAGTTCCCCAGCATCATCAAAGAAGAGCATTATTCTGTGTGCAGTGAGCCAGGTGGAAGATATCTCTACCACTTCACTCCTGAGAAAGGCTCAACGAGAAAAAAACCTGCTGAAGTTATTGCTGATAATCTTGTAGATTTCATGAAGAAGAAGGGCATTGATAAAAGCCTGCAGGTCATTGGAGGTGATTCTACAAATGTTAACACTGGCTGGGAGGGTGGTTCCATGCATTGGGTAGAGGTCAAGCTTTGCCGTAAGCTGATCTGGTTGGTTTGTGCCCTCCACACTAACGAGTTACCCCTACGACACTTGATCACAGCACTGGATGGGAAGACCTTGTCTAACAACAAGTGGACAGGTAACATTGGCAAGATGCTAGACACTGCAACCGAACTTGAAATTGATCCTTCATTCACCAAACTCTCAATTGGAGAGCCTCTTACTTCACTGAGTGACAATGTCGTAAAGGATCTCTCTACTGATCAAGCGTACGGGTATAGGATCACACAGGCCATAAGGACAGGAGAACTTCCCACAGATCTGGCCCTTCTTGAAATTGGTCCAGTGAGCCATTCAAGGTGGTTGACAACAGCAAACAGGCTTTGTCGCATATGGGTTTCAAAACATGGCCTTAAAGGCAAAACCCTCAACAACTTAAGACTGATAGTGGAATACATTGTTGGTGTGTACTACCCCTGTTGGTTCAACATCAAAGTAAAACACTCTTGGGTGGAAGGCCCACGCCACATCTTGTTTCAACCGCGGCTAGTTAGGCTGCAAAAGAAGGCTGTAGTGGATGCTGTTTTGCCAACCATCAAGCGTTCAGCATGGTATGCATTCAGCGAAATAATAATCCAGACACTCTTGTGCTCAGATGACAGTGAGGAGAGGAGAGCTGGTGTCCAAAAGATTGTTGACATGAGGGGTGGAGATGATGACACACTTGGAGATCTTTCTGTACGTCCCAAGAAGACATCTTCCATCAACCCCAGTGCTTCTTCCGTGTTGGAGCTGACAGACTGGTCTGACGGGGTATTTGAACCTCCTTTGATATGTAAACTGACTACAGCGGAAGTAAAGAAGTTCTTTGACAAGCCTATGCAAGTTCCACAGTGCCCTGTCATGCTCAGTCAATAGAGAGGTGTGTGAAACAAGTCACAGAGGCAGCAGGCAGGGTGTATACACATGAGAAAAGTGAGGGCTATATCAGAGGCCAAGAAGCAAGTCGGCGGCTGATGTCCAAGAACGAATCAAAGCAAGACTTGATGAAACTTGTTTAAATATTTTTTTTACTGATGTCATTACTTTCTAATGTTGTTTTATGATTGCAAGGATATGTTTTATGATTACTAGGATATGTTTTATGCAGAGAAACTAAAATTTTTATAGCATTACCTGACATTTTGAGAAGCTAAAATTAATAAATGTTATTTTCCGAGAGCAATTTATGTGCTTTTTAATCAAACGTAGATTTACCAAGCTAAGTGTTGAGCAATCACAAAAATAATAGCAGATTTGAATTCTTCACATCCAAAAACATATTTTTAAAACCCCTCAGTGAAGGAATTGGCAAAAATTAATTTTCACCTCCCAAATTGACACACCCTAGTAACGTAGCACTATTTTAAATTTACAACGACACACACAAATCACCTTCTCAGCTCCACGACTTCTTAGTTCCAAGGCCGACCGATGACTGAAAGGGTATTTCTACCCAAACAAACGTTTTCACGAGGTAAACACAATGGGGCTAATTCTGCGTATTGTTAAAAGCGTAGAAACTTGGAACCTATCCATCAATAAAGAATTATGAATTGCTTCGATAATATATATATATAGAGAGAGAGAGAGATACATACATATATATATATATACATATATATGTTAAACACAGACCGTGCATGGAACAAGGAACTCTTCTGGGAAATTACATCCACTATAGTTCGAATAAGTAATGATAAATGACAAATACTATAGTTTTTTCTTTTTCATGATGGAAAGCCCAGCGTGAGCACCGGGTTACTCGCAAAGAGGCCCCAAAATATAGCTTCCCTCACCAGCTATCTGCAAAGCAGATAGGAACCAGCTTTGGGACAGGATCCTATCTGCTTTGCAGATAGCTGGTGAAGGAAGATATATTTTGGGGCCTCTTTGCGAGTAACCCGGTGCACACGTTGGGCTTTCCATCATGAAAAAGAAAAAACTATAGTATTTGTCATTTATCATTACTTATTCGAACTATAGTGGATGTAATTTCCCAGAAGATTTCCTTGTTCCATGCACGGTCTGTGTTTAACATATAAGTTTCTCAGGGGAACATTCTGAGTTTGTGTGTGTGTGTATATATATATATATATATATATATATATATATATATATATATATATGTATATATATATATATATTTATACATATATATATAAGATCTACTAAGTTATATATTTTGGGGGTAAAAATACAAAAATTAACTTGTTGAAGTGAATGAACATTTTTGCGGGAATTCGGCCATTTTCCCGAAACGGAAAACTACCTATACGAAAACCGTCGACGGAAGATCACCGAAATGAAAACCGTCTAAACCTAATTTAAACTCATTCTTAGCCTAGTCTAGCTTAGCCCAGTTACGCCTAACTTAACTCAGTTAAATATAACCTCATACGAGTAAATTTAGCCTAATAAAAAATTATGTCGCTGAAATGAATGAACATTTTTGTGGGAATTCCGTCATTTTGCCGAAACAGAAAATAATCATAATGATACCGTCGATCGAAACGTAAAACCCTCGAAATGAATACCGCCGAAACCTAATTACTTAACCTAATCTAGCTTAACCCATTTACGCCTAACTTAACTCAGTTAAATATAACCTCATACGAGTAAATTTAACCTAATTACCTCTATCATAAACGTAGTATTCGGACGTTTTAAGTTAGGCGAGATTAAGGTTTGATAATTATCAGTTCCGCGAAAAAACAACTTTCCTGTAAAGATACCCTTTGAACGAAATACTAAAACATATTTTCCTACCTTTCATATATACAGTTTTAAGAGAATCAGATGTTTTCTATTTGAACGAAAGCAGCTTTTAACAGATATAAAGTTTCCCTTATTAAACAGCTTGAATCAAACATGATATTTTCCTATCTTCCATAGTTTTAATAGTCATATGTTCCCAAAACCTTTCATTTCTCTTAATGTGGATCAATCTCTTTCTTTTAATATCGCTCAATTTTTTCGTTTCTCTGAGTATCGTTTATTCCTCAATTTCGTTCAATTTCTCGTTTCTCTTAACATCGATCATTTGGTAATATTTTTCAACCCCTTTCTCGTAATATTATACATATTAATAAAATATATTTCGTAATAAACTCCTTTCTCGTAACATTATTAAATACTTGTTTCATCTTAGTAAAGTTTACCTAAGTAAATAACGTTTTCTTTACAGAAAAAATCGAATTTAATGCTTAACTTATCCGTTATTCTCCTTTATAGTGCATATCAAATTTCCAGCCTGGAATTGTTTTGCGAATAATAAAAAGTTTAATTTTAAATATTTGTTTAATTAAACATTTTTATTTATTTATTTATTTTAATTATTTTTATTATTATTAATATATATATATATTTTTTATAACCCAACCCGAGGGTAAGGCAAGCCAGCCTTGTTCTCGGCCGGTCCCAAGTCCGGATAAATGGGGAGGGATGGCGTCAGGAAAGGCATCCGGCCATAAAAACCCAGCCAAAACCACAATGGTGAGTCTTCAACACGAAAATGCGATGACGGCTAGGGCGTACCCCGTAGGCGACGTACAGAGACCTCGCCCGACCTCTGTGGTGAGGCGAGGGCTACCGCACCAAGAGCGGGTGCGGCTAACGAAGCGAGCTCGGGTGGACCTGAGAATTGCGACGCTGAATGTTGGAAGCATGACTGGCAGAGGAAGAGAGATTGTGGAGTTGATGAAGAAGAGGAGAGTTGGGGTGTTGTGTACAAGAAACACGCTGGAAGGGGAACAAAGCAAGAGAACTCTGAGGGATATAAATTGTTCTACAGTGGGGCGTTGGTTGAGGGAAGGAATGGTGTGGGTATTGTATTGGCGAAGGAATTGAAGGATAGCATAGTGGAAGTAAAGCGAAGAGGAGATAGACTGGTGACTTTGAGAATGAATTATGGGGAACATGTACTCAATATAATCAGTGCATACGCGCCCCAAAGTGGATGTCCGGACGACGTTAAAGAAGCATTCTGGAGGTTATTGGAGGAAGAAATGGAGAGTAGTGCCGAGGACGAACGAGTGGTGTTGGGCGGGGATATGAATGGACACGTTGGTGATCATAACGATGGAGTGGTCAGAGTGCACGGTGGTCATGGCTATGGAGAGGCAAACGTGGACGGTGAGAGAGTATTGGATATGGCTGTATCGTTTGATCTAGCGATTGTAAATACGTTTTTCAGAAAGAGGGAGGAGCATGTTATTACGTACAAGAGTGGAGGCAGAACATCGCAAATTGATTTCATACTGTATAGGAGGGCGCAATTGGCCGAGAGTGAGGGACTGCAAAGTTATTCCAGGAGACCATGTGACGCCACAACACCGGTTGGTAGTCATGGATGTGATGTTGAAAAGAGGAGGAAGAAAGACCCGAGGAACAACAGTGAGGAGAATTAGGTGGTACAAACTGAGAGAGGAGGGGAAGAAACGGGAATTTAGAGAGAGAGGTGTTGAGTGCAATCCATGTTGATGAACAGAATGTACAGGATTGGTGGGTACATAATGCGAATGTCATGAGAACGGCAGGTAGAGACATATTGGGGGAAACATCAGGTAAAGTGTGGGAAGATAAGGAAGGATGGTGGTGGAGTGATGAGATCCAAAGAGCACTACGAAGTAAGAGAGAAACTAAGAAGTTATGGGAAGAATCGAGGAGTGAAGAGTGTAAGGTGGTATATAAAGAAGCAAAGAAACAGGCAAAGAGAGCAGTGGCGAGAGCAAAGGCGGAGGCATATCGGCAGATGTATGAGGATTTAGAGGATCGTGAAGGACAAAAGAAGATATACAGATTGGCTAAGAGCAGAAATAGAGCGACAAAAGACTTTACACAGGTAAAACAAATTAAGGGAAGGGAGGGGGCGGTGCTGCAAAGAGATGAAGAGATAAAGGATAGATGGAAGAAATATTTTGAGGAATTATTAAATAAAGAAAACCCAAGATCTTTCTATGAGGATGGATTACCAAATGTAGCTATGACAGAACAAGTGGGGAGGATGGAAGTGAGTCGTGCTCTGAATAGGATGAAAAATAACAAAGCGACTGGCCCTGACGAGATACCAGCCGAGGCATGGAAGGCACTGGGAGATGAGGGGGTGGATCTGGTGTGGGATCTAATGCAGAACTTGTTTGACCAGGAGGTGATTCCGGATGAGTGGCGGACCAGCATCATAGTGCCTATATTCAAAGAGAAGGGAGATGTACAAGATTGCACGAATTATAGAGGGATCAAGCTAATATCACATACAATGAAGATGTGGGAGCGAATAGTGGAGAGTAGGTTGAGAGACGAAGCGGAAGTGTCAGTGGAACAGTTTGGATTTATGCCGGAAGGAGAACGACAGATGCAGTTTTTGCATTGAAACAGTTGGCAGAGAGGTACAGAGAGGGGCAGAAGGCGTTGCACATGGTTTTTATTGACTTGGAGAAGGCATATGATAGGATACCACGGCAGGAAGTTTGGAGATGCTTGAGGGAAAAGATGGTACCGGAGAAGTATGTTAAACTGATCAAGGGGATGTACAGGGGAGTAACAACTAAGGTGAGGAGTAGCGTGGGTGTGTCAGAGAGCTTTGGGGTGGAAGTTGGTCTGCACCAAGGATCAGCTTTGAGCCCCTTCCTTTTCAATGTGGTATTCGATGTGCTGACGGACAGGATTAGAGGGGAGGCGCCGTGGTGCATGATGTATGCAGACGATGTTGTGTTCAGTGGGGAGACGAAAGAGGAGGTGGAGCAGCAGTTGGAAAATTGGAGAGAGGCGTTGGAAAGTAGGGGGATGAGAATTATCCGAAAGAAGACCGAATATATGAGATGTGATGTGCAGCAGGACCGAGGAGGGGAAGTGACTGAGTGGAGAGCGTAAGACGGTGGAGTATTTTAAATACTTGGGGTCAACAGTGGATGTAGAGGGGGGAGCAGAGAGAGAGATAAACTGTAGAATACAGTCGGGGTGGAAGAACTGGAGAGACGTATCAGGGGTGCTCTGTGATAAGAGGGTCCCAGTGAAACTGAAGGGAAAGGTATTCAAAACAGTGGTGAGGCCGGCAATGTTGTATGGAATGGAGACTGTGCCAATGAAGAAGAGCAATGAAAGAAAAATCGATGTGGCTGAAATGAAGATGTTGAGATGGATGTGTGGAGTGACGAGGAGGGATAGGGTCAGAAATGAGCATATAAGAGGAACAGTGAAGGTGGCGGAAGCATCAAAGAAGGTGCAGGAGGCCAGGCTTAGGTGGTATGGACACGTCAGGAGAAGAGAGGAGGAGTATGTGGGGCGCAGAGTGCTGGAGATGGAGTTGCCGGGACGGAGAAGAAGAGGAAGACCGAAGACGAGATGGAGGGACTGTGTGGTGGCGGACATCAGGGAGAAGGACTTGGAGGAGGACGCGGTATACGACAGAGGAGAGTGGAGAAGACGAACCAAAAACAGCGACCCATGTAAAGATGGGATAATAAGCTGCGGAAGATATATATATTTTTTATATTTTGGGGTAAAATACAAAAAATTAACTTCTGACCTTTTAAACTAGGTTACATTAAATTTTGATATTTTTCAGTTCCGAGAAAAAATTAATTTCCTTTTCTCTACTTTTGTGCCCTTATATATATATATTATATATATATATATATATATATATATATAATATATATATATATATATATATATATATAGTACAGTATATACATAATATACGTAAAGGGTGATCCAGAGAAATGGGACCCAAAAGAAACCCCTGTAACTCTTAAAGTATAAGTCCTTTTATAAAATCATACGCATCATTCGAAAGAGGATAGTTACAAGTTTGTACAGGATTGTATAGGTTTTGACAATACAAGACAAGATAAGATACAAAACAAAATAAAAGCATGGCAGTTTTGCGTCAAACGTTTCCAGGCGAGTTAATCTCAAGATTTGGAGACGTTGAATGGCCCGCAAGGTCTCCGGATTTTTCTCCCATAGATTATTATCTCTGGGGATATTTAAAGAGTAGGGTCTACAGAAATAACCCAACGACCTTGTAAGAATTGAAGGCCGCCATCACAAATGAGATACAGGCCATACCACCGCACACTCTTGCAAAAGTGATGCAGAACTTACAAGCGAGAACACTGGAATGCTTGGCAACTAATGGAGCACATTTGAAAGGAGTCATTTTAAAAAAATAAATATTTCATAATAAACTTGTAACTCTACTCTTTCGAATGATATATAGTTTTTATGAAAGGAATTAAATATTAAGAATATTTGGCTTTTTTTTATGGGTCCCATTTATCTGGATCACCCTTTATATATATATATATATATATATATATATATATATATATAAATAAAATGATGGGACTGTTTAACTTCCTCCACAACATCTAAGTATGACGGAGGGTACCTAGAGCTTTACATGGGGTCCGAAATATAAGGAGCAGCACTCAACATTTGTAATATTTTGTAAATGGCCCACTTAGGAGTGTGATGTGTTAGAAATGGCTTCTGTAGAAAAATTCAGGTTCACGAGACTATCCACATGTATTATATCTGGACCTACAGGATGTGGTAAAACTGTGTTTATGCTTAAAATCATTAAAGAAAAGGGAGAGATGTTCTCAAAATTTGTGCATAAAGTTATATGGTGCTATTCGACGTATCAATCAGTGTTCAACGAGTACCAAGAGGAAATCTTGTTCCACAAGGGGTCTATGACGTTAATTCGTTAAAGGGAAATGAACATACAGTCATTGTAATTGACGATCTCATGTTGGAGATGGATAAAACGTTTGCCGAGACATTTACAGTATTCTCCCACCACCTTAACATAAGCGTGTTCTTCATCAATCAGAATCTATTTTTCAAAAATAGATACATGCGCGATGTGTCGCTAAATACACAATATCTAGTCTTATTCGCGCAACGTAGAGATGTATCACAAATTGGGGTATTAGCCAATCAAATGTTCCCGAATCAGCGTAAGGAGTTTTTGGAGGTTTATAAAGAGGCCACAAACCAGCGTTATGGATATTTGCTTTGTGACCTTCACCCGCGAAACACGTTTAGGGTGCTTCTAAGAACGAATATATTCCCAAGCGACCTGAAACGGTGTATATTCCAGAATGACAAATAGGCAAAGAAATACCGTGAATTAATAAAAATCTATCAACGATTGCCCCGGACTGCAACAGATGTTTGTTAAAAATATCGACTCTGACTTTTTAAAATGCATCTGTGAAATCTGTCTTAATGTTATAAAATGTAATGTGCCAATGAAACCCTCTCAGAAGACTCGCTTACGTCGTTACAAGAACATAATACGAGCGCTCGCTCATAAAAGTCAAACTGTGGGTAAGAAAAAGCGCATTATTGTACAAAGAGGAGGATCATTCCTGCCCATCTTATTTTCAGTTTTGGGTCCTTTACTGACTAGATTAATATAATGAAGAAGGTGGTTGTGATTCCGCACGAGGTGTATGCTTCATTGCAAAGTTCAAAGACTCCAGACACGGCTCTAGAACCCCGTAAAAGTAGGCTTAAAAGAATGGAAAACGAGTTGCTAGCCCTATTAAACAGTGAAAAGTCACCTGATGAGAAAAGGATCTTGTACCAAGAGGCTTTGCAGAAATTTCTTCATGAGTACGAGATTATAAGCATCCGACAGAGCTCCCCGTGGTTATTAGGCACAGCGCGAGTAGTGCTGAGCATAGCGACACAGGACCTGGCCCGACGATGGCCAACCAAAGAACAACGGAACACAACACATCGAACATGTGCTAAAAAACAGCCTCCCACATACATTGAGGAATAAAGGTTAAGTCTTTATAATCTATTGAGTGAGGACCCCATCATACAGTGGACCGATACAGGCGAGGTCATTGTTGAAGGAACAAGGGTACAAGGATCCAATATCGTTGATATTGTTCATGATCTGGTGAGAAAGTGGGACAGACCCTCGCCAACAGGATGGAAGCATATTAAAGCAAGACTACAACAAATAAATGTCCCCAAAACATTGATAGGTAATCTGAATAGGTTAAAAGACTTGGATCAAGTCTCGCATGTGTCACAACTGAGTACGCCATCGCCCCAGCAGAGCAGCGTCTCTGAAGAGGAGAAAGAAGAGAACAAACGGCCAGCCTTATCCACGTGCCTCTAAAATACGCAAATGGCTAACATATTAAGTAAACGCTATTATGACATTTCTAACCCCGCCTCCTATGGTGGCGTTAATAGACTGTACAGAGGTGTTTACGGTGTAAGGAAAAAAGATGTTGAGAGATTTTTGCGGGAACAGGATGCTTATACACTTCATAAACCGGTGAGAAAAAGGTTTAAAACGGCCAAGACAACAGCTGCTTCGATTGACTCTATTTGGCAGGCGGATTTAACAGACATGCAAAGATATTCAGTGTATAACGATGGTTACCGCTACATCCTATTCATAATAGATGTATTCTCTAGATATCTGTGGCTAATTCCCCTGAAAAATAAATCGCCTGAAACAGTTGCTAAAGCGACCAAAACGTTGATGTTGAAAGAAAACAGGATTCCTGGCTATTTTTGTACGGATATGGGGAAAGAATTTATAGGACGCGCTTTTCAGAACATGCTCAGAGTTTAATATCAGTTAACACTACCAATTCTATACATAAGGCTTCTTTAGCTGAAAGAGTTCAACGTACCATAAAGGAACGCATGCACTATTTTACACATAAAAACACATACAGATATATAAACGTTCTCGGTCATTGGCTTCATCCTACAACCGTTCACACCATCGTACGATTGGCAACGCCTAACGAGTTTTAGAAAGAGGTACGCGTCCAGAGGTGAGAAGAGATGGAACACCACCACCACACTCTGCGCGTTTCAAAATCAATGATTATGTAAGGCTGTCGCGTTCGGGAAATAAATTCGCGAAGGGATTTGAGCAAGGATGGACACGTGAGATTTTTAAAGTTAGGGCTATGAGACCTAAAGGTGAGATAATGATGTATTACGTTGAAGATTTGAATGGGGAAGAAATCGCAGGAGGCTTTTACCGCGAGGAGTTGCAGAAAGTGGCATTTAATTTAGGAAAAAATGTGTTTAAAAAGAAAATTATAGGAAGCAAAGGTTCAGGAAAGAGAAAAATGTACCTGGTGAAATGGCTAGGGTACCCAGAAAGCTTCAACACCTATATAAAAGCTGATGCAATAATGAAGCTTAAATAGTATGCAACATGGCTCCTAACCATTTCTACGTCACACTCCCGTCCTCCTCCCTGTCTGTACACCCTAACAACACCCTCGCCAACTTTGTGACAGAACTCCACGGGCCCATTGAATTGGAGCGTGATTCGTATGAGGTGGGGTTATGTGAACTCCAGTTAGCCACCAAATTTTTAACTCTTGAAAATGAACAAATCATATTTCTGATCATTAGAAGATTCGATGAGTGCGAAAAATTAGGCATAACCTTAGACAATACTATGCGTTCAGTCCTGTTCGGTGAGGAACGGTACTATAGCACAAATGTATCGCTAGGAATCGGGCATTATGATACAGCCATGGACATTGTGACGGGGTTAAACAAGAGTCTTGAAAGGTCGCCTGACATACGATTTACTTTTTGAAGTCGTAAACATAGACACCTGCATGCACATTGAAGTTAAAGTCAACGCTTAGTAGAAATATTAAAGATAAAGAGCTGTTCACAATTGTGGCTGAGGGCCGATATAGCGCAGCTCTCCAAAGAGATACCTTTCACGAGGCACAGCATGACTTGTCCAGCTTAATGTATCAATGAAGATGGAGAAATTGGGTGAAAGCTCTCGCCCCAGACATGTGCTATATTTACAGCAATATCGTAGAGCACCAATTTGTTGGGGACACCCAGGCGCGCCTGCTGCGCATTGCACACATCCCCAACCATAGAGGGAAAAGTTTGAGCATTACATATGACAAGCCCCATTATGTGAATGTTGCGACTAATCTATTAACCAACATCTCGATATATATAAGAACGATTGAGGGAAAAAATTTCCCATTCGGTGATGGGAGCTTAACAGTGAAACTACACTTTCGTCGTTTATAATGACTCGAAGACCATTCACAGTCTACCGGGGTGAGTACCAGCGTGGGAGTGGACTTGGATCCATTTTTTCATCCATACTACGCACCGCTGTCCCACTGTTGAAGGGGCCAGGTACCTAGGGCGGAAGGCGTTACAAACAGGTTTTAACGCGGCAGAAGACATAATGGGTGGCACTAAGCCTAAAGAAGCTCTAAAAAACATTTAAAACGTACACGGGATGAAATCATCAAAGATGCAAAGAGAAAAATGCGTGGTGGCGGAAAGAAGAGATCTGCCAGGAAGAAGGGGTTACCATCACGTGGTGCTAAACGTAAAAGGAAATAAAAAAAGAAGTGCTCTAAGCGTATGAAACCTATGGCTGATCATTTTTTTAACTGATATAAGCTGAGGACACTACTCTCACGAATCATAGGTTGACTAATACTTGTCGAGGGAGGTGGCACTATTTCTGACTCGTCATGGCACGTTTCATCCATCCGTGTAGTTCACAATGCTGTAAATCGGAACTGTCCCTCTTTGATATGCCCCCACTCAGGTCTCTATTGAGCATAGCGACTTTATTACAATTAACCCATTAAACACAATTAGTTCACCCAGTGCCCCTATAGAATTCGTGATACCCAGCTCAGGCCCTTACTTTTTTGACCCGAGCTGCATGCACATGTACGCTAAACTGCGTATAGCCCATTCTGATGGAACGGACTGCGATGATAGTTACTCTGCCTACCCTGAAACCAACTTTTTACACTCCATATTCAGCCAGTGTGAAGTGTATTTAAACCAGGTTAACATCTCGGCAGGAACGGGGTACTACCACCTACGAGCCTATCTGGAAAATGTCCTCAACTTTTCAAAAGAAGCGAAGGACACCTTTTTAACCAGAGGGGTATTACCACACTAAAGATGAAAATGGGATAAAGGATAAATTTAAAAATTCTAAAAAAAAGATATATGAATGTTTTGGACGCCTGCATACAGACTTCACATTCCAGGAGAAGTTGCTTATGAACGGGGTGGATATGAAGTTGAAGCTTACCCGCACGATTCCTGAGATCTGCATAAATCTGGGGTCTGATCAAGAAGAAGGCGCGAAACCCGTTGTGATACACATCATGGAAACGTATTTGCGTATACGCCGAGTGAAATTAAGTTCTCCGAAACAAATAGAAATTGAGAAAGACTTAATACACGCCACAGTAAAATACCCAATTAATAGGGTACAGATCAAACTGTACACGGTGCCCGCCGGGTTGGCCTCGAACCATCTAGAAAACGTGGCCCTTGAAGTTCTACCTAAAAGGATATTAATTGGAATGCAGGACCACGCCTCGACGAATGGAAAATATAAAAAGAGTGCCTTTAAATTCGAGAATTTCGGCCTTAAAAATATTACTCTATACGTAAATGGCCTCGCTCTGGGAGGGACCATGATTACGGACTACTCATCAGACGCTGTGTTCCCGCTCTGCGCGAGAGCATATAGTAGTCTGGCTCATAATACAGGCGCCTGTGACGAACTTGGTTTTGGTGTAACGCAGAAAGAATTTGTCGAAGAATTTAACATTTATTCATTTGATATTACGCCTGACTTGTCTGCTGGCGCAGATACGCATTTAAGTCCACAGCAGAGTGGGAATATCTCAGTCAGGTTGGAATTTGCCAAGCCTATAGACGCGCCTATAAGTGTACTCGTGTACCTCGAATCACAGGTACTAATAGAAGTTGATCGTTTCAGGAACGTGGTCACAGACTTTCAGAATGGATGCGAATACACTCCAGTGAGCGATGAAAAGTGACTGTTTCACGCGCTCAAAATTTATCGGTGTGTTTGCGAAGAATGAAATATTGAAGTTGCCAAGTACTAGAAACTGGTACGGGATTATCGTTAACACCGACATTGTGAGGGGTAGGGGGATTCATTGGTTTGCAATCTATTTTAAAAATAGGGAAAGAATGTACTATTTTGATTCACTCGGTTTTCAGCCCCTGGAATGATTCGGTAATTGTACAGTTTATCGCGCAATTACATGTACCTGAGATTGTTTGGTCCCCATATCGTTTCCAAGGATATTATACTGAAACATGCAGATTGTATTACATTTTATTTCTCATGCACATGTCACGTGGGAAGGGATTTATGAATTTTTAAAAATTATTCGATTTGTGCTACAGAGGTGAATGATAAACGTGTATGCAAGTTCCGCTCGGCAAGTTCCGCACACCTTCCGCATCGAGTGCTTCACGAGGTGCTCAACTCCCACATGGCCCAGGTCAACAACATATGCACTGCCCAGGAGCCATCACTCGCCACCTTCAACCAGGTGACAAGAACGTCATGGCGGAGTACCTGACTGTCATGAAGCCCATCGCTACCAGCCTGAACAAGCTGCAGTCAGAGAAGGACGCCTACATGGGAGTACTCCTCCCTACCCTGCATGTGCTGAGGACCAAGCTGGAGGGTATGCTCAACACCAACCTGAAGTTTGCCAAGACGCTGTTGGAGTACATCCTGGACAACCCCCACAGCACAGCGGCGAAACCAAAGGGGTTGAAGTTCAGGTTCTCTGACTTGTTCAGTGTGATGGACCTGCTCATGGCCACCGCCGTTCACCCCAACTTCAAGCTGGGTGTGGTTCGCCACCTCAACGCCAGCAAATATGAGAGGGTGAGGTCCAAGCTGCTGGAGGAGCTAAAGGAGCAGATCACCAACGAGGCCTCAAGCGGCAGTGGAAGTGGTGATGACCAGGAGGATGAATTTCTCAAGGTGATTAAAATCATAAAATGAATTTTTATTTATTTAGATTTATTTTATAAAGGAGAGAAATTTATAAATTGTGCTTGAACATACTACATATTTTTTTCTATAATCGCTAGTATTAACGCTAGTTTTTAAGCCTTTTTCTGTATAGTACCCAATAAAAACATCAAGGATATAAATCATAATTATCATTATCATATGATATTAAATATATTATTACATTAATTATTCATATTATAATATTTTAATAATTTTACTTTAAAAATAGTATGACGCAAATTACATTGAATGTAAAGTGAGAAAGTTTTTAAAACTTGTCTTAAAGTTGTCTATATTTACAAATTCATTTTGTTACTTTTGCTAGTAATTGAGGACCCCAGCTGAGAAAGTCAGCCGCGCCCGCCTCACCATCAAGCTCGGGAAAGAACTGGATGCCTGGTGTGCTGAGAAGGAGAGCATGAGCAAAGTCCTGCAGCACGGCATGTTCCCCGCACTGCACCGCGCTGCCTGGGTGGGCCTGTTCCTCAAGTACAACACCTCCCTCCCCAGCTCTGCTGCTGTTGAGAGGGTGTTCTCCATGGGGTCAGACATAATGAAACCCAAAAGGTCCAGTCTGACAGCTGACAACTTCGAGAGGTTTGTCTTCCTCAAGGGGAACCAGAACCTGCTGAAGTTGGAGACTGAGAAGGAGGAGGAGGACTGAGGAGGAGAGCTAAAGTGAATTGTATAATGTAAAAAAGTAAAACTAGTAAAAATAAATAAAAATAGCTAAATACACTTTTTTACTTTTGTATTGTTTTGTATCTTTTGTATTTGAGTAGCTGTGAATAAAGTAATATAGTATTAGTATAAAATAAAATTAAATGATATTGTATTCTAGTAATTTTCTCACCTCTCATAACAAAAAAATGACTTTATTGTATTAAAACTTTATTTTCACAATTAAATATTAAATAGAAGTTTATAAAAGTATTAACATATTAATGGAAACTTATATATTTCCTTGCGATAAAACTTTATATATGTAAATAGGGTGCGGGTGCGGGTGCGGTTGTGCGGAAGTGCGAAAATGTAGAGGTGTGCGGAAATGCGGGTGCGGAAGAGGCTAAAGTGCGGTTGCGGAAGTGCGGGTGCGAACCTCCCATTTGGTGTGCGGTTGCCCAGCACCCCCTGTAATGTGTAAGGTGTATATCTATATTGTGTAAAGTTGTATGTACATTTGTAACTCTAGCCATTAAGACTTATTTAACGGATACTGGCCCCGTTTTGTACATGTTTTCTGCCATTTAATAAATGAAAATACAATGTGTTTTGTTCTTAACCTTAACCTCAAAATACTTACATTAGTTCCTCGATGATCTGACACTCGCTTGACTGGATGTGAGCCAATACCTCGATTTCTCTATTCAGGTCACTGGGTTGGCCGAACGGAGAAGCCTCCATTTCATTTATCCCCCTTTCATCAAAAGTAGCTATAATACGGCCTAGCTCCGATTCGGTCCTTAATAATAATTAAAATAAAGAGTAATGCCACGAATTTAAATGCAGAAAATTAAAAAAAAAGTTGTGTCCTACAGCGGTGTTGAATTAACGAGAAAAATATTATTAAAGCTCCACCATATATGGGCGCGTCAGTACGTGAAAACAGATTTTAACCCTTTCACTCACTGGGTAGACAATTATGTAGCTGAAAAATAAACCATATTGATTCTTATATAACCACACATAAAGGCAAATTTCTTTTTTACCCTATGTCATAATTCGTGAGCGAAAGGGTTAATACTGTATTGTTAACCGATGAATGAAGAGCAACCCTTGAGGGATCTGATGGTTGGTCAAGAAGATGGATTGCTAAGGGTCAATCTCTACCATGGAATGAGGTTTTCTATTAGAAAGTTTGTGTAAGACTGGGCATTCATTTTTACACCATCAGGCACTCTGTATGGGACAGCTACTTCATTGCCTATCAATCCTGCCCAAAACATGACTACCTCCACCTTGTTGGCGTCTTAATCTCGATGGTAGAAATTGGCTCTCAGCAATCCATCTTCTTGACCAAACATCAAGTCCCTCAAGGGTTGCTTTTCATTCATCGGTGAACAATACAGTATTAAAATCTGTTTTTGCGAACTGACGCGCCCATTCAACACGCTGCTTCTTGTACCTGGGTGTTAATGGTGACTGAATCGTAGGTTTACACGTCTTGCCAATTGTTTGGAGGATTCCACATCGAGATGTTCTTGGTACATTATGTATGCCAACCTGCTCAAAAACCTCTTTACTTGAGGACAATGGATGCTTTGCAATTTGCGCTTGATTACAGATATCTGCCACCTTGTCACTTTTCTTATAGCTCCTTTATCACTTCGCTGCCTCAGTTTGGTACCCTCCGCTACGAACTTGTTTAAAGTTCGATAAGCTCTGCCAAACTGCTTCGCAATTTCAATAGATTTTATATTTTCAGCGAGTAACTTGACTATTTTTTCTTTTCTCAGTTAATGTTAAGTCCTTCTTCTTACCCATTTTCACCATTTAATCAGTAAATAGAATACTTGCTTAATAAGTCGGAACACAATATTTTACATATTTTTCAATAAAATGAGATAATTATTTTAATTATCAAAATATTTTATCGAAATAATTACCATCAATGCTGCTATATACAGGGTGTCCCAGAATTAATTATCTATTTCAATGAAATCGGATAAATTTAATAAAAACTGACATAATTTTGTGTTTATTACTAAATTATGATACAAAAACAAATAGATTTATAAATCATAAGTCAAAACTTTATTGAAAAGTTTCAACATGTGCACCGTCTGTATCTCTGCAAATTTCAAATCTATCCTCAGCGCTGCGAAACACATTTTGAAGCATTTCAGGTGTTATCTCCCGCACTGCCAACTGGATGCGTTCTTTAAGTTCAGCTAAACTATTGATCTTTTGGCGATAAACCTTTGTTTTTATGAAACCCCATGCAAAGAAATCCAGGGGTGTCAAATCCGGAGAACGCGGAGGCCAAGGTCGAGGTCCTCCACGTCCAATCCACCGATTCGGAAGGCGTCTCTTGAGGTATTCTCGAACAATTAGAGCATAATGACATGGTGCTCCATCTTGTTGAAACACAACATTATCAAGAATGTCATCATCAAGAAGCTGTGGTTCGAGAAACTGCTGAAGCATATCAAGGTAGACGGTACCTGTTACAGTTGCTCCCGCAAAGAAGAATGGGCCATAAATTTTGGATTTGGTCATTCCAAGCCACACGTTAACTTTTGGAGAGTCTCTTTGCCATTCTATGACTTCAGACGGTCTTTCATTGGACCAGATAATGAAAAAATTATGAAAATAAAATTATGAAAAAAATTTAGAAATTTATACATTTTTAACACATATTAAACATGATAAACATAAATAAAAGTGTGTTTTTAAAAAATTTGTCCGATTTCATTGAAATAGATAGTTAATTCTGGGACACCCTGTATAGTGATTTTATTTGCTACAAATTTCATTGAAATCGGGGAAACCTTTTGAAAACATTGGAGAAAATGTAATCTGCTTAATAAGTGCGAACGCAGTGTAGATATCCTGACAGTTTTCAAAAGTAAGATTAGCTGGGTGTGCTATGATACCGTTCCATTGAATGCCATAATATTTGATATGTCTATTGTTAACTTATTTATTACACGTATTTCTAAATATATACACCTTGAATATTTCGTTTATTAAATAAATCGTGTTTCAATTAGCGTTTCACTTTCTCCTTTGCGTGCGTGTGTGTGTGTGTGTACAGTAAAAAACTAAGCCACGCCCACTGTAAGACCGACATCGTGAGTCATGCCGCTACCAGAGTATGCCTGTATCCCTGCGTGCTCAGATGACCTCTGCATACTCAGACGTGTATCCTCCCGCGTAGAAGCAAAAATAGTAATGGCTACATTTAATATTGCGTGTTCAATATTTATGAAGTGGTATTCGGCAAAGAGCCAAGATGTGGTGGATACTGAAAAACTCCCTATTTCCCCTCCTTTGCCACTTTTAAGGCTACATTGAGCCGTGCGAAGGACCAAGATGTTCAAATACTCTACGGGTGTTCTGGTGAGGGCGTTGTAGGCTTTCGTAGCACAGACGATGTATTGAAGTATGTTATAGACCTAGCCTTTATAAAGGCTCACATATACCGTGAAGTAGAAGAAGCAATACGTTCAGAAGATAAGCAACGGTTATGGATAGTGAGTCTTGTTGATGAGTAGTGCGACAAGCGATATTATGTCTTGTTACACCATACCGACTAATCGTACCCTACGGTTGAAAATGTAAATCTTGTCATCATGGAGAATCTTAAGTATTTTTACCACTATATTAATATATACCATGATGAGGTTTGTAGTGAAGTTGTGGCTAATGGACTGTGAGAGTTTTTAACAGACTTTAAAGACGAGCATCGCTTGTTAAACAAAATGACCAAATATGGACATATGTTTCTCTCAAATAGTGCACCGGATTGTGAAGATGTTTAGTTTGTGGAAATGAACGTCTGGTGAGTGATAAAACATTAAAGTCGATATTGTTTCACGTTTGTCCAAGAGTATTCGAACAAGCCTGTACACGCTTTAGCAGTGTGACGCGCTCTCTCCTCACGAAACACACGAGTTCGAACAAACCCGTACACGTTTCGGCTCATAGTCATCTCAGAGCTTGAACTGTGTGGACGTGCGAATACGATGGAACTTCCTTTGAGAAGCATTCTCAACGCCTCCTACGATGTCTCCGTGACGAATTCATTGCGCATGTTCAGGCGTGAAAACGGTACCATTAGCTATGTACTTGAAACGATTTGCAGGCAAACAAGCAAACGTAATGTTATTTATTTAAGTGTTGAGGAGATGAATAGAGTCTTCGTGATAGTTGAGAAGTGGGTAGAGGACCGTTATAAAATACCTATATGTGTAGGTACAAGAAGAGAGCAGATTAGTGACGCCCCCTCATACGCCGTTGTTTGCATGTTGTGTATAAATAACGAACAGCCATGCATTGATATACGACTGATGTGGAAGAACGCATCTGATAATAACGTCCTTATCTCTACGCGAAACCGTTTCATCCTCGACAGAATGTTTGAAATCGTCGGATTCCGCAAGCTGAAGCCTATATTAGACGCTCGTGTTACGGATATGATTTATTCTGACACGGTTCTTGAATGCGCATACACCGCTGTGCTTGACGGATTTATCGAATGTAGGAATGAACAAGGCGAGAATGGTCTAGAGCTGGACGCCTATTTAAAAGGTTTAGATTCTTCGAAATATCCTGAACTTTGGTACAAAGTACTTGAGCGGTATAAGGCTGAGCTCACCTACACTGTTCACCCTGAAGAGCTGTACCTCTATATAATGAATAGCTGTCGTTACGACTTGGAAGATTATTTCAATTGCCGCTATGAAGAGTGAAGAAGAGTTCACGACTGAAAAGCTCGGGACGGTAAGAAAAAATCCCCGATTGGAAAGGCTTGTTTATAAACTCGTATTTAATAATGATGTTGTTAACGATGACCTCTTTGTGCGTGCTTTTGATTGTATTCTAGCCGTGTTTAAAGATAACTTGCCAAGCGGATGTAAAGTAGGCAAAAAATAGTATTGAATGATATGAATTCCATTTATGTCAAGTATATGCTCTGCATCAATTAAACGGTGAAGTGTTGCTTGGACGGTTTTATCACGTGGTGCAAAGTAATAGCGATGTGGATGTACACTCTATTACATGTGAGTTTAGTGTTTTGTAACGTAGAACATAAAAGATGTATATTTAAATTGTGTATATTTCCTGTACTAATATGCAGTTGAATATACGTTTCATATATTATTATTTTTATTTATTTAATTATTTAATATAACTGTATATATTTTTCCTATACTAATATGCAATTGATTATACGTTTCGTATACTCTTATTTTCAATATATTTAATATAACTGTATAGATTTTTCCTGTACTAATATATTGATAATGCAACGTTGTGTGTATTTTTTATTATATATTTCCCGTTCATGATGCTATTATTATTTTTTGACCATATATATATATATATCCCAATGTATATTTATTTCCATTAATTCGCCTAAATAAACAGAATGATGTATTGGCGTTTTATTTATTCCTTTTCGTTTGTACACGGTATTTAATTATATCAATTGGGTGGTTTCTAAAGCGAATTTCTAAACCAGAATATATGTTTTAATTAAATAAATAGCGCAAACTGGCAACTCAGCCTTTTAAGTCAACTGGCGGAATAAGTCAGAATATATGCTTTAATTAAATAAATATGAGAGAGAGAGAGCGAGAGAGAGAGAGAGAGAGAGAGAGAGAGAGAGAGAGAGAGAGAGAGAGAGAGAGAGAGAGAGATATATGCTTTAATTAAATAAATAGCGTGAATTGGCAACTCAACCAGATACGCCAACTGGTGGTGAGAGAGAGGAATAAACAACATGATCGAGTGTTGCAATAACGGGATCCTATTTGTTTATGTTTAATAGCTATGTCTATTGGGTCGTATTTGGAGACCTTGTCGGTCTACCAGGAGTTGGTAAGTAAGGCGGTGGTGGAGGTGGTTGGTAGGTTGTTGTGTAATAGTTTCGTCACCAATCGTCTAAGATTGGACGCTTCGTTGTAGCCCTCATATCGGTAACGTGGTGTTGATGGGATGAGCTCCTAAAAAAGTCGTAGCCCTCATCTCACTATGTGCTGTTGATGGGAGGAGCTCCTAAAAGTCTATACTTAGACGATTGTTGGTGATGTGATTCTTTTTTGTGTGGTGGTTATGCTCGTATATATCTTGCTATTGGGGTTTTGCATGCATCAATCAGTTTATTTATATATATATATATATTTGTGTGTGTGTGTGTGTGTGTGTGGTGTTAATAGGGTTTTGTGTGGTGGTTGTGCTCATATATATCTTGCTATTGGAGAGTCAACTGGCGGATTAAGTCAGAATATGTGCTTTAATTAAATAAATAGCGCAAACTGGCAACTCTGCCTTCTAAGCCAACTCGCTGATGATGCCCGGAGGCACTGGCTGATTAAGCCAACTGGCTGATTAGGGGCCCTATAAGACAACGGCCGATCGGCTGAAGTCTTCATATGCGCCTGGCAGTTGACGGGCGAACACCTCTCCTCCTCTCTCCTCTCTCTTAGGTTAGGTATAACCATTTGGGGGGTTCATTGCAGCTTGAGGGATAACTCCACCTCCAAGTTCCATAACCCTTGTTGCTACCCCTTTTTGGGGTTGCCTTGCAGCAAAGGGGGGTGGGTGGCTGCAACAAAGGGGGGTTGGAACTATGGGGTGCCTTGCAACAAGTGGGGTGGAGATTGGCACTATGGGGGATGCCTTGCAACAATGGATAGGGGTGGCACTCTTGCAACATTTGCAATTGCATTGTACTCTCCCATTTCGCGGTCATACTAATGACGTTTACGATAGTCGTCGGGCGGTTGATGTAGTGTATTTAGATTTTCAAAAGGCGTCTGACACTGTACCGCACAAAAGACTCCTCGAAAAAAACTAAGGATCATGGAATCAGGGGTGTAGTAATAAATTGGCTAGAAGAATGGTTGCGAGGCAGGAAACAGAGGGTGGTCGTTGATGGAGCGGAGTCATGTTGGGCTAATGTAGCGAGAGGCGTTCCTCAGGGTTCTGTATTGGGCCCCTTGCTTTTTCTTATATATATTAACGATTTAGATGTCGGCCTAGTCAGTACAGTTTCAAAGTTTGCGGATGACACGAAGCTGGGTGGTAGGGCGATTAATGACGAAGATAGAGGTAAAATTCAGGAAGATCTGAATAAAATCGTTGATTGGTCAGTCACATGGCAAATGAGATTTAACGTGGATAAGTGCAAAATTATGCATATAGGTTCGCGTAACGGTAATTTTGCGTATAGTATGTCAGGGAAAGATTTAACAAGCGTAGAGCAGGAAAAAGATTTAGGAGTTATAGTCACTGGTGATTTAAAAGTAGCGAAACAAAGTACAGCGGCGGTCAAAAAGGCGAACAAAGTGTTAGGTTTTATAGCTCGAAATTTTGAGTACAAATCGCGCGATATTATAGTTCCTCTTTATAAATCATTAGTTAGACCCCATTTGGAGTACGCGGTCCAATTTTGGAATCCGCATATGCGCAATGATATAGACAAAATCGAAAGAGTTCAAAGACGAGCAACTAAGATGATTCCGTCTCTTAGGTCAAAGTCGTACGAGGATAGGCTTAAAGAGTTAAAATTGACTATACTCGAGACTAGGAGGTTAAGGGGTGATCTAATCCAGGTTTTCAAAATTATGAATGGGTTTGATAACGTAGATAGAGATAGCTTTTTCGAAATATCTCAATATAATAGGACTAGAAATAACGGGTGTAAGTTGACAAGTAGAAGGTTCGAGACAGCAGTTGCGAAAAACTTTTTTACGCATAGAATAGTAAATAGCTGGAATAGTTTGCCGGTAGAAGTAATTAGTAGCACGTCAATAAACATGTTTAAAAATCGATTAGATGCATATGCTGATAGATTGGGTATAGTTTAAGGTAGTAAAATTAATGCGTTGTGGTTCGGAACCCATGTAAAATTGTAGGTCACCTCCGCCACCAAGGAGGACATGCACAATACACAATTGCGAACAGAATTAGTTAGACCAGCCATGAGTGGATCCTAGGGTCTTTGTTGGTCTGAAACATTATAACATCATTATAACATTATCATTATTATAACTTTTGACAGATACAAGATATGCATCGAACAACATTGACGACATTTTGAACAGTTATTGTAACCAGAACTATTCTCATGTTTTGTAAATGTTTCAGAATTTTTTTGTTTTGTTTTGTAAATATATTTATGAAACAAATTTTTTTCTTTGTAGTAAACTCACCTTAGGATAACATTTTCTTCGGTAAACTGACTTTTGGGACACTCGGTACATTATATAATATGTATAAAATATATATTATATATATATAAATATAAAATATATATTATTTATTTATATAAAACATATATTATATAATATATATATATATAAAATATATATTATTTATTTATATAATATATATATATATATATATATATATATATATATAAAACATAAATTTATATATATATATATATATATGTATATAAAAAATATATATATATGTTTATAATATTTATATTATATATAATATATATATATATATTATATATATATTGTATATAAATACAAATATTACAGGAATGTTACAGAAAAGAATGAAATAATGGGGACACAAGGGTCCGGAATTGTCCCAACGAAAAACCAGGTGGAAGAGAGAGAGGACGAAATAACAAATAACAGCATAAGAACGAACAACAATTTAATAACAAATAACAATATAAACAATATAATGTGGAAGGAAGACATACATGAAAGAAAAGAAATAAGTAAAAGTTGCGAAGTAGTCAAACTGCCCATCGAGCGAAATGATAAAAGATAATAACTAAAAACGTAGAAAATAAACAGCCAAAGAAAAATAATGATAATTCCAAAATTAAGAACTTTGAAAATAATAAGAAAACAAGAAGTAGAAGCGTAGAAAATATTGTATGTAAATACTACGCGAAAGGGAACTGCAGATATCGGGATGGGCAATGTATCTATGCACATCCCACATTATGCAAGACGCATTACACAAGTGGATACTGCAAATTTGATAAGAAATGCAAGTTCCACCCTCTTACGGTCTGCAACACCTGTGCAAGATATGAGAGTTGCAAATACGGAAAAAATGCCGTTACCACAACCCTCAAAAGACCGCAACGAGTGAACAGTAAAAGCGAACATCAAAGAAGAATTCCAATTATTTAGACGCAGTCAACACAATTCAGCTGCTAAATACTATCCAGCAATTACAAAACCCGCTAACAGATATTGGAATCCGAGAGCCGGACAGAAGGCACGCACAAAGGCACTTCATGCATTTTCGGGACAAAAGGTACGACAAAGACAAAAAGAGGTAAATTCTCGGACGACCACAAGGCAAAGAAACCGGCACCCCTATTGGAAAACAAATCGAAACCACCTGTATGCGAAAACGAAAGAGAAAAAATAGAAATAATCATACCCAACATTCAGGTCCTTAAATCAAACCATTCCCCGAACAAAGTTTTATACCTGAAAGGAATCATGCAAGAAGCCGGAGCAGATTTTGCATGCCTCACGGAAACTCATCTAAAGGACTCCCAGGAGAACTGTGAAAATAGTGAGTCATGTATTGACAAAAAAGAAATACAAATTGACAACGATAACATCCTCCGAGCCGACAGAACAGTAAGACGTAAAGGAGGATGTGCTATTTACACACGTGAAAGGCATATGGCAGAAATGACTATAAGTACCTGAAACAGCTACGTAGAATGTGTAGCAGCAAAAGTTGAAAAATTAAATATGGTACAAATTGTAAGGTACAGAACCCCAAACACGCCAACCTCAAAATTTTCAGATTCCATTACAGAGGTAAGAAACTGGGTTAAAGATCTACACTCTCCAACCTCAAATAGTTTTCTCTGTGGTGATTTTAATTTCCCATTCATGAAATATAAAAGGATAGG
Organism: Bathynomus jamesi; assembly: GCA_023014485.1. Taxonomy (NCBI): domain Eukaryota; kingdom Metazoa; phylum Arthropoda; class Malacostraca; order Isopoda; family Cirolanidae; genus Bathynomus; species Bathynomus jamesi. The sequence continues at coordinate 257,340 of JAJOZX010005298.1, forward strand.
AAAAAATATATGTATATACCAGGACAAGGGGGGCACAGGAGAAGACCAGGAGCAGGTAAAAATGCTACTAGCTCTAGCTGATGAATTTATGTTAATGCAAGAAATAACAGAAAACACAAGAAAAAACAACTGCCTAGATTTGGTATTCACAAACAACAGTAATCTAATAGATAATGTAGAAATATCCCCAACTATGACATCGGACCACAACATCATTGAAATAACAACTAATATAAAGGCAACATGAAAGGAAAGAACACGCACAACAGAAAGAAGCAAATTCAAAATTTTTAATTTTCACTCCAAAGCTATAAATTGGGAAGATGTGACATCCAGCATGGAAGTAATAGATTGGAAAACTATTTTCGAGGACAAGACAATGAAGGAGATACTAATGACCTTAGAGGAAAAAAAGTAAGAAATTGTGGAAAAACATGTCCTAAAAATACAACAAAGAGGAAAGAGAAGCAGGTTCGAGAGACAAAAGAGGGCATTGTTTCGAAAGAGAAAAAGGGTGACTGCAAAATTAAGTAATTGTAAAGATAACAACATCGGAAAAATATTAAATCATAAACTGCCAAGTATCGATGTCGTCATACAGGAACTAATCGAGAAGCATACAGAAAAAGAAGAAGACGACGCTATAGAAGCGATAAAGGCTAACTCAAAGTACTTCTATAATATCGCAAAAAGAAAGTCGAAAAACTATGCGATTATCGGACCTTTAAAAAATGAGAACAGTGCTTTATCTGATGATCTAACAGAAGTATCTGAAATATTAAGAGCTCAGTACGAATCATCTTTCAGTATCCCAAAAACTGACAAATTGATATGCGATAGAAACGCGTTCTTTGAAGAAGAACCACAAGGGGAAAGTATAACGGATTTCGACTTTACGACAGATGATATTACACAAGCCATCGGGAAATTAAAAACACACTCAGCGGCAGGACTGGATAAATGGAATGACACACTGAAAAAAAACTGCAAGAATGCAATCGCTAAGCCCCTATACTGGATATGGAGACGATCACTACACACGGGAGAAATACCGGGCATCCTGAAAAGCGCGAACATAGTCCCAATATATAAAGGAGATCGGTCCGAGGCCAAAAATTATAGGCCAGTGTCGCATAAATCTCATCTCACTAAATTGAAAGAATTGTTAGAGAGAAAATCTAAAATTTTTGGGAAACTCAGAAAAAATTCAATGATAACCAACACGGGTTTTGGCCAGGCAGATCATGCCTATCACAACTAATGGAACACTACAACAACATTATTGATGCACTTGAAAGTAATGAAAACTATTATGTAATATACACAGACTTTGCTAAAGCGTTCGACAACTGTGACCATGGAATCGTAATACATAAACTGAAATATATGGGGTTAACAAGAAGAGTACGGAAATGGATATATAATTTCCTTAGTGAGCGGCGGCAAGTCGTTACATTACAAGGAGTATCTTCATCAGAATCAGAGGTCCTCAGCCCAGTACCAAAAGGAACAATATTAGTTCCACTCCTCTTCAGAATCATGTTAACTGTCATAGATGAGGAGGTTACCAGAGACAGCACATTAACATCCTTTGCGAAAGACACAAAGATCAGTAGAAAAATAGGAAACCCAGAATAGATAGGGTCTCTACAAACCGACAAAAACAGAATCTACAAGTGTACGGAAGACAAAATATGAAGTTTAACACCGAGAAATTTCAGCTGTTACGGTACGGAAAAAGAGAAGACCTAAATTGCACGGAATGTTATACCCCAAATGGACAGGAAATTCAGAGAAATTTTAGAGCAAAAGATTTAGGGGTTGTAATGACAGATGATGCGAAATTTGAAACACAAAATAAGATAGCAGTAAACAGAGGAAAGAGAATAACGGGACAGATATTGAGAACCTTTAAACGAAGGGATAGGAATGTAATGATTCCTCTACTGAACACCCTGATCATACCCAAATTCGATTACTGCTCCGTCCTAACATCCCCATATATAAAGGAAGACATTAGACAGCTGGAAGGGATCCAGAGAAGCTTCACAGCCAAGATCAACGGGTGTAAAGAACTAAATTCAGTCTTTCCTTGTGAACAGACGTGTTTTATCGAGTGTCCAGTGTTACCAAGTGAATAAGTGGTTTTCGTTGAAGTGTCTTTAAAAAAAAAATTTAAAAAAATAGTGTTTGGTGCATTCTTAACTAAATTACTTCGTGTTACTAATCATTCATTAACAAATATATTTCATTTATTGAATTTATTCATTACTATATTACTTGACTAAACCAAGGTAAGTGCCTTGTTTCTTCCCGAATCTATTACTACACGAGGTTTCATAAGGTTGAAATTCCCTTGGTTTGCCTTTGTTGTTTTGCAAATCTATCAGAAACGAGGTTTCTTAAGGTTCATTTTCCCTTCACACACTACCTGACCTCCCGAAGGGTCACCTACCGTGGGAAAAAAGGGATTAAGTCGGTAAACAGCAGACAGATAAATTTCATTTAATACTTTTTGTTTGACAGATCTTTCGTCGGTAGCTTAATTATATATTCATTTAGCATAAAATTGTGTTACAAGAACCTGTTTCTGCGTTTCAAGGACATTTTTGCGGGTTTTCGCAGGTGACGGCACAATAAGCACGCGGTAGACCTACGTTGTAATTTATTAATTTCCAAACGCTCGTTTTTTGTTTTTTTGTTTTTTAACTAATTAAAAGCATGGCACCCCCGTCAAGTACTTGCAGTCGCTGTGAAGGGAAATTTGCCGCTTACGCGTTTACAATGGCTAATAATAATAAACAGTTAGTTTGCAGTTGGTGCTCAAGTATGGAAGTCCTGAGGAATGAATTAGAACGTGAGAGAGAGGCCAGGGTGAGGATTAAAGAAAGCGTGATGCTCCTGACGGCAAAAGTAGAATCCCTTGAGACTCCAGTTACGACCCCTCCTGCCTCAGTTTCTACTAACAATATAAACAGTATTAATAGCCCTCTCTCTTCCCCTAGTTCACAACCCTTCCTTAGAGTGCGTAATGGTGCCCCATTGAGAAAACCTAAGGCTTGTCTACCAGTAATAACAAGCAATAAGTTTTCTGTTTTAGGTTTCGAAGATGCTGATGAACCGGAAATACGACTCGTTGGCGATTCCATTGTTCGAGGGCAGCTCGAGGAATTCTGTAGGAGAAACCCTCGTCGTAGACGCCGTTACTGCTAACCTGGTGCAAGGGTGGAGGATATATTTAATAGTGTTGACCATTTTACAGACGGTACCGCCGAGAACACAACGTATGTTATTCATGTCGGTACTAATAACGTTTTAAATTCTAGATCGGAAGAACTGCTGGCTAGGTACAGGGACTTACTAGAGCGACTAAAGGAGAAAACTAATAAGATTGTCTTAACAGGTATACTTCCTCGAATTATCCAACGTAACGATATCTACAACAAGGCGACCTATATTAACAATAACCTAAAGTCTCTTTGCCAACAGGAAGGAATGCATTTTGTGAATTTTTGGAACAGTTTCTACGGCAGGAGGGACTTGTTCCTCGGAGATGGACTTCTTCTTAATGACGTTGGAGCTGCGCGTTTAGGGAGACTATTTCATAATACTGTCTCTTCTTTTCAGGCTGCCGTAACTCGAACGGTCCCAACGTAAATTCCACAAATTTCCCCTGCACTCGCGAAGGTGTCGCAGTTACAAACAATTTGAAGGTTCTATCCCTAAATGCTCGTAGCCTACGAAATAAAATAAACGAATTTTTTCTTTAATTGCTTGTAAAGACTATGATGTAATTGCAATAAGTGAATCGTGGCTTAGCACTGAAACACGTGACTTTGTAGGGGAGTATCAAGTTAAAGGTTGTAGACTTTTTGTTAAAAACAGAATAGGTAGGCGAGGAGGCGGTGTTATGTTGTATATCAAAGATAATATTGCGAACGTTATAGAAGTAAAGCACACAATTCCAGAACCAATAGATTCGACTGTAGCAGAACTTAAATTGAACGATTTGAAACTTGTTGTTGCGGTTATATATAGGCCCCCTAATCAAACAGCTGATACGGACGAAGCGTTATACTGTATTGTGAAGTAAAGAGAATAATATGTAGTGAGCAGACTTTAGTTATGGGTGACTTTAATTGCGCCAACGTGAATTACGATACAATGCAGGGAGACGCGGAAGGTAATCGTTTAGTTAATTTTCTCGAGTATAGTTTTCTTATTCAAAAGGTTGGGGAACCTACGAGGTTGGACAGTATTTTAGATTTAGTAATAACTACGGATGATAAGCTAATTACTGATCTTCAAGTAATAGAACCGTTAAGCAATAGCGATCACAATATGGTGGAGTTTGTCCTCTCAGTAAATCACTCGACACCAGCTAACTCGACTAAAATTCCTAACCTCCAGCACGCAGACTTTTGTAAATTTCGAAATAAATTGTCACACGTCAATTGGGAAAACGTAATGGGGAACTCGAAAGCAAAACTAATGTGGGAATCGTTCGAAACAGTATTTAGGACTATAAATGAGGAATGTGTACCGTACAAAATTAAGCGTGCGAAAGTAAACAACAAGTCCTTGTGGTTTACTTCTAGAGTAGGAGATATTATAAAGAGTAGAGACAGGGCTTATAGGCTACATAAGTGCGATAAAGACAATTTGTGGTTACGAAACAACTACATATCTCTAAGGCGTGAAGCGAAAAGTGTAATAAAAAGGTCCAAGCGCGAATTTGAAAGATCCATAGTTCGTGACGGTAAAGAAAACCCCAAGCGATTCTTTCAATACGTCAACAATAGAAATCCAGTAAAAAGTGTCTTGGATCCGTTGAAAATGTTAAAGGAGAGCTAGTTTCTGAAAACTACCTTGCTAAACGAATTTTTTACGTCAGTTTTTACTACAGAAGATGTAACGAATATCCCTACGGTCATAGACATAATACCTTTTGATAATGGTAATATTTTGGATAATATTGTGGAGAGTGAAGGGCAGGTAATGCGCTATATTCATAAAATGAAAATGTGTAAATCACTGGGATCAGATTCCATATAGCCCATACAACTAAAAGAAATAAAAGAAAGCATTGTGTGTCGCCAACAAAGATTTTTAATGCGTCTATTTCTGAGTGGTACGTACAGATAATTTCAAGTTAGCAAATGTAACACTTATCTTTAAGAAAGGCGATAAAGGTGCGGCGGGAAATTATAGGCTAATCAGTTTAACGTCTGTTGTAGGTAAGCTACTGGAATCAATAATTAGGGATCGTATAGTCGAACACTTAGAATTGCACAACTTCGTTAGAAATACGCAGCACGGTTTTAGGCGAAACAAATCTTGCTTAACTCTTTTAGAATTTTTTCAAAGCGTGGTTGAAGTTTACGATAATCATCAGGCGGTTGATGTAGTGTATTTAGATTTTGAGAAAGCGTTTGACATCGTACAGCACAAAAGACTCATTGAAAAAACTAAGGCTCATGGAATCAGGATGTAAGGGGTTCCAAAAAACCTTAGCCCCCACATTTGCAGCTTACATGTTTACTTATATCGAAATAGTTTTTATTGATTATAAAAATATATAAAATTATTTATTTATTGCAAGTATTAAATTTACTCTAGCTGATAAAGTGATAATATAATGGCTTCTCAATTAATTGGTGATTCGGAGAGGCAACGTGTGATAGATCGCATACGAGCAGTAACATTTCGGGAAACTCGTGATGCTGGAGCCACCTTTATAACACGTTCATGGGTTGCCAAAAAGTTGCGAAGAAGTGAGGACTTCGTCAAAAGAAATTGGAATAAAACTTTGGTTGAATGTGAAATGGATACAACCAAATCTGGGCGCCCAAATTTGCCACTCTCTCAGGAAACAAAGGACATCATTGAAAGCGGTTCGCGTAAGCGGAAAAACAGCTGTGCTTAACTTTCTAGAGAGATTGAAGTGTTGAGAGGAAAGATCGTTAGTGGTGAGATCATTCGACTGTACCGTCATAGGCAAGGTTTAAAGCCTTGGCATGAACTTCCAAAGCCAAGAAAAACTCAACTTAAAATCGATGACAGAATGTGGTTTCCCCATTATCTTGAAGATTGGGATGTGGATGATTTCATGCATTTAGCTGTCTCCGATGAATTTTTTGTTTACGTAACACGTCGGCCTAACTACCAAAATGATCGAGTGTGGGCCACAACACCAGATGAAATCGATGACAATGAACATTATCGCGAATTATTAAAGAGTCCAGACTGTGTTGGTGTGTTTGTTTTGTTCACTGCAAAGAAGCTCATGTGGGTGCTGAAGCCAAATGGTCAGAGTTGGGATGGACAGTATTTTCGTGATATTATTCTATCCCAGCATGTCATTCCTTTTCTAAGAAACCCAAACAATGTTATGGATGTCGATCAGGTCACACTTCTGCACGATAAGGCCCCCTGCTTTAAGGCATTAGCCATTCAACAGTTGTTGCGGAACCATGAGATCGATTTCTTTGGAAATGAAGAATGGCCAGGAAATTCTCCTGACCTGTACGTCTGTGAACTCATTGGATCAGTTATAAAGGACAAGGTTGAATGTCTCTTGTTTCAAGAACCTGCAGCAAATCGATTTTCGAAGGATATAATCACGCAACACATTGAAACTGTTTTAGCAAATTTGCTTAACGATCAAGCTCTATTCACGTCACTTTTGGCAAGCTACCCAAAGCGAATTCAGGCTGTCTTGGAAGCCAATGGCGGGAACACCAAGTTTTAATTGTTTCTCATTAAATGTAGGATTAAATTCTCTTTTGTAAGGTATGTTTAGTTTTACTGTACCTCTAATGGTTTAGGCCATGGGTGGGTGGGGGGCTAAGGTTTACTGGAGCCCCGTAGTAATAAATTGGATAGAAGAGTGGTTGCGAGGTAGGAAACAGAGGGTGGTCGTTGATGGAGCCGAGTAGTGTTGGGCTAATGTAGCGAGCGGCGTTCTTCATGGTTCTGTATTGGGCCCCTTGCTTTTTATTATATATATTAACGATTTAGAAGTCGGCCTATTCAGTACAGTTTCAAAGTTTGCGGATGACACGAAGTTGGGAGATAGGGCCATTAATGACGAAGATAGAGATAAAATCCAGGAAGATCTGAATAAAATCGTTGATTGGTCAGTCACATGACAAATGAGATTTAAAGGCGATAAGTGCAAAATTTTATATATAGGTTCGAGTAATGGTAATTTTGCGTATAGTATGTCAGGGAAGGACTTAGCAAGCGTAGTGTAGGAAAAAGATTTAGGAGTTACAGTAACTGGTGATTTAAAGTAGCGAAACAAAGTACAGCAGCGATCAATAAAGCAAACAAAGTGTTAGGTTTTATAGCTCAGAATTTTGAGTACAAATCGCGCGATATTATTGTTCCTCTTTATAAATGAGGGGTCCTGCGTCTTAAGGTACCAAAGCGCCAAAATTAAAAATCGCCAGAAATCGCCTCCAAAGTTCAGCAATATTCACGCAATAGTATCTCTGTTATTAATCGAGCTAGAACGTTCATTTTTGGCTAAATTAGAGTTCTAATTATGCTAACGAAGATGTTGATGAGTTTTTGGAATAGATTTTCATATTTTATCTTTTATATATATTTTTTTAATTTTTTGATTTTCTTATTATGCTGAACTTTGGGTGAACTTTTGGCTGGCGATAGAGGTGAAAAAAGTAGTTCGCTTCATAAGGTTTTCAACCATACTTCTAGTGTCGTAAGGTCATGATAACCCAAACCACGCGATAGAAGAAGGGTGAAAATAGTGATATCATCAAAAACACGTTTACGCCTGCAATGGCGCTTAGGTACCTTAAGACGCGCGACCCCTCAAATCATTAGTTAGACCTCATTTGGAGTACGCGAACCAATTTTGGAATCCGCATATGCGAAAAGATATAGACAAACTCAAAAGAGTTGAAAGACGAACAACTAAGATGGTTCAGCCGCTTAGGTCTAAGTCGTACAAGGATAGGCTTAAAGAGTTAAAATTGACTACACTCGAGACTAGGAGGCTAAGGGGTGATCTAATCCAGGTTTTGAAATTTATAAATGTGTTCGATAACGTAGATAGAGATAGCTTTTTCGAAATATCTCAATATAATAGGACTAGAAATAACGGGTGTAAGTTGACAATTAGAAGGTTCCAGACAGCAGTTGCCGAAAACTTTTTTACGCATAGAATAGTAAATAGCTGGAATAGTTTGCCGGTAGAAGTAATTAGTAGCACGTCTATAAACATGTTTAAAAATCGATTAGACGCATATGTTGATAGAGTAGGTATAGTTTAAGTAGTAAAATTAAGGCTTTGTGGTTCGAAATCAACGTAAAATTGTAGGTCCTCTCCGCCACCACGGAGGACATGCACAATACACAATTACGAACAGAGTTAGGTAGACCAGCCATGAGTGGATCCTAGGTTCTTTGTTGGTCTGAAACATTATAACATCATAACAAATATATATATATATATATATATGTGGAAAATTTGGGAGTACCGAAATGGAAGACCAACCTAATCTTGGATAAGCCATATTGACATTCAAAAATAATAATAATAAAAGTAAATCAGAAGAACTTGAACTCTTGCTGAGAAAAATTAAAAAGACACAAACGAAGAAACAAATATTGGATGAAAAGAAAAAAAGATCCCATACCTAGAAATGGCAACATGGTTTTGGGAAGAAGAAAAAGATCGGGATAAGCATAATAAGCATAATAACAGGGAGGACGGGCAGGGGCGAGACGAAAGAAGAAGAAGCCGGAATAAAAAAGTTCATTATTGGTGTCAAGAAATTAAATTTATATATAATTTCAAGGTAAGAAGTTCATAAATTTCCCTTCAGTTATTAAATTTAGGTAAAATAAGCTGACATTTCAGCTGTAATTGTTTAACAAAAGAGTATGGAAGTCCTTGTGAACAGACGTGTTTTATCGAGTGTCGAGTGTTATCAATTGAATAAGTGGTTTTCGTTGAAGTGTTTTAAAAAAAAAGTGTTCCGTGCATTCTTAACTAAATTACTTCGTGCTACTAATCATTCATTAACGAATATATTTCATTTATTGACGTTATTCAGTACTATATTATTTGATCAAACCAAGGCTACTGAACGTGGCTTGCCTTGTTTGGTTTTCAAATCAATCAGAAAACGTGCAATCATAAGGTTGAAATTCCCTTGGTTTGCCTTTGCTGTTTTTCAAATCTATCAGAATCGTGGTTTCTTAAGGTTCATTTTTCCTTCACACACTACCTGACCTCCAAAAGGGTCACCTACCGTGGGAAAAAAAGGATAAGTCAGTAAACAGCGACCAGATAAGTTTCATTTAATACTTTTTCCTTAACATTTCTTTCGTCGGTAGCTTAATTATATATTCATTTCGCATAAAATTGTGTTACAAGAACCTGTTTCTTCGTTTCAAGAACAATTTTGCGGGTTTTCGCAGGTGACGGCACAATAAGCACGCGGTAGACCTACGTTGTAATTTATTAATTTCCAAACGCTCGTTTTTTGTTTTTTTGTTGTTCAACTAATTAAAAGCATGGCACCCCCGTCAAGTACTTGCAGTCGCTGTGAAGGGAACTTTGCTGCTTACGCGTTTACAATGGCTAATAATAATGATCAGTTAGTTTGCAGGTGGTGCTCAAGCATGGAAGTGCCGAGGAACGAGTTAGAACGTGAGAGGGAGGCCAGGGTGAGACTTAAAGAAAGCGTGATGCTCCTGACGGCAAAATTAGAATCCCTTGAGACTCCAGTTACGACCCCTCCTGCCTCAGTTTCTACTAATAATATAAATAGCCCTCTCTCTTCCCCTAGTTCCCAACCCTTCGTTCGAGTGCGAAATGGAGCCCCATTGAGAAAAGCAAAGACCTGTCTACCAGTAATAACAAGCAATAAGTTTTCTGTTTTAGGTTTCGAAGATGCTGATGAACCGGAAATACGACTCGTTGGCGATTCCATTGTTCGAGGGCAGCTCGAGGAATTCTGTGGGAGAAACCCTCGTCGTAGGCGCCGTTACTGCTACCCTGGTGCAAGGGTGGAGGATATAACTAATAGTGTTGACCATTTTACAGACGGTACCACCGAGGACACAAAGTATGTTATTCATGTCGGTACTAATAACGTTTTAAATTCTAGATCGGAAGAACTGCTGGCTAGGTACAGGGACTTATTAGAGCGATTAAAGGAGAAAACTAATAAGATTGTTTTAACAGGTATACTTCCTCGAATAATTATCCAACGAAGCGATTTCTACAGCAAGGCGACCTATATTAACAATAACCTAAAGTCTCTTTGCCAACAGGAAGGAGTGCATTTTGCAAATTTTTGGAACAGTTTCTACGGCAGGAGGGACTTGTTCCTCGAAGATGGACTTCATCTTAATGAAGTTGGAGCTGCGCGTTTAGGAAGACTATTTCATAATACTGTCTCTTCTTTTCAGGCTGCCGTAACTCGAACGGTCCCAACGTAAATTCCACAAATTTCCCCTGCACTCGCGAAAGTGTCGCATTTACACACAATTTGAAGGTTCTATCCCTAAATGCTCGTAGCCTACGAAATAAAATAAACGAATTTTTTCTTTAATTGCTTGTAAAGACTATGATGTAATTCCAATAAGTGAATCGTGGCTTAGCACTGAAACACGTGACTTTGTAGGGGGAGTATCAAGTTAAAGGTTGTAGACTTTTTGTTAAAAACAGAATAGGTAGGCGAGGAGGCGGTGTTATGTTGTATATCAAAGATAATATTGCGAACGTTATAGAAGTAAAGCACACAATTCCAGAACCAATAGATTCGACTGTAGCAGAACTTAAATTGAACGATTTCAAACTTGTTGTTGCGGTTATATATAGGCCCCCTAATCAAACAGCTGATACGGACGAAGCGTTATACTGTATTGTGAAGTAAAGAGAATAATAGGTAGTGAGCAGACTTTAGTTATGGTGACTTTAATTGCGCCAACGTGAATTACGATACAATGCAGGGAGACGCGGAAGGTAATCGTTTAGTTAATTTTCTCGAGTATAGTTTTCTTATTCAAAAGGTTGGGGAACCTACGAGGTTGGACAGTATTTTAGATTTAGTAATAACTACGGATGATAAGCTAATTACTGATCTTCAAGTAATAGAACCGTTAAGCAATAGCGATCACAATATGGTAGAGTTTGTCCTCTCAGTAAGTCACTCGAAACCAGCTAACTCGACTAAAATTCCTAACCTCCAGCACGCAGACTTTTGTAAATTTCGAAATAAATTGTCACACGTCAATTGGGAAAACGTAATGGGGAACTCGAAAGCAAAACTAATGTGGGAATCGTTCGAAACAGTATTTAGGACTATAAATGAGGAATGTGTACCGTACAAAATTAAGCGTGCGAAAGTAAACAACAAGTCCTTGTGGTTTACTTCTAGAGTAGGAGATATTATAAAGAGTAGAGACAGGGCTTATAGGCTACATAAGTGCGATAAAGACAATTTGTGGTTACGAAACAACTACATATCTCTAAGGCGTGAAGCGAAAAGTGTAATAAAAAGGTCCAAGCGCGAATTTGAAAGATCCATAGTTCGTGACGGTAAAGAAAACCCCAAGCGATTCTTTCAATACGTCAACAATAGAAATCCAGTAAAAAGTGTCTTGGATCCGTTGAAAATGTTAAAGGAGAGCTAGTTTCTGAAAACTACCTTGCTAGACGAATTATTTACGTCAGTTTTTACTACAGAAGATGTAACGAATATCCCTACGGTCATAGACATAATACCTTTTGATAATGGTAATATTTTGGATAATATTGTGGAGAGTGAAGGGCAGGTAATGCGCTATATTCATAAAATGAAAATGTGTAAATCACTGGGACCAGATTCCATATAGCCCATACAACTAAAAGAAATAAAAGAAAGCATTGTGTGTCGCCAACAAAGATTTTTAATGCGTCTATTTCTGAGTGGTACGTACAGATAATTTCAAGTTAGCAAATGTAACACTTATCTTTAAGAAAGGCGATAAAGGTGCGGCTGGAAATTATAGGCTAATCAGTTTAACGTCTGTTGTAGGTAAGCTACTGGAATCAATAATTAGGGATCGTATAGTCGAACACTTAGAATTGCAAAACTTCGTTAGAAATACGCAGCACGGTTTTAGGCGAAACAAATCTTGCTTAACTCTTTTAGAATTTTTTCAAAGCGTGGTTGAAGTTTACGATAGTCATCGGGCGGTTGATGTAGTGTATTTAGATTTTGAGAAAGCGTTTGACATCGTACAGCACAAAAGACTCATTGAAAAAACTAAGGCTCATGGAATCAGGATGTAAGTAGTTCCAAAAAACCTTAGCCCCCACATTTGCAGCTTACATGTTTACTTATATCGAAATAGTTTTTATTGATTATAAAAATATATAAAATTATTTATTTATTGCAAGTATTAAATTTACTCTAGCTGATAAAGTGATAATATAATGGCTTCTCAATTAATTGGTGATTCGGAGAGGCAACATGTGATAGATCGCATACGAGCAGTAACATTTGGGGAAACTCGTGATGCTGGAGCCACCTTTATAACACGTTCATGGGTTGCCAAAAAGTTGCGAAGAAGTGAGGACTTCGTCAAAAGAAATTGGAATAAAACTTTGGTTGAATGTGAAATGGATACAACCAAATCTGGGTGCCCAAATTTGCCACTCTCTCAGGAAACAAAGGACATCATTGAAAGCGGTTCGCGTAAGCGGAAAAACAGCTGTGCTTAACTTTCTAGAGAGATTGAAGTGTTGAGAGGAAAGATCGTTAGTGGTGAGATCATTCGACTGTACCGTCATAGGCAAGGTTTAAAGCCTTGGCATGAACTTCCAAAGCCAAGAAAAACTCAACTCAAAATCGATGACAGAATGTGGTTTCCCCATTATCTTGAAGATTGGGATGTGGATGATTTCATGCATTTAGCTGTCGCCGATGAATTTTTTGTTTACGTAACACGTCGGCCTAACTACCAAAATGATCGAGTGTTGGCCACAACACCAGATGAAATCGATGACAATGGACATTATCGCGAATTATTAAAGAGTCCAGACTGTGTTGGTGTGTTTGTTTTGTTCACTGCAAAGAAGCTCATGTGGGTGCTGAAGCCAAATGGTCAGAGTTGGGATGGACCGTATTTTCGTGATATTATTCTATCCCAGCATGTCATTCCTTTTCTAAGAAACCCAAACAATGTTATGGATGTCGATCAGGTCACACTTCTGCACGATAAGGCCCCCTGCTTTAAGGCATTAGCCATTCAACAGTTGTTGCGGAACCATGAGATCGATTTCTTTGGAAATGAAGAATGGCCAGGAAATTCTCCTGACCTGTACGTCTGTGAACTCATTGGATCAGTTATAAAGGACAAGGTTGAATGTCTCTTGTTTCAAGAACCTGCAGCAAATCGATTTTCGAAGGATATAATGACGCAACACATTGAAACAGTTTTAGCAAATTTGCTTAACGATCAAGCTCTATTCACGTCACTTTTGGCAAGCTACCCAAAGCGAATTCAGGCTGTCTTGGAAGCCAATGGCGGGAGCACCAAGTTGTAAGGTATGTTTAGTTTTACTGTACCTCTAATGGTTTAGGCCATGGGTGGCGGTGTGGGGGGGGGCTAAGGTTTACTGGAGCCCCGTAGTAATAAATTGGATAGAAGAGTGGTTGCGAGGTAGGAAACAGAGGGTGGTCGTTGATGGAGCCGAGTCGTGTTGGGCTAATGTAGCGAGCGGCGTTCTTCATGGTTCTGTATTGGGCCCCTTGCTTTTTATTATATATATTAACGATTTAGATGTCGGCCTATTCAGTACAGTTTCAAAGTTTGCGGATGACACGAAGTTGGGAGATAGGGCCATTAATGACGAAGATAGAGATAAAATCCAGGAAGATCTGAATAAAATCGTTGATTGGTCAGTCACATGACAAATGAGATTTAAAGGCGATAAGTGCAAAATTTTATATATAGGTTCGAGTAATGGTAATTTTGCGTATAGTATGTCAGGGAAGGACTTAGCAAGCGTAGTGTAGGAAAAAGATTTAGGAGTTACAGTAACTGGTGATTTAAAGTAGCGAAACAAAGTACAGCAGCGATCAATAAAGCGAACAAAGTGTTAGGTTTTATAGCTCAGAATTTTGAGTACAAATCGCGCGATATTATTGTTCCTCTTTATAAATGAGGGGTCCTGCGTCTTAAGGTACCAAAGCGCCAAAATTAAAAATCGCCAGAAATCGCCTCCAAAGTTCAGCAATATTCACGCAATAGTATCTCTGTTATTAATCGAGCTAGAACGTTCATTTTTGGCTAAATTAGAGTTCTAATTATGCTAACGAAGATGTTGATGAGTTTTTGGAATAGATTTTCATATTTTATCTTTTATATATATTTTTTTTATTTTTTTATTTTCTTATTATGCTGAACTTTGGGTGAACTTTTGGCTGGCGATAGAGGTGAAAAAAGTAGTTCGCTTCATAAGGTTTTCAACCATACTTCTAGTGTCGTAAAGTCATGATAACCCAAACCACGCGATAGAAGAAGGGTGAAAATAGTGATATCATCAAAAACACGTTTACGCCTGTAGTGGCGCTTAGGTACCTTAAGACGCGCGACCCCTCAAATCATGAGTTAGACCTCATTTGGAGTACGCGAACCAATTTTGGAATCCGCATATGCGAAAAGATATAGACAAACTCAAAAGTTGAAAGACGAACACTAAGATGGTTCAGCCGCTTAGGTCTAAGTCGTACAAGGATAGGCTTAAAGAGTTAAAATTGACTACACTCGAGACTAGGAGGCTAAGGGGTGATCTAATCCAGGTTTTGAAATTTATAAATTGTTCGATAACGTAGATAGAGATAGCTTTTTCGAATATCTCATATAATAGGACTAGAAATAACGGTGTAAGTTGACAATTAGAAGGTTCCAGACAGCAGTTGCCGAAAACTTTTTTACGCATAGAATAGTAAATAGCTGGAATAGTTTGCCGGTAGAAGTAATTAGTAGCACGTCTATAAACATGTTTAAAAATCGATTAGACGCATATGTTGATAGAGTAGGTATAGTTTAAGTAGTAAAATTAAGGCTTTGTGGTTCGAAATCAACGTAAAATTGTAGGTCCTCTCCACCACCACGGAGGACATGCACAATACACAATTACGAACAGAGTTAGGTAGACCAGCCATGAGTGGATCCTAGGTTCTTTGTTGGTCTGAAACATTATAACATCATAACAAATATATATATATATATATATGTGGAAAATTTGGGAGTACCGAAATGGAAGACCAACCTAATCTTGGATAAGCCATATTGACATTCAAAAATAATAATAATAAAAGTAAATCAGAAGAACTTGAACTCTTGCTGAGAAAAATTAAAAGACACAAACGAAGAAACAAATATGGGATGAAAAGAAAAAAAGATCCATACCTAGAAATGGCAACATGGTTTTGGGAAAAGAAAAAGATCGGGGATAAGCATAATAAGCATAATAACAGGGAGGACGGGCAGGGGCGAGAGACGAGAAGAAGCCGGAATAAAAAAGTTCATTATTGGTGTCAAGAAATTAAATTTATATATAATTTCAAGGTAAGAAGTTCATAAATTTCCCTTCAGTTATTAAATTTAGGTAAAATAAGCTGACATTTCAGCTGTAATTGTTTAACAAAAGAGTATGGAAGTCCTTGTGAACAGACGTGTTTTATCGAGTGTCGAGTGTTATCAATTGAATAAGTGGTTTTCGTTGAAGTGTTTTAAAAAAAAAGTGTTCCGTGCATTCTTAACTAAATTACTTCGTGCTACTAATCATTCATTAACGAATATATTTCATTATTGACGTTATTCAGTACTATATTATTTGATCAAACCAAGGCTACTGAACGTGGCTTGCCTTTTGGTTTCAAATCAATCAGAAAACGTGCAGTCATAAGGTTGAAATTCCCTTGGTTTGCCTTTGTTGTTTTTTCAAATCTATCAGAATCGTGGTTTCTTAGGTTAATTTTTCCTTCACACACACTACATGACCTCCAAAAGGGTCACCTACCGTGGGAAAAAAAGGATAAGTCAGTAAACGCGACAGATAAGTTTCATTTAATAACTTTTTCCTTAACATTTCTTTCGTCGGTAGCTTAATTATATATTCATTTGCATAAAATTGTTACAAGAACCTGTTTCTGCGTTTCAAGAACAATTTTGCGGGTTTTCGCAGGTGACGGCACAATAAGCACGCGGTAGACCTACGTTGTAATTTATTAATTTCCAAACGCTCATTCTTTGTTTTTTTGTTGTTCAACTAATTAAAAGCATGGCACCCCCGTCAAGTACTTGCAGTCGCTGTGAAGGGAACTTTGCTGCTTACGCGTTTACAATGGCTAATAATAATGATCAGTTAGTTTGCAGGTGGTGCTCAAGCATGGAAGTGCCGAGGAACGAGTTAGAACGTGAGAGGGAGGCCAGGGTGAGACTTGAAGAAAGCGTGATGCTCCTGACGGCAAAATTAGAATCCCTTGAGACTCCAGTTACGACCCCTCCTGCCTCAGTTTTTACTAATAATATAAATAGCCCTCACTCTTCCCCTAGTTCCCAACCCTTCGTTCGAGTGCGAAATGGAGCCCCATTGAGAAAAGCAAAGACCTGTCTACCAGTAATAACAAGCAATAAGTTTTCTGTTTTAGGTTTCGAAGATGCTGATGAACCGGAAATACGACTCGTTGGCGATTCCATTGTTCGAGGGCAGCTCGAGGAATTCTGTGGGAGAAACCCTCGTCGTAGGCGCCGTTACTGCTACCCTGGTGCAAGGGTGGAGGATATAACTAATAGTGTTGACCATTTTACAGACGGTACCACCGAGGACACAAAGTATGTTATTCATGTCGGTACTAATAACGTTTTAAATTCTAGATCGGAAGAACTGCTGGCTAGGTACAGGGACTTATTAGAGCGATTAAAGGAGAAAACTAATAAGATTGTTTTAACAGGTATACTTCCTCGAATTATCCAACGAAGCGATTTCTACAGCAAGGCGACCTATATTAACAAAAACCTAAAGTCTCTTTGCCAACAGGAAGGAGTGCATTTTGCAAATTTTTGGAACAGTTTCTACGGCAGGAGGGACTTGTTCCTCGAAGATGGACTTCATCTTAATGAAGTTGGAGCTGCGCGTTTAGGAAGACTATTTCATAATACTGTCTCTTCTTTTCAGGCTGCCGTAACCCGAACGGTCCCAGCGTAAATTCCACAAATTTCCCCCGCGCTCGCGAAGGTGTCCTAATTACAAACAATTTGAAGGTTCTATCCTTAAATGCTCGTAGCCTACGAAATAAAATAAACGAATTTTTTTCTTTAATTGCTTGTAAAGACTATGATTTAATTGCGATAAATGAATCGTGGCTTAGCACTGAAACACGTGACTTTGTAGGGGAGTATCAAATTAAAGGTTATAGACTTTTTGTTAAAAACAGAATAGGTAGGCGAGGAGGCAGTGTTATGTTGTATATCAAAGATAATATTGCGAACGTTATAGAAGTAAAGCACTCAATTCCAGAACCGATAGATTCGACTGTAGCAGAACTTAAATTGAACGATTTCAAACTTCTTGTTGCGGTTATATATAGGCCCCCAAATCAAACAACTGATACGGACGAAGCGTTATATCGTGAACTCAAGCGAATAATCGGTAGTGAGCAGGCTTTAGTTATGGGTGACTTTAATTGCGCCAACGTGAATTACGATACAATGCAGGGAGACGCGGAAGGTAATCGTTTAGTTAATTTTCTCGAGGATAGCTTTCTTATTCAAAAGGTTGGGGAACCTACGAGGTTGGACAGTATTTTAGATTTAGTAATAACTACGGATGATAGGCTAATTACTGATCTTCAAGTAATAGAACCGTTGAGCAGTAGCGATCACAATATGGTAGAGTGTGTCCTCTCAGTAAGTCACTCGAAACCAACTAACTCGACTAAAATTCCTAACTTCCAGCATGCAGACTTTAGTAAATTTCGAAATAAATTTTCACACGTCAATTGGGAAAACGTAATGGGGAACTCCAACTAATGTGGGAATCGTTCGTAACGGTATTTAGGACTATAAATGAGGAATGTGTACCGTACAAAATTAAGCGTGCGAAAGTAAACAACAAGCCCTTGTGGTTTACTTCTAGAGTACGAGACATTATAAAGAGTAGAGATAGGGCTTATAGGCAACATAAGTGTGATAAAGACAATTTGTTGTTACGAAACAACTACATATCTCTGAGGCGTGAAGCGAAAAGTGTAATAAAAAAGTCCAAGCGCGAATTTGAAATCTCCATAGCTCGTGACGGTAAAGAAAACCCCAAGCGATTCTTTCAATACGTCAATAATAGAAATCCAGTAAAAAGTGTCTTCGGTCCATTGAAAAATGTAAATGGAGATCTAGTCTCTGAAAACAAGGAAATGGCTACCTTGCTAAACGAATTTTTTAAGTCAGTTTTTACTATAGAAGATGTAACGAATATCCCTACGGTCATAGACATAATACTTTTTGATAATGGTAATATTTTGGATAATATTGTCGTTAGTGAAGGGGAAGTAATGCGCTATATTGATAAAATGAAAACGCGTAAATCACCCGGACCGGATTCCATATATCCCATACAACTAAAAGAATTAAAAGATAGCATTGTTGTGCCGCCAACAAAGATTTATAATGCGTCTATTTCTGAGGGGTGCGTACCAGATAATTTCAAGTTAGCAAACGTAACACCTATCTTTAAGAAAGGCGATAAAGGTGCGGCGGGAAATTATAGGCCAATCAGTTTAACGTCTGTTGTAGGTAAGCTACTGGAATCAATAATTAGGGATCGTATAGTCGAACACTTAGAAGTGCATAATCTAGTTAGAAATACGCAGCACGGTTTTAGGCGAAACAAATCTTGCTTAACTAAACTTTTAGAATTTTTCCATAGCGTGGTTGACGTTTACGATAGACATCTGGCGGTTGATGTAGTGTATTTAGATTTTCAAAAAGCGTTTGAACCGTGCCGCACAAAAGACTCATTCAAAAAACTAAGTCTCATGGAATCAGGGGTGTAGTAATAAATTGGCTAGAAGAGTGGTTGCGAGGCAGGAAACATAGTGTGGTCGTTGATGGAGCGGAGTCGTGTTGGGGTAATGTAGCGAGTGGTGTTCCTCAGGGTTCTGTATTGGGCCCCTTGCTTTTTCTTATATATATTAACGATTTAGATGTCGGCCTAGTCAGTACAGTTTCAAAGTTTGCGGATGACACGAAGCTGGGTGGTAGGGCGATTAATGATAGAGGTAAAATTCAGGAAGATCTGAATAAAATCGTTGATTGGTCAGTCACATGGCAAATGAGATTTAACGTGGATAAGTGCAAAATTTTGCATATAGGTTCGCGTAACGGTAATTTTGCGTATAGTATGTCAGGGAAAGATTTAACAAGCGTAGAGCAGGAAAAAGATTTAGGAGTTATAGTCACTGGTGATTTAAAAGTAGCGAAACAAAGTACAGCAGCGGTCAATAAGGCGAACAAAGTGTTAGGTTTTATAGCTCGAAATTTTTAGTACAAATCGCGCGATATTATAGTTCCTCTTTATAAATCATTAGTTAGACCCAATTTGGAGTACGCGGTCCAATTTTGGAATCTCCATATGCGCAAAGATATAGACAAAATCGAAAGAGTTCAAAGACGAGCAACTAAGATGATTCCGTCTCTTAGGTCAAAGTCGTACGAGGATATGCTTAAGGAGTTAAAATTGATTACTCTCGAGACTAGGAGGTTAAGGGGTGATCTAATCCAGGTTTTCAAAATTATGAATGGGTTTGATTACGTAGATAGAGATAGCTTTTTCGAACTATCTCAATATAATAGGACTAGAAATAACGGGTGTAAGTTGACAAGTAGAAGGTTCGAGACAGCAGTTGCGAAAAACTTTTTTACGCATAGAATAGTAAATACCTGGAATAGTTTGCCGGTAGAAATAATTAGTATCACGTCTATAAACATGTTTAAAAATCGATTAGACGCGCATGTTGATAGAAAGGGTATAGTTTAAGGTAGTAAAATTAAGGCTTTGTGGGGATAGATCCCACAGCTCAACACAAGTGTTGTGGGATATAGGGAGGCAGCGTCTTGGGTTAGGGGATACTCTCTGTCCTTACACACCCCATTTAAAGAGATTCCTCTGCCGAGCGGTGCCCCCCATAGTACTGTGAGGTATTGAAAAACTCATGATCTTCACTTGCCCCACAAACACCTTTAAATGGGAGACCCATAATGGGTGCACACACATTTCTACATTACTGTACAGTCTTTACAGCCACACCAACACTTTTCCTCGTAAGTGTATATATTGTAGTGTATATGGTTGTAAATTTTGACTTGGTCCGCAATCGATATGGACCGTGACTTGATGGATACCGTAATGAAATTGACTGGATTCTTTGGATCTGATATATTTGCATGTCCGTTATAAACAGATATAGAGTGTAACATTTGTGGATAGTAGTCTATTATGACTTGATCCTCTGGATCCAGAGATTCTATCTTTAGTTTTAAATCGATAATTAATTAGTTTTAAATTGATAATTATTTAGTTTCGTAAAAATTGGTCGTTGCCAATTTACCGGCAGTTTTTACATAAATTTCTTATGTTCTTGTGGTTCGGAACCCACGTAAAATTGTAGGTCCCCTCCGCCACCACGGAGGACATACACAATACACGATTACGAACACAGTTAGGTAGACCAGCCATGAGTGGATCCTAGGGTCTTTGTTGGTCTGAAACATTATAACATTATAACATCTTTAGCTTAGGTCTTCCATTTCCAACGTAGCCTAGGTTGTGTTTATGCTACTCTGGTTGGAGCAGGACGTATTTTTTCAATATCCATAATGGTGGCCCGTGTGAGGATGGGTTATTTGCTGTGAAAACCTTAACCTTGAATAAAATAAAATTAAAACAAACAAAAAAAAATTACGCCTTATCAAACATTTCGGCATCTGAACAGAATTTATTCCATGTTTGGCTTTTTCAAATATTTACTACATATAAATAATAATAAATTACGAAGCCCTAACTAAAAATTCTAGAATAAGGGTAATCCGAAGCCTAGCCTATTTAACCAAAATAAAGCTTAAGTATTGTATACATAATATAAAATAAAGCTTATTTATAGAGTTGAAAGAGTTTTAGGATTTTGGGGACTTATTTTTGGAAAAACAAAATAAACAAAATATGGCTGAATGTGAAGCAATTGAGGCAAAGATTAAATCATTAAAAAGGACGAGATCAGCAAGGAAGGAAGTCATTACGAGGCTTTTAATTAGCTTTAATAGCAAATAAAATCCAAATAAAAGAGATTGTGATACTATTTTGGGTGGTTTAAATAGAATTAAACAGGAAATAATAATTATAGACGAGGAAATTGTTACAGAACCTGATGGATTAAATGTTGGTGAAGAGAGATATACCGCACTTTTGTGTGAACAAGAACAGAATATTTTTGAAATATATTCTCACATAAATGAATTATATGCTGCTTTAGATAACACTAGGCAACAAAGATTTTGTTACAGAAGACCAAATAGGTGCTCCTAGCTAATTTCGGTATGCTGATTTCAAATCTATAATTAGATTTTTTTCTATCACGTCTAGATTTTGTGTAAAATGCAAATCACTTTTAGTAAAATTTTCTACCACGTCCAGATTTTGGTTTTAATCGGCTTAATGCCAGTAATATGAAACTTGCTTTTCAAGGTTAAAGCAATTTTTTTGGCCAACTATATACAAATTCGAACAATTTTGATAAATAAAATTTATCCCGAGTTGGCAACACTGAGTCATGAGCATAGTAACGGGCAACGGCCCAACGGTCAGTCGCTACGTGACAGTCAAGCAGAACGGTTGTTGAAGCTCTCTGCTGATGAGCAAGTGACAGGTTGTGGTGACTTGTGTGTTTTTATAGCATTTGTTTTGTACTACGGTGTGTATTTCTTTTTATTTTGCACATCGTAATAATTACTTTCTACGTTTTTTCAGATATTGTATGGTAATTCAAAATGGCATCAAATAGACGTGCTTGTGTAAATCACCCAGACAACTTCTGCTTTGTCTGTGGACAATATACACCTAAGCCACAACGTAGAAACAACAACAAAGATTAAACTTGCCTACAGTGTTATTTTGACTGTAAGTTAGGAGACCAACAGAGGGACTGGGCACCACATATTTGCTGTGCACAGTGCAATGCAATGTTAATAGCTTGGATGAATGGTAAAAGAAAAGCTATGCCGTTCTCAGTCCCCATGGTTTGGCGTGAGCCGAAAAATCACTTCAATGATTGTTATTTTTGTTTGACAAAGATTGCTGGTTTCACAAAGAAAAACAAATCAAAGATCACGTACCCAAACTGCGAATCAGCAATGAAACCAGACCACATGATGAAACAAATCCACCACCAGTTCCACCAGCAACGATAACAGACAGCAGTTCATCTGAAGATTCTGCTAGTGATATAGAAACAGGGAAAGATGGCATATATGTTCCAGATGCAAATATTTCCCCACATTTGTTAAGTCAAGCGGAGTTAAATGACTTAGTGCGCGATTTGGAATTACCAAAAGAAAAGGCAGAGTTGCTTGGTTCAAGACTTCAAGAATTTAATCTTCTCCAACCAAACACCAAAGTTTCCCATTTCCGCCATCGCCATTTGCAGTTTTCATCATTTTACTTACAGGAAGAAAACGTTTGTTTCTGCCACGATATCAGTGGTCTGATGCAAGGGATTGGCTGTCGCTATGATCCAAAAGAATGGAGACTGTTCATTGACTCTAGTAAAGCTAGCCTTAAAGCTGTATTACTGCACAACGGCAATGAAAAACCTTCAATACCTGTAGCACATGCCACTGGCCTTAATGAGACTTATGAATCGATGAAACTGCTGCTAAGACTCATCAAATATAAGGACCACACATGGAATATTTGTGGCGACCTTAAAGTTGTATCATTACTTCTTGGGTTACAGTTGGGCTACACAAAGCATATGTGCTTTTTGTGTCTATGGAACAGCAGAGATGACAAGAACCACTACAAAAAACATGATTGGCCATCTAGAACTGAACATGTTGTTGGTAAATACAATGTGAAACACCCAGCACTTATTGACCCTCAGAAAGTACATCTTCAACCACTTCACATTAAACTTGGCCTTATGAAAAATTTCGTGAAGGGTATGGATCATCAAGGTAGTGGTTTCCAATATTTAAAGGATAAATTCAAAGGAATATTGACAGATGCTAAGCTAGAAGCTGGAGTTTTCACTGGACCACAGATCCGCAGTGTCATCCACGACTCATCGTTTCCATCTAACCTAAATGAGAATGAACTAGGAGCATGGACATCTTTCGTTGAAGTTGTCAAAAATTTTCTTGGAAACCACAAAGCTGAAAACCACCGTAAACTCGTAGAAAACATGCTTAAATCTTATGAAATAATGGGATGCAGAATGTCTTTGAAAATTCATTTTTTACATTCTCATCTTGACTTCTTCCCGGCCAACCTTGGGGCTGTAAGTGACGAGCATGGTGAGCGCTTCCACCAACAGATCTCAGTTATGGAAAACAGATACCAAGGTAATTTCAACCCAAATATGATGGGAGATTATTGTTGGTTCCTGCAGAAGGAGAGCTCGTCATCCTACAAGCGACAAAGGAAGAGGACACACCAAAGTTTCACTTAAGAACAGGAATTTGCCTTTCAGTAGTAACAACAAAATACTAACGCGCTTTGGGTGGATGGTTGGGCGCAGGGGTGGTAACTCCGCCAGCGGAATTCCGCTGTCTGTCTTAAGCCAGAATAAAGGAGGAAAGACATCCCTGTTCACTAATTATTTAAGTATGCTTAACATAAAACGTGGCACGGAAAAGTAGCTTAGACGGCTTTCGTAATAGAAGCGGGTGAGAAAAAAAATGAAAAATAGGGGTTTTCGGTTACACAAAATCTGGACGTGATAGAGAAATTTTGATATCAGATCTGAAATCAGCATCAGCGCTTTAGTAGGAATCAGTAGTTCACGTGTCTGTAACAAAAAAAAAGTTGAAATTTGTTGCCTAGTGTAATCTATCAAATAATTTAGAAGCTACAAATCAAAGTTTGATTGAGGCCTTCAGAAATGCATCCATTTCTAATGATGACAATAAACAACTAAAAGCCAAGTTACCAACATTATAAGTACCAATATTTGAGGGTGATCGAACAAAATTTCAGTCTTTTCTGGAAAAATTTGATAGTTTAAGTGGCAACAAAGACTATATATCTGATGTTGACAAATTCAGTTATCTGCTTAATTATTTAAAGGGCCCAGCCCTAAAACTGATTGATGCCTTACCAGCAATAGGCAGCTCGTATAAAATAGCTCTCAAATTACTAGAAAGAAATTTCCTAAATGAAAAAGAAATAGTAAACGATTTAGCAATAAAATTAAAAAATATAAAACCAGCCAAGGATAACCATCAGGATCTGTACAATTTCTATTGTGAAATTGAATGCATGTTAGGTCATCTACAAAATAATGACATAGATCTAGAGAAATCAGCATGGTTTATCCAAGCCATGACATTTGATTGTTTACCTACCCAAATTAGGGATATTTTCCAAAGAAAACGGGAAATACATACAAATAAACCAAACAAAGAAAATTCAAACAAAACCAAAGCCACAACAACAACAAAGAGACAAATCAGAACAAAATGTGATAGGTCTAACTCCTACACTACAAAATTTTAATGTTACAACAAAATTTGTACGTAAGTGTAAATTTTGTACGGCTGATGATCACAATAGCACACGATGTACTAAATATGTAGACTTAGAATCCCTGATAAACAGGTGTTCTCAGTTAAACCTTTGTACTAAATGCACAGCTGCAGGTCATAATAACAAAGACTGCAAAACAAAAATAAGATTCAAATGTGTTAACTGTGAAAGTTTAAATCATGTCTCTTGTCTTTGTGATTCATTTAAAAATTCAAATAAACAAAACACCAAGAAAAATGAAAAAACATTGAATGGACATGTATCAATAGATAATGCCAATCAAAATTCTAGTGTACTCCTACCTACAATAACTTTAGATTTAAAAAATAAAAATGGTGAGACAACTATAAGATGTCTAATAGATTCTTGTTCCCAACAAACATTTGAAAATGAAAATGAAAAAGTTTATTGGCAGACTATAGTCCATATGACAAATATTATTAATACAATGACAGTTCATATACTAAGGATAGAAATATATACAATTGATTAGAAATAATACTGCACTGTCGAAGTTAAGTGGAGCTACAGACAGACGTTTTCGTACCAAGAAGTCCATAGCTTAGAGGATAAATAGCAGGACTCATGGATAGCTTGGATGATCGGGTTGGTTGATGTTTTAATTCTTTGCATTAGACTGTGTTGAGCACGTCTTGTTACCTCCGGGAAGCTCGGGACATTGCGGGTAGCAAACATTTGCGAAGCTGAGCATCTTGGGGGTAATTTATGTAAGAGTCTAAAAGACCTGTTGTACAGCAAATTTAGGGTTCTGCCAGAACCTTTTTTATAGTTTACCCAGAGTTGCTGACCGTATATATTACTGCAGAAAGTACGAAAGAGTGTGTCTTTAGCTTCACTTGTACAGAAACGAAAGTTCCTTATGGTCATATTCGCTTTAGCACACAGGCTTCGAGATTGTTTTCTTATATCCGAGTCATCACTCAAGGAGCTGGTAATAGTTTGACTCAAATATTTAAACTCTTGTACTTCCTCAATTACTTCACCATTCATTTTAAACCTTATATCAGCTGGCTAATTACAGCTTTTAGGATGAAATTGCATAACCTTAGTTTTTGTAACATTAAAAAGAATATCATTTAGTAGCCGATCCAGACCTTTAACAGAGGGACTTATTAACACCATATCATCGGCATAAACTAAGTTATTTATCCTTGTGTTATCTATACAACATCCTACTGTTGCCTCATTAAGTGAAGCAATTAATCCGTCAATATACACATTAAACAGCATAGGGGAGAGCAAGGAGCCTTGTCTCACCCCGCAAGAGGAGCCAAAACACTCGGATAGTACATTGCCCCACCTAACAGTGAAAGATTGGTGAGAATACCAAAATTTCAATAAATTTAATATGTACATGGGAACCTTCCTGTCTTCTAGTTTTGCAAATAAAATATTGTGGTTCACCCTATCATATGCCTTACTTATATCAAGGAAACAGCTATAAATGGTTGAATTACTGTCAATGTATTTAGATATTGGTTCTTTAAGTACATAGATACACAGGTCAGTTGAGTGGGACCTTTTAAAGCCAAACTGATTAGATGTCCATAGGAAATCATTTAATCGGAGTAACAAGAGTTTTTCTAGTAGTTTCGAGAAGCAGGAAGTGACAGCAATAGGCCTGTAATTGTTGCTGGACAGAATGTCTCCGTACTTATTTTTGACCAGGGGCAAGATATATACCCTCATGAACTCTGCAGGGGATATAACTATGAGTAAGCATGGCTGATAGGAGCAATGATATATGCAGACATACTACGTCATTTGCATATTTTAAGTGTTCATTCGATAAGTCATCTACCTCTGACGCAGAACCAGTTTTTAACTCTTTAATTAACCTCTTTACTTCAGAAAATGATATAAAAATATTTTCCCCTGTCCCTCCCACAATCGTTTCGCTGCAATCTATCTTAAGTTTATCCATACTCACACTGTTAAGAATGTTAGAGTAGTGGTTTTTCCACAGCTTTGCAATTTCATCCTCCCCCGACACCCCATCGATTGTCGGAGGGAGGACATTTTTGACACCCGTTTGATTCTTAACAAATTTTCAAAATTTATTATCGTTATTTATGCGAGCTTCACAGGCTTTTGATGCTCGAATAGATTCTTCTTCCTGTTTACATCACCTTATGGCCGCCTTATACTGACCCCGACTTCTGCACATATTCATGTATACTGGTCCTAATCTGGGTCTACCATGAAAGCACCACAAATCATAGGCGTCTTTCGATTCCCTCTTCAGGGGGGCAATAAAATCATTCCATCCAGGAATAACCTTAGTATGATAGTTGTAAGATTTAATCAGGGGGCTTCCTGCTTCTCTTAACAGGGATATTATCTTACTATAATACCTATCTATGAGTTTAGAGTGAGAATCATTTGAGCAAGGATTATTACAGGCAAGGTGCAAAATTTCTAAATTATTAAAGAGGTGACTTGTTCTGTCTTTGTATTCTCTTCTCTGCTGCATGTTAACATTGGACCAATCGACGCGATTATTCTTACCTATTGAGTTCTTGTTAAGTCGTGTTGCGCATAAATTGGTAACATTAATTAATATTTCTAATGGTCTATGATCAGAAAGAAGGAAATCATGCAACATATGAACTCTAACAATTCGATCCTTTAGATTATTACTAGTGAGACAATGATCAATCCACCTGGTGGTACCACTCATATCTCTAACGTATGTAAAATTACCACTGGCTACCCCTAATACATCTACATCACTTATACTTAAATTGGCCGACTCGCACATGTTAACCAATTCTACAAAGAATTCCGAGTTCACATGTGCGTTAAAGTCCCCCATTATTATACAGTGAGAATATTTGGGGTTATCTGATAATGACTTAATTTTGTACAGTAAATCAATGTATTCATCTAGATTACTGCCTTTGTTGTATGGTAAATAGCAGTTTACAATTAATATGCAATCATTGTTCACTTGTAATTCAATGCCTAACAACCTTACATTTGTAGATCAATCATTAGTTAATCATTTAGGCCTACAAACTCTTAAAAATGAACAAGAATTGTGTATAACATCATTTGTCAAAGAAAACGAACAGAAAGAAAAATATAGTACAGTCAATTTAGATCTGGATATACCCACAGAGAATAAAACAACAAACATAGAAGCAGTAGTCATTGAACAAATTGGTCAACAAAAATTTAAAATACCAAATTTAAAACAAATAATACAACAACTTAAAAAGCAATATAAAATTGCAGATAGAAATTGAAATGATGATAAAATAGATAATGTTCAAATGTTAATTGGAGCTGATTATATTCACTTAATTCAGAAGGGCGTAGTCAGAATAGGAGATGGGATAGCTGTAGATACTCACTGGGGTATAGCTCCACTGGGACACATAGATAAATATAAAATAACAATGAAAAATAAAAATATGTGACTAACAAACTCGCCCTATTATGACAAGGTCTTACACAACTCAAATAATGACATAAATAATGAAATATTAAATAAATCATTAACAACTGAAGAATTAGATAAAGGTGTACAGTGCTTACAAGAAGTCTCGCGCCTCTGTCTCGTCCCAAGTTAGTCTGTTAGGTATAAAATGGGCGGTCCTTATGGCAGCGGAGGTGTGTTCGGATTGGTGCACATAATTGCTCTAACGGTGTAAGAGATACTTAAATTCGTGTGTGTATTATGCCATATGATGTGCGTAATAAATAATCATTTTTAAATAGTTGGAGCGTTCAAGGTCATCTGTAATAATCTATAGACTACCCCTCAAGGCCACTCTCAACACTTAGATTCCCCTAAGACACAGGCGTCTTCAAGTAACATGAATGCGTAGAGATCTAAGGTGTTAGATTCCATATTATATAATTTATGTGCTAGGTTTAAGAACGCTGGCATTGAAGGATGGAAGGAAGGTACAGTAAAAGCGATAATAGGTTTAATGAAGGAAGTGGAATGAGGATGGAGGTAAGCGTTGCTATGTCAAAGGAAACGAGGTTGGGTGGGGAATTACGAAGGGAGGAGGAAATGCTAAACACAAACTCAAATATTTATTTTAATGCCCTAGACCTAGAAAGACAGAGCAAAATACCTTAAACTAACAATGAATTGACAGAAACAGAAGAGTCTGGTCTTAGACGCACTGATAGGTTTAACGTATGTGGCTAGAGGCCGCCACTCAAAATTACCACTACTACCTAAGTCATAATAAGGTTATTTACTATGACAGAGTAGTCATGACTCATGAGTAGTTACGGAAATAAAATATGATTATACTGTTGATGGCTGACTATATTCAGTTGGGATATAAACTATTGCTGACAATCTTTGGATCCTTGCTTTTAAGACGAATTTTTTATGCATATGTTCAACAAAATAGGAAATTGGCTGATTATTATTACCATTCGAAGGGTTGGTACCCTTCACAACCGAAATCAATTTCAGAAGGGGGGTGCATGGTATCCTCATTTCCTTTATCGTCCCAGCACGCTTCACATAAGCCATTTACACAAAGATGGAAAGGCCGTCTGTGCACCACGAGAAAACCCAGGCAATGCGGGGAGCAATGGTGACATTGCATGAATATGGTGTGCCAATAAGAGAAATATCAAGACGACTAGACGTTCATCGAAGCACTGTGGAATGGTGGATTCATCGGTATGAAGCAGAAAACTCAATCGCTACTTTGCCGAGGTCTGGTCCTCCGCGTTCAACATCTCAAGAGGATGATGCTGCGATTGTTAATCATGCCAGAAAGCATCCGTTTGTTCCAGCGACGCATATTTACAGACACCTGAACCTTCGTTGTAGCGCAAATACAGTGAACAACAGACTTCACGAGGCAGGGTATTTTTCTCGCCGTCCAGCTATAAAACCTGCATTGACGATTGGGCATAAAGAGGCGCGGATGGGATTTGCCTCGCAATACTTGCCGCAGGAGGAAGAATTCTGGAGAAAAGTTGTGTACTGTGACGTAAAAACATTTTCAACAGATAGTCATGGTTCCCTGCATTGTTGGAGGCAGCGCGGAAAACGCTTTGAAGAAGGAAATGTTTTCCCGAGCAAACGTAGTGGTCACATCAATCTCGGTGTGTAGGGCTGGATGTCTGGCTATGGTGTCGGAGAATTGACTCAAGTAGATGAACGCTTTACTGGACAGTAATATTGCCATATACTGGAAGAGGTGCTGCTACCCAGTGTTCGTGCGTATCTGGTTCCAGCACCTGAACCATTTTACTTAATGGAAGATAACAGTCCCATTCATAGGAGTAACGTTGAGAGAGCGTGGTACGAAGATCACCCAGAGATTATTAATCTAATTCTGCCACCACGTTCTCCTGATTTGAATCCGATTGAAAACCTTTGGGCAATAATGATTAACGAATGGGAGCAACGCAATGAAAGAACATTTGAAGCACTTTTAGCTCACACGAGGAATAGTTGGGAGAGCTTACGCCGAACACCAAACATTCCCTACAATCTGGCCTCTTCTATGCCGCAACGATTGCAAGAAATTATTGATGCTGGAGGAAATTATACGAAATACTGATGTTAAAGCCATGACATAAATGTGTATCGAATATATATTTATGTTAATATAGAATTTTATTATATTTTTATGTTTGACATCTATAAAAGTATATATTGTGACCATGAAAGAACTTTACTTATCCTTAGTTAGAATCTTTTCTTGCAATGTCTACGCTCCTGGAGATGATAATATATGCATTTTTGAAACAAACTATGAGAAGGTAATAGTTTCAGGAAAAAAATAAAAACTGGCAACATCGAGGTCATCACATGTTTATGGGAATTGTCATATGATATGCTACCAATAAACTCTTATATACTACTATATGCAGTATACTGTATTACGTAATAATTACGATGAACAAATCAAATGCAAATTTCTCTGATTCACGGCCCACCAGTCTTGTTTTAGACCAGTGGTAGTCAAACCGGGGTACGCGAGGGGTTTCCTCAGGGTAGGTAAGCTCTGCTGCAAAAACAAGCAAGTTGTTTAATCAATTATAAAATGAATTTATACAATTATAATTATCATCTATCATTTAAATTTTTTTGAAAATATATATTATAATCATTTATTTATAATATTAATATTTAATTATAAATTTAACTCAACATTGGTACAAGTTATTATTAAATTATTTAATATTAATTATTTTATATTTTTATATTTTATATTTTATTTAAAAATATTATTAAATTACCCGATATTGGTACAAATTGGTACGAATCGTACGATGCAGTAAAAATAGTAAATTATATCAAGTCTCGAGCAGTGAATTCACACCTCTTTAAAATTCTTCGTGAGGAGATGGGCAAAAATCATACTCAGTTGCTTTTGCACACTGAAGTGCGCTGTCTCTCAGGAGGAAAGGTATTAAAACGACTTTTTGAACTTAGGAGTGAAGTGAGAAGTTTACTTAACAGCCGAAATTCAGACTTATTAAAATTTATAGAAAATGAGGAGTGGCTTTGTAAACTGAGTTATTTGGCAGATATATTCACCAAATTAAACGAACTTAATCTTCAACTTCAGGGGTATGACAAAAATATATTGCAGGCACAAGAAAAAGTCAAGGGATTTTTGGGGAAAGTTTTATACTGGATAAAGTGCATAGAAGACAATAATACCACACCTTTCCAAATATTCAGCGAATTCTGTCACGAAAACGAGTTTCTTGTCAGTGACTCAGTTATGAATATTATAAAGCAGCATTTAGTGAGCCTTCGTGAATCATTTTTGCATTACTTTCCATTTATTAATAGAGATTCCCCACAAAGTGAATGGATAACGAATCCGTTTTCGAACCTTGCTGTGTCTAATGCGAAGCTTCCCGCTCGTTTAAAAGAACAATTGATTGAATTGGCAGCTAACAGCTCACTTAAACATAAATTCAATGACTTTTCTGTCTCCGAGTTTTGGAAATTGGCCCATATTGAATACAAAGAATTAAGTGAATTTGCTATCAACAAACTACTTCCATTCCCGTCCACCTATTTATGTGAAAAGGGATTTTCGGCACTGACAGCTATCAAGTCGAAAGAAAGAAACCGCCTACATCCAGAAGCTTGCCTCATAATGGCACTCACAAATGTTCGTCCGCGAATAGAACAACTTGCTAATGACAAACAGTCTCACCAATCACATTAATTACTTGTAAGTATTTAAAATATATATTTTAAAAGCTCAGACGATTTCTAATTAACTGTATTAGATTCTAATATTTGCCTGAGTTGTGTAAAATGTAAATTGTAAAATTAAAATGCTATGATATACAGGGTGGGCCGAAAGTCTGGATCCATAGGAAAATATTTATTTTAATACATAAATTACAACAAATGGTAAATACTTAAAATGAATATCAACTTTAACTCGTAAATGCGTATCCGTGATACTGTACAGTGGTTCGTACTCCAGTATAAACAACAAATTATAACAAATGCTCAAATTGGCGGCCTCTGACATCGAGACACTTAGGGATGGAATTTATGATTTTTAATAATTCTTCGAATTGACGTTCTTGAGATGCGTGTTTCATTTGATAATCTTCTTGTTGACTTTACTGGACTATTCGTTAAAGTTTCACATACCATTGCAGAGGTATTTTCATCAGTTGCAGTTTTTGGACGACCAGAATGCCGTCGATCATGTACACTTCCTGTTTCTTTGAAACGTTTAAACAACTTGTCAACAGTCGCATGTGTTACTGGATGCTTATCAGGATGATTTCTATTGAATTCGGTAGCAACTTCTCTGTGTGTAGCGCCCTGTCTTGCATACATGAGCACAAGTTCTACCCGGTCTTCTGTTGTTAGATTCGAAGCCATTTCTGGGCTGAAATAAAAAAAGTATTTGAGTATTTATATTGGAGTACGAACTACTGTACAGTATCACGGATACGCATTTACGAGTTAAAGTTGATATTCATTTTAAGTATTTACCATTTGTTGTAATTTATGTATTAAAATAAATATTTTCCTATGGATCCAGACTTTCGGCCTACCCTGTATATATATAATATATATAATATATATATATATATATATATATATATAATAATTAGGTGGTCGTAAATAAAGATCGTTTGATAGCTTCATATT
This sequence comes from Bathynomus jamesi, assembly GCA_023014485.1. Classification (NCBI taxonomy): domain Eukaryota; kingdom Metazoa; phylum Arthropoda; class Malacostraca; order Isopoda; family Cirolanidae; genus Bathynomus; species Bathynomus jamesi. Next base: position 290,318 of record JAJOZX010005298.1, read on the forward strand.
CTGTGTAAATTGTATAATAACATTTTTTATTTTGGAAACTGAGGGGGAGGAGGTACGCCATAATAAAAAACAAACTAAAGGGGTACGTCAAGGAAAAAGTTTGAATACCACTGCTTTAGACTAATGACTTTCATAAGATGGAATAGGTTTAACATAGTTCATTTAATAGGTTACCACTTAAAGCAATGGATAAACTACCTATTAGTGAGACGACCGTGACTTCCTCGAAATGCGAGCGCGTGAGAGGTTCACTCAGGAATTTGGTCATTAGATTCTTCATGTAGGATATATATCACAAACAACAATATTGACAACAATTCCCAACAATTACTTAATATAATAATTGCATTTGAGCAAATAATTTAGACCTGCGTCAAAATAACTTAGGTATCATGCCATGATTTGGGATATTTGCCGAATTAGTCGTTCTCTATAGTCTACACTCTACAGTATATATTGAGACGGTATAATGTAATGCCCAGCTAATATTATGATGACTAGGATTACTCCATAACCATCCCAACATCCCGAAACTTGCTCCATTCTGCTTCTTAATCATTTGTATTTTAAACACTAAAATGTAGCAGAAGTGACGTAATAATGGACGTCATTGATTGTGTTAGAGCAGTTATGTGCACCAATCCGAACACACCTGCGCTGCCATAAGGACCGCCCATTTTATACCTAACAGACTAGCTTGGGACGAGACAGAAGCGTGAGACTTCTTGTAAGCACTGTACAGCAGCTCTGGCTATTAGAGTCAGTGTGGGTGCAAGATGGTGGTCATACAGATGAAAATCAATTAATGGTTGAAAATTTTGAAAATACCATCATGTATGAAAATGGCCATTATTCAATTGAACTACCTTGGAAGATCAATAGTCCAAAATTAAATGATAATCTAAAGGTAGGTAAAGGTCATCTCTATAATTTGATGAAAAGATTAAAAAATGACAATAGAATTAAAATGTATGATGATGTTTTCAAGGACCAGTTCGAAAAAGGCTTCATTGAGGAAGTTAAAGATCACCCCTTTGAAAAAGACAACTGCCATTATCTTACTCACACAGGAGTCTATAGAGAGGATGCACCAACAACAAAACTTAGAGTTGTGTATAACTGTAGTCTTAAAGATGGCAATAAGCATAGCTTGAATGACTGTCTCATAGAGGGGCCTAATCTTATTTCAGACCTTGTAAAAATCCTTCTGAGATTTAGATTAGATGACTATGCAGTTCAAAGTGATATAAGCAAAGCTTTTTTGAGAATTCATCTGAAAAATGACTATGACAAAGATCAACTAAGATTCTTGTGGTTTAATGATCTATATGACTTAAATAAAGGGTTTAAAACATTTAAATTTAACGTGGTTTTGTTTGGAGCAAATGCAAGTCCTAGTTTACTGGCTTTAACCATCAAACATCACTTAAATTTGTATGATGAAAATGATTTAACTGTTCAGTTCTTGAAAGATCACTTCTATGTAGATAACCTTATAGGATCAACCAAAACAGTCAGAATTAAATGAAGTTTACATAAAAGCAGATAAAATAATGAAAGAAGGTAAATTTGAATTAAGAGAGTGGATCACAAATAATGAGACAAAATCAAAAAATAAAATCAGAAGACAAAGGATTGACAGAACCAACAAACAGGGTGAAAACATTAGGTATGAACTGGGATTTGAACTCAGATTCTAAAGTTCATGATTCACTCTGCACAAAAGGCTACACCTTAGATACAACAGCTAACACAAAAAGAAAGATCTTATCCGAAAGTTCAAAAATATTTGATCCTATGGGTTTACTCTTTCCTTCTACTATCAGATCCAGGGTTCTTTTACAAGAATTTTGGAAACAGAAAGTAGACTGGGATGATCCTATAACCAATAAACAACAAGATAGCTGGAAAAGGTTAGCTAAAGATCTCAATAAACTACAAAACATAAATATTCCCAGAGTTTGTGGACACAGAGATACACCTCAAACCTTGCATGTATTTGGCGATGCCAGTGAAAAGGTGTATGGCTGTTGCGCTTACCTTGTAGGTGAGGATGGCAGTCATTTGATCTATGCCAAGGGGAAAGTAACACCCTTAAAACAAAAGAAAACTATTCCTCAGCTTCAACTACTTGCAGGTTATCTAGCTGTAAAAAGAACAGGATTTCTCCATGAAGTCTACCATGATGTAAACATCACAAATATGTATATTTGGCTTGACAGTCAAATCTGCTTGGCATGGATCAACTCTGATGAGTTAAACTCAAAAAACATCTTTGTCCGTAACTGATTAAGAGACATTAAAGAAGCTAGAGAAAATTTGAACATAACCTTCAGATACATTCCAACAAAACAAAATCCTGCAGACTTTCTTACAAGAGGATTATCCTGTAAATTACTAAAATCCAACAAAAATTGGTTTCATGGACCTGAATTCATTCAGGATGAAAGAATGTGGCCAGCAGAACAAATTAATGTAAAGCTTAACATGATAACCACAAATAAAGTTGAGCCACTATTAGATTATAACAATTATTCTGACTTTGGCAAACTTGTAAAGGTAACATCTTACTGTCTCAGATTCATTCACAACTGTTTAAAGAAAATAAATAACCAAAGAAATAATGATAATGAAATGTGTACAAGTCTAGCTACCAAATATTGGATTAACCACATACAACAAACAGAATACAAAAATGAAATAGATTTTTTAACAATTGGTAAACAAATGAACAAAGTACCCTCTGTGGTAATAAACTTGAATCTTTACATTGACAAAGATGGCTTATTAAGATGTAAGGGTAGATTAAACAAATCATACATCACATATAACAGTAAACAACCCCTTCTTCTTCCTAGGTTCCATCACATTACAACCCTAATTATTAGAGAGAAACACAATGAACTTTATCACATGGGTGTTCCACAAACATTAAATGCCATTAGAAAGTTGTATTGGATACCCAAAGGCAGAATGACTAAAGACAGTTTTGAATAACTGTGTCACCTGCAGAAGGATTCATTCCAGATCTTTCAGGAAGACCAATCCTCCTGATTTGCCAACAGAGAGAGTCACCTTTAATAGGCCTTTTGAAACAGTTGGCATAGACTATACAGGAAGTTTGACTGTTGGTCTGGGAACAACAGAACAAAAAATGTACATCATACTTTACACATGTTCATCTTCTAGAGCAGTCAGCTTGGACATAGTGAGTGATCTCTCTGCAGAATCATTTGTCTATAGCTTTATAAGAGTTTGTGCGAAGCATTCTGTACCCAAAATTGTTTGGACAGATAATGCAACATATTTCAAGGCTGGTGAAAACCAAATAAATGACATATTGCAAAATTCACATACCATAACATATCTACAAAATAACAAAATAAAATGGAAATACATCCCTGTTGCATCACCATGGTATGGAGCAATCTTGGAAAGGAATATCCAAACAATAAAGAATTGCCTAAAGAAATCAATAGGTAAACAAATTGAATTCTTTGAACTTCTCACTCTCATTAGTGAAATTGAGAATGTTGTCAATAACAGAACTCTTACTTATGTAGGGGATAATATTAATGATGTAGAGCCTCTCACCCCCAAATCATTTGATTAAGGGAGAAGTCATTAACTCTCTACCTGATTACAATATCTCCTTGGATGATCCACCTTGGAGTGATAATAATCATGATTTGCAAAATAGATTATCACAAATAACAAATATAAAAACAAAATTTAAAAGCAATGGAGTGATGAATACCTTGTTGGGTTGAGAGAAAGGCATAAATATATACAAAACAAAGACTGGGTTAATGAAATCAGTGTAGGAGATGTAGTTCTAATTAGACAAAATACACCAAGACAGTGTTGGCCATTACGTAGAGTTTTAGAACTAAAAACTGGGGAAGATGGATTAACCAGGGTTGTAAAACTTAAAACTGCTTCAGGTGAAACTATAAGAGATGTATCACTCTTATATCCACGAGAAGTAGGACAACTACTGTTAACAAAAATGATCATGAAGATGAATTTATAATAGATTCTGATGATGATCAAAATTTGACCCAAACTATACCAACCCTAACCTGTTCAATAAATGATGTAACTAGTCCTACTACTACAATAACTTATACCGCAAATAGTAGACCACAACGTTCAACTGCTCTACAAGCTAGGCAGTTGTTGCAACAAAAGATAAGGGCTGGAGTATTGTAATATTTCCTATGGAAAATAAATTAAAATGCAACACCTTTTCATTTTCGAAAGAGTGAGGACTTTATAAAATGCTACTCTTTTTATATTAAAAAGTGAGGAAAAACAAAAGTACAATAACAAATAAAACGTATATTATAGGTAATCTAAGATGGGTTAACAAATATTAAAGAAAAAATTGGGTTTCACATGCAATTTTTTCTTTCTGGCCGGCCCCAATGTGTGGAAAATTTCGGAGTACCGAAATGGAAGACCCACCTAATCTTGGATAAGCCATATTGACATAAAAAAATAATAATAAAAAAATCAGAAGGAGAACATGAACTCTTGCTGAGAAAAATTAAAAAGACACCAACGAAGAAACAAATATGGGATGAAAAGAAAAAAAGATCCCATAGCTAGAAAGCAACACGGTTTTGGGAAGAAGAAGAAAAAGATCGGGATAAGCTGAATAAGCATAATAAGGAGGACGAGGGCGAGACGAAAGAAGCCGGAATAAAAATGTTCATTATTGGTGTCAAGAAATAAAATTATATAAAGTTTCAAGGTAAGAAGTTCATAAATTTCCCTTCGGTTATTAAATTTAGGTTAAATAAGCTGACATTTCAGCTTTAATTGTTTAACAAAAGAGTATGGAAGTCCTGTTTATGGACAAATAGCTAGGCTGGTTCATCTTTAGCCTAGGTCTTCCATCTCCAACGTAGCCTACGTTGTGTTTAGGCTACTCTGGTTGGAGCAGGACCTATTTTTTCCATAATATATATATATTTTATATATATAATATATTATAAAGGGTGATCCAGAGAAATGGGACCCAAAAGAAACCCCTGTAACTCTTAAAGTATAAGTCCTTTTATAAAATCATACGCATCATTCGAAAGAGGATAGTTACAAGTTTGTACAGGATTGTATAGGATTTGACAATACAAGACAAGATAAGATACAAAACAAAATAAAAGTGTTAGTAAAAACTAACCCTTCAAGATGACTGCATGGACTGTGGAACAGCTGCGTTTCATAACTGAGCAATATTATGAGCATGGAAGAAGTGTAGTTTCAGCTCAAAGATCTTTCAAGACAAATTTTCAGATGTCAAAATCACCTAAGAAAGTAATCCGTCGGTGTGTCAGAAATTTTTCCCTAACTGGCAGCATTGGAAAAAGAAAACCAACTGGAAGAGTGCGAACAGCAAGGATAGACGAGATCATTAACAGAACTCATGAAATTGTACAGGATAATCCTAACATAAGCATCAGACGTGCTTCTCAGCTGTTAGGAGTTGGATATGGAACAACACACCGTATATTCAAGCAAAATTTAATGCTCTTTCCATATAAAATTCAAACAGTGCAACAACTAAACGATGGAGATTTCGCACGAAGACGACAATTCTGTCAATGGATCCAACAGAAGGTAAATGACACCACCAATTTTCTAGCAACTTTGATTATGTCAGACGAAGCCCATTTTCACTTGAATGGAACTGTAAACAAACAAAATTGTCGTTTCTGGGCAACAGAAAATCCATTGAATATTACCGAAGTCCCGTTGCATAGTCAGCGAGTAACTGTTTGGTGTGGTCTTACTGCATCTCAGATCATAGGGCCGTACTTTTTCGAGGATTCCACCGAAACACGGTCACTGTAAATGGTGATCGCTACGAAAAAATGTTGACCGATTTCCTTATTCCTAAATTAAGAGATCTTTGTCTAGAAAACCACTGGTTCCAACAAGACGGAGCTACCTGCCATACCACGAGGAACTGCATGGCAGTTTTGCGTCAAACGTTTCCAGGCGAGTTAATCTCAAGATTTGGAGACGTTGAATGGCCCGCAAGGTCTCCGGATTTTTCTCCCTTAGATTATTATCTCTGGATATTTAAAGAGTAGGGTCTACAGAAATAACTCAACGACCTTGCAAGAATTGAAGGCCGCCATCACAAATGAGATACAGGCCATACCACCGCACACTCTCTTGCAAAAGTGATGCAGAACTTACAAGCGAGAACACTGGAATGCTTGGCAACTAATGGAGCACATTTGAGAGGAGTCATTTTTAAAAAATAAATATTTCATAATAAACTTGTAACTCTACTCTTTCGAATGATATATAGTTTTTATGAAAGGAATTAAATATTAAGAATATTTGGCTTTTTTTTATGGGTCCCATTTATCTGGATCACCCTTTATATATAATATATATTATATAATATATAATATATATGTAATATATAAAATATATATTATGTATTATATATATAAAAAATATATATTATGTATTATATATATATAAAAAATATATATTATTATATATATATAAAAAATATATATTATGTATTATATATAATATATAAAAAATATATATTACGTATTTTATATAATATAAAAAAATATAATTATGTATTATATATAATGTATAAAAAATATATATATTATGTATTATATAAATATATAAAAAATATATATATTATATATATAATATATAAAAAATATATATTATGTATTATATATAATATAAAAAATATATTATGTATTATATATAATATATAAAACATATATTATGTAATATAATAATATATAAAAAATATATATTATGTATTATATATAATATATAAAAAATATATATTTTATGTATTATATATAATATATAAAAAATATATATTTTATGTAATATATATAATATATAAAAAATATATATTTATGATTATTATATATAATTTATAAAAAATATATATTTTAGTATTGATATATCAAATATAAAAAATATATATGTATTATATATAAAATATATATATTGTGTATTATATATAAAATATATATATTATGTATTATATATAAAATATATATATTATGTATTATATATAAAATATATATTATGTATTATATATAAAATATATATATTATGTATTATATATAAAATATATATATTATGTATTATATATAAAATATATATATTATGTATTATATATAAAATATATGTATTATATTATATATAAAAATATATATTATGTATTATATATAAAATATATATATGTGTATTATATATAAAATATATATATTATGTATTATATATAAAATATATATATATTATGTATTATATATAAATATATATATATTATGTATTATATATGAAATATATATATATTATGTATTATATATAAAATATATATATTATGTATTATATGTAAAATATATATATTATGTATTATATATAAAATATATATATTATGTATAATATATAAAATATATATATTATATATAATATATAAAATATATATTGTGTATTATATATAATATATAAAATATATATATTATGTATTAAATAATATATAAATAATATATATTATGTATTATATAATATATAAAATATATATATTATGTATTATATATAATATATAAATATATATATTATGTATTATATAATATATATATAAAAATATATACAGTATATTATGTATTTTATATATATGTAAATATATATATTATGTATTATATATATATAATACAATTATGTATTATATATATATAAAATATATATTATGTATTTCATATATGTATGTATATGTATATATATATATAATATATGTATATATATGTATATATATGTATATATATATATATATATATATATATGTGTATGTATATGTATATATGTAGTATTTGTATATATATGTATATGTATATATATATATATATATATATATATATATATATATATATATATATATATATATATATATATATATATCAGGGTGTGTCAATTTTGGGGGTGAAATGACTAAATTGAAAATCATGTGATTTGGTAGCAATTTAATGTAATCATTTGGCATACAAAATAATATCCTTGCTTCAAAAACAATAAAGAATAACTCCTACCTCCATCAATTTTAATTCAAAAATTCCATTTTTCCGTAAATTCGTAACAAAATAACAAATGTGCGCAAACATCCTATCATTATTTAAAGTGGAAATAAAATATCATTCAGAGTCTTTATTTGAAAGTAACCAATGCAGTCATGTCCTTTTTGCTGCGGTTCCTTGACATCAGCATTCGGCTTGCTACTTGCGCTTTGATGTATCCTTCTCGCCTCTCGTGACTGTAAACTTGACTAGCTGCTTCTGTGACCGTTTTACACATCTCTCCACACTCTGAGTGTGAGAAGGCCACTTTGGCACCTGAATTGGGGCCTCTTTAAGTTGTGTTAAATCTTTGTTTGTTATACATGTTGTCAGTGGTGGCTCCAAAACTTCCGAACTCAAGTTAACTAATTCCGACAATTTCGTGGCATTGACGTTTATCGGAGGTACCTTCCTTGTCTGAACAGAGCAGTCTCCCAGCTGGTCATCATCTAGTGATGTTCCTCTAAGCTTTAGAATGATTTCCACAGCTTCAGTTCACTCTTTGGTACATTGGCTGCAGAGTATTGCTTGCAAAACTGCCTCTGGCCTAGCATACCAAGCGGACCTTCTCACCACAGGTAACACGATGTCCACCACTACTTTCCTTTGGGTTCTCAGTAGCTGTAATTGAAACAAGATGTGGTTGGGCCCCTCCATCCACATTGGATTAAGTTTTACATTGAACCAGTGAGGAAGATAAAACCCAATAATAAATTCAACAATCAACATCAAATTCTGTAGCATTTTGCCCTTCAGTGCATGTTTGGAAACCCAAATCCTGCAGAAACGAATCACTGTAGTTAACCAACGACTGTGACTTACGGGTCCAATCTCCAAGAGAGCCAGATTTTGAGGTAACTCTCCTGATCTGATTGCTTGAACAATACGATAAGCGTAAGATTGATCCGTGCTGAGGTCTTTGATAACTTCTTCAGACAACACTGGAAGGGGAGGGCCTACTTCGACCTTTGGAAATTTTGTATTTATTTCTAATTCCGTTGCTTCATCTAGCATGTTGCCAAGGGCGCCTGACCACTTGTTGTTGCTCTTTGTAGGACCATCAAGTTCCTGGATGAGACGACGAAGAGGTAGTTCCCGTGTGTGCAAATCACAGACAATCCAAACAAGCCTTCTTCCAAGTTTTTTCTCTAAATGCTTTATAACACCGCCATGCCATCCAGTGTTCACCGCAGTTGAGTCTCCACCAACGGCCTGCAGTGAACTGTCAAGTCTTCTTTCTTGAAGCCAATATATTATTTGATCAGCAATTGCCTCTGCATGTTTCTTGCCTTCTACTTGTGCTCCAGGAACAAAGTGAAACAAATAGCGGCCACCAGGATCGGAACACACAGAGTAGTGTTCTTCTTTGATGAGACCGGGAAACTTTCTGTCCATTCCCTCTACCTCTAGGAGAACTTTTGTGTCATCTCTTCTTCCATCTAACAAAAGGCAAGAGAGACCTTCCTCCTTCAAATCTTTTTCATGCTGATCAGATATTTCCTTCATTATTTTTTCTTGTGCTCTTCTTATCTTATTATGATCTATCACTAAGGATGTATCCTCTCGGCTGATGAGGCCTGCATCTATCCAAGCGGCAGTGGCAATCTCTGCAGTCTCTCGTAGCCCCGTATGGTGGCGAATACTGGCAAGGGCAATGTTTGAGATGTCTTTAGTGTTGTATTTTATTCTCTTCGGCGAAGGTTCATCTGAAGAGCTTTCAAAGAAGTGAGAAACCTCTTGATAGAGCTCTTCATCTCTTTGGGTGGCTTCTTCACTCTTTTTCTTCCTTTATGAGCTCTTTCTCTGTGTAGTTCCTTCTATCCTTTGTATTTTGTTCACGAAGGAGTAACCCTAGTCTCAGCATGTCTCGCACTGTTGGTAGTTCTGATACGGGAAGCTCCTTGCCTGTACCGATTACCATGCTCAATTGGCATGACGACTGACCTCTTGTCTTCAATTTTGGCATCTTAGGAATATCTGAAAAGAAAGAAAAACATTTAAGTATTTTATATCAATTACGATGTTCCAAAGTTTAGTCATTCGATGTTCTAAAATTCAATAAAAAAATATTTCATGGGATTACAACATAATTGGACAGAAGAATATGATAATAATAAATAATTGTAATAATCAATAATCCATACTTACAGTTAAACTGTAGTATTCGTCTAGTAGAATAACTATGAAGTAGGTACAAGAGCAATAACAGCAAACCATCGTCTATGACATCTAAGAGGCAACTGAGGACTGAGAGTGAGGGACAGTTCTATTCATGTTTGTGACTTGTACATTGTACAACAACTATATGACCTTGAAAACACTCCATATGCGATCAGTGGATAATTCTGTGACAGATGAATAGTTAATCAATTTATGTCCTATTATTTAACAAAAGAGTCAATTTCTGAAACTTTAAGGTAAAATTGATGTAGGTAACGGTTATTTTATTTCATTTTGGTTGGCCAATTTCAAGTTTTGACATGAAAAGACACTATATTTTCACTACCAAAATTGATTTGAAAAAAGTTGACAAAATTGACACACCCTAATATAATATATATATATATATATATAATATATATTTATATATATATATGTGTGTATGTATATATATATATGTGTGTATATGTATATATATATATATATATATATTATATATATATATATATATATATATATGGGATGAATTTCACAATAAAACACGTGAAATGAATAAATGCTGCAAACTCACAAGGAAAAAGAAAAAACGATTCCAAGGCCTTTCGTGTATTCAAAGCTACACCTCGTCAGGGAATGAAGATAAACGGCGAGATACCCATAAATATATACAATGTACAGGAAAAACAAAACAATTAGCACATACTTAACAAGGGTTAATGAGAGGGAAAAGAAATTTTAACATGATATCGTCAATTTTATACGTCCCCGCACTGTTATTGAAATTGCTTTTAAAATGAATAAATGCACATTCTAGAATATTTCGTTCTATTATATCTCTGTTTTTAACAAGCGCTTTAGAACTACCCCACTGATGCTATGGTTACATCTATACATGGTTAAATAAAGCATTGGAAGTATTAGCTGTTCTACAAGCATATTCATGCTGTTTTACCCTAATATCTAACGTTTTACCGGTTTGGCCTATATATACTGAGTTACATTGTGTACATCCGATCGAATACACACAACCAACAACATTATCAGGGCTATTCTTTATTAGGCGTGATTTAACAGTATTATTATACTTAAAGATTACATTAATGCCAATTGCTTTAAGTACAGTTGGAAGGTATTGAAAATTAACATGGTAAGGTAGGCTAAGGATATTTTTACGCTGAAATTCCTTTACAATTACATTATTATAATACCTATTCTTGGCTTTCTTAAGACAGTTATCTAAAAATGAAATAGGGTAACATAATTTAGTACCAATATTCATGATATTGCATAACTCGGAATCTAAAAATTCAGGACTGACAACTCTCAATGCTCGAAGAAACATAGCAGAGAAAATAGAGGATTTAATCGAAGGATGATGGTCAGAATAAAAATGCACGTAAGAGTTATTATTAGTAGGCTTACGGTAGACTTCATATTTGAAATGATTAGAGCATCTCTAAATTTTTAGATCAAGAAAAGATAGGCTTCCATCATTTTCTTTTTCAACTGTAAACTTAATAGATGGGACTAAATTGTTGAGCCTACCAAGAAATAAGTCCACATCCAAATTATTAGGCCAAAGGCATAAAATATCATCTATATACCTGTACCAAACCAGGTTAAAATTAACAATCGTAGGCAAAATTCTACTTTCAAAAAATTCCATATATAAATTAGCTAGTACAGGTGAAAGGGGATTTCCCATAGCCAATCCAAACGACATAACATAAAACTTATTTTCAAACTGAAATTTACAATCTTTGACACACAGCTTAATTAACTCCATAAGAGTGTTGTGTTGAACAGGGCAAGAATATTCAGAAATCTTATCTTTTAAAAAATCAAGTAGGTCATCAACATTCAGAAATCTTATCTTTTAAAAAATCAAGTAGGTCATTCACAAAAGTCCCTGTTG